>ML685851.1:390575-484277 GCA_007922175.1 Pelusios castaneus | reverse complement strand
AAAAAAATTATATTTAAGGATGTGTAGGTAGAATTACATTCTAGCTAATCATGATCAAGCTGTCAGCTCCCTGGGTAGCAGCTAAAGTGTCTCATTTTCATTCCTTAGGTCACAGGAGCTTTTTTTTACAAGTCAAGGAGATTTTCCTTTGTTTGCTTTCTACGCACAGATGTATGAATACATAAACAGGGGTTTACCACAGATTAAAAAAGGCTGGATGACATTTTATAACATTTGGTAAGCAATTAAGAAACAATTGTTGCACTTGGCCCTCCACTTTCCAATCCAAAACTCTCATAAAGCTTTTGTTTTGCATTAGAATCCTAAATTTTACTGTAATACAGTAGCTGTTGCACTTTCCACAGGGCATACATGCTCCTCTACTGTTATGCTAAATAGAAAAAAAAAATTGCTGATAGCAAGCCCAGGTTTACATTTAAATATATTTTCATCAGATATAGATGACGAAGTGGGATCTTCTCCCACGAAAGCTCATGCGATAAATAAATCTGTTAGTCTTTAAAAGTGCCACAGGACTCTGTTGTCTTATTAGAAAATAAAGTTTTAATAAACTTCAGTGGGTTTTTAGGCTGTACTATTTTGATCTCAAAGGACTCAACTGTATGATGAGGTAAGCACAGTGGGGACCACAGTGCTTGCAGGGGCCCCCTGGAAGTCTGCCTGGATGCAAGGTTCTGCCATCATAGATCTCATTGCAGGATAAGGGCAAAAACTATCGATGCATGCAGAAGAGAGCTGAGGTTTGTAGATAAAAAACTACAGATCATTCTGCAGGCTGACAAAGTGACACTGGATACATCTGAAGACATCATTAGTCACAGGAAATCATTTTTTCAACACAAGTGGTGCTAGTTTTCTCTATAAACCAGTCTATACACAATGGTTATTAATCCTTAAAAATGTATTTTACCTATAAATTACTCCCTGCAGAGTCAATACAGCAACAGGTGAATGAGCTAGATCCTATTCTGGCTCAGGTATCAAACAGAATCATTAACTAAGTGCCAGTTGTAGAATCTTTATTAATTAGGATGTGAGAGCAAGGAGAGAGAGATTACTGAACTGGCAATTAGGGTGTGGTTTTTTTACTTGAAAACTGAACTCCTTTGATATAGAAATCATGAGAAAACAGTAAGCATGGAACCCCAAGAGATCATTTTCACAGAGTCTCTTTTCAGAGTATAAAAGCACTTTAATTTTTTCCAGGCTTTTTTTCTTTCCCACAATACAGCTAGTAAACCTTAAAAGCCACAGAAGAGAAAGAAAATGGTTTCCAAGCCTTCAATAAAGGACCAGCAAAACAAACAAAAAGTCCTGCGGCACTTTTAAAGACTAATGAATTTATTTATCGCATGAGCTTTCATGGGAGAAAATCCCACTTTCAAACGCTTTGAAGATGGAGAGCTTACAGAATTGGAGGAAAATTAATGCAGGGAAGTGTAAGTCATAGGATCAGGTCAGGCTGTACAGCAAATCAGAGCCATTGTTAAGTTTCATACACTGGGGAACAGCATATAGAGGAAGGTGAGGTCAAATCACCTGTTATAATGAGAAAAAAATCCATAGTCCTTGTTTAACCCTGAGGAAAAAGAATCAAATTTACATATAAATTCCAGTTCTGCCATTTCTCTTTGAAGCTTCAATTTGTTATTCATTTGTCTGAGCACAGTTTTTAACAAGTCATCAATGGAGTGAGCAGGGAGATTGAAGTGTTCCCCTATTGGTTTTTGAATGCTGTGATTTCTGATGTCAGATTTGTGTCCATTTATTCTTTTGTGCAGAGACTGTCCTGTTTCTCCAATATATAAGGCAGAGGGGCATTTCCAGCACATGATGGCATAAATCACATTGGTGGACAAGCTGGTGAATGAGCCCTTGATGGAGTAAGTGGCTTGATTAGGTCCTGTGATGGTGTCTTTTGTGCAGGTATGTGGGCAAAGTTGACAACGGGGTTGGTTGCAGGGATATGTGTGTGATTTAATGTATCTGTTGTATGGTCTATAGGTGCTGGTGAGTATCTGTTTAAGGTTGGGAGGCTGTCTGTAAGTGAGGAGAGGTCTGTCTCCTAAGGCTTGAGATAGGGAGGGATCATCTTGTAGAATAGGCTAATGATCCTTGATGATGTGCTGTAGAGGTCTGACTTGGGGGTTGTAGATGATGACCAGTGGAGTTGTGTTGTTTTCCTTCTTGGGCTTCTCCTGTAGTAGTGGACTTCTGGGTACCCATCTGGCTCTGTCAATCTGTTTCTTCACTTCTGCAGGTGGGTACTGTAGTTTTAAGAATGCTTGATAGAGGTCCTGAACGTGTCTGTCTCTGTCTGAGGAATTGGAGCAAATGCGGTTACATCTTAGGGCTTGGCTGTAGACAATGGATCGTGTGGTGTGTCTTGGATAAAAGGTCAAGGGATTTAGATAAATATAGCTATCAGTAAGTTTTCGGTATAGGGTGGTGTTTATGTGTCCATCACTAATTTGCACTGTAGTGTCCAGAAAGTGGATCTCCTGCGGGGAGTGTTCCAGGCAAAGTTTGACTGTGGAGTGGAAATTGTTGAAATCTCTGTGGAAATCTTCTAGGGCACCTTACCCTGAGTCCAGATGAGGAAGATATGATCAATGTAGCATAAGTAGAGTAATGGTGCTTTGGGATGAGACCTGACTAAAGGAGCAAGACTACAATTGACCCTGCATGTGACTGCAAGGTGAGAGGGGAAAGAGACGGAGCAAAGAATCTTCTTTTTACACCCATTCACAGGAGTCCAGCACAAAGTACCAAGGAAGCATAACCACAGCTTCATTTTAGGGTTGATAATAATGCTAATTTCCACAAAAGCAACAAAAAAGTGTGGGTGGGTGATTGGCAGTGGTCTCACACATCCTTTTATGCTGGCCATTTGGACTGTTCAGGTACCAAGGAGCACACCTATTGCCTCTTTTCAAAAAGTGGCAGAGTTGTCATTTGAAAATATCCACTGGGAGCTCCACAAGGCTTTCTGGCTGACTCAGCCAGAATGCTTGCTCGGACTTTTATTCAAGCACAGCCCTCCTGAACCCTGCAAATCTCCAAGGTCACATCTTAATCCTGACTTTGGAATATATTTCAATATCCCAACTATGTTGAGACAAGTATTGTGCTGTACTTTCCAGGAGTATGCAGATGTAGGTTACGTTGATTCTACAGTTTTTCAATATTTAAATTTTACTCTTCTTATAGTCCTAGAAGCATAACAAGTATTATTTATAGGAGAAGAAAAGATTACTATTTTAGTCTCACACTGTCAAACACTTGAAAAGCATAAAAAATTCCATAAACCCCACTATGTATGTCACAAATAAAAATCAGGGTGGTATTGAATTTTTCACACAACAACTGAGGTTTTACAAAGCAAAAACATGCCCAAGCCTCTCTCTACCTAAAATGAAATCACCAATATATTTTATGACTGCTTTAATGATCATTTACTTAGCTATCTATACAGTACCACCTCTGGCCCAGGAAGACTTCAAAGCACTTTACTTAGGTCCTCCTATGGATTTACAAACTCTTTATGAAACAGATAAATAACAAATCACAGCTTCAAAGAGAAACTGCAGAACTCGAACTTACATGCAAATTTGACTCAGTTGTCTTGGGGTTAAACAGGGACTATGGATTTTTCTCTCATTACAACAGGTGATTTGACCTCACCTTCCTCTATGTGCTGTTCCCCAGTGTCTGAATCCTAACACCTATTTTGATTTGCTGTTACAGCCTGACCTGATGCTATGTCATACACTCCCCTGCATTTAATTTCCTCCCATTCTGTAAGTTTCCCATCTTCAAAGCGTCTGACAAAGTGGGATTTTCTCCCACGAAAGCTCATGCGATAAATAAATCTGTTAGTCTTTAGAAGTGCCACAGGACTCTGTTGTCTTTATGGCTATGTCTACACTTACTAAAGTTAGTTCGAATTAGTTAATTCGAACTTACTAATTCAAACTAATTTTACAGTAGTTAGTTCAAATTAACTTAATTCGAACTAGCAAAATTTAGTTCGAACTAAGCAAGTGCCATTCATGGCACTTAATTAGTTCTAATTAGCAAATTGCATTGAGTTCAATGGGCCGGTTAGTTCGAACTAAGCAATTAGTTCGAACTAACATGGCCACATTGGTTAATTCAAACTAACTAGTTCGAATTAACCCTTAGTTCGAATAGCATATTCAAGTTTATTAGTTCGAATTAAGGAAGCCCTTAATTCGAACTAATGAAAGCCTAGTGTAGCCATGGCTTACTTAATTCGAACTAACTTGCCAGTGTAGACATAGACTATGAAAATAATTGCACTTTCCACTTAAATGCAACCATCACAGTAGTGATATGTTGCAACTATTTAACAGGTATGTTACACCTCTATTTAGGATGAGAAATATAGCAAGCCTGATGAATGTAGATCAAATTGTAGGTCAGGAGAAAAGTCAGTCCAGCTACACAACAAATTCTTACCTCTGTAACCTTCTCTCATCCTTTTCCTAGTTTGTTGATTTGCTTAAAGCCCTGCCTCTTCCATAACCGGAATGTTCACCTGTATGGATAAATCCTTCCTGAAGTGCCCTCTTAATTTCCTGCTTAAGTGTGTGCCACCTGATACTTGCAATGCTCAGATATTTTTTTCCAAGGAAATTTTGCAAAGGCTGATGCTGAACTTTCTTTGAAGCAGAACCTGGAGCACATCAAAGCAAGAAAGGAGAGACTAGCCCAGACTGGCAGAATTTCTTAAGCCTGTCATCAGAGCAAACTGAACTCCAAGAAATATTTTAAAAACCCTGCAGGTTTTTAGCAGTATAATTTTATCACAATAGCTAATGTTTCTAAGGGAATACAATTCAGCCCAGTTTCCTTATGGGGCTAGTAACACCATTTATTTTCAGCAGGATTATATATATAAAAGTATCACTTTTTGCTACTCTGTTTTTAAGAGCTACAAGATGTCCTTTCAAAAATAAAACTACCAGAAACAAACCCATCAGTTCATAAATTAATATCTAAATGAAAAAACAAATTATATACTAAAAATGCTACTTTCATGATCATTAACTAATACATAAACTTGTGAATAAATGATACATCCTCTGTAACTTGAAGCTTTAAATCAAGAATTGAGGACTTCAGTAACTCAGCCAGAGATAATGGGACTACTGAAGGAGTCGGTAGGTGAGGTTTTGTGGCCTGTGATGTACAGGACGTCAGATTGAATAATCACGATTGCCCATTCTGGTCTTAAAGTCTATAAGTCTACTCACTTGTTTAACAGAGAATAATATTTCACCTTGTGGAAATCCCTCCAAGCCATCAAACTGCTCTAGAACTTTATTTGTTCCAATATAGTAACACATGTTGCCATGGGATGCACATCCATATACACCCCTGGGATATGATCTATGTAACTTTTCAGTTCACTTTTGCAATGTAAGTGTGTAGCTGGATGCGAAATGTACCATGCAATGTTCCCTTATGAATGCTCTGACTTACTGTTGTGGTATCATGTTTCCTGAAGCATCATGTATATGCACAGATGTGGAAAATGTTTCCAGGTATGTCACATAGCTCAGGAGAGAGGGGGACAATAAGTTGTCATCTAGCAGCAGGGAGACAGTCAGAGCCATCTCCCAATCAGCATTGCAAGCAAGTACCCAGGAAGAAGGGAGGGGCAGAGAAGTTTTGAAACAGACACTTTGAACTGCTCCAGGCTTTTTGGCCAGAGACTCTCCATCTTAAAACATCGACAAGAAGGACTGGGCCCTGCTTAGAAACAGACAAAGAAGGCTGCAAACCATCACAGCCAGACTTGAGTGGTGAGATGAGCGTAAGTGTAGTAGTATTGTTAAGTTAGCATGTGTTTCATATCTTCCAGTTGTTTGTGGTATCTCCTGACTCCTTAATTAAATGATTGTGCTATATACTCACTTAAAAATTAAATGATTTGTATATAATCACTTAAAATCATATTCTAATCAATAAAGTAGTCTTTGTTTTACCTAAAGCTGTGTGGACTTTAGGGAGTGTTGATCAGAAAGGCTGGGCCAATCTATTTCATTGTCAAATAGACAGACAGAGGTCTATGAGCATACAGTGGTTGGGGGAAAGGTCTCCATCTCTTTAGGATGGGAGTACCCAGTGAGTCATCTGGGGCTGGTGGTGTTCGCTTGGGGACTGTCCCATAGGTGGACAGAGGGTGCAGAACCACTGCCTGGAACCGATTACATGCAGGAAGCTGGTGTGGACTGACTCAGGAGTGAGTAGCCAGTTGGCAAAGTGGGGTAAGTCAGGGTTCAGGAGTGGTGATCAGGGGGTCACAACGGCACACCGGACCAGATTCTGGGAGCAGCCTGTCACACCTGTATTTTCTGAGCCTTACTTAATACATTTTAACTTTTGCTGATGAATCCTCATTTGTAAAAGTTTTCTCCATGTAGCAACACAGGTACCTTGAGTATACAAAACTCTGCAAAATGAAGAATCACCAAAAAATCTCACTCTCTACTGGTTTTTTGCTAGGGTTTCATATGCATATGCCAGCTATGGGTGTTGCATGATCACTTGTTCTGATTATTCAAAGGACTGGCGTAAATCTTAATATATATTTAACCTTTCTATACATTATTCATCAACAAAGTGCAGGGCACGAAGCCATCTTTTGCAAATCGTCAGACAAGTAGCCTTTGGTCAGACAGAACCCTTTTTAATTTTGAGCATACTTCTGTAAACAAATACTCCTTCCTTTCCCTCAGACCGGCCTCTCGAGTGTTTTCTTAGAGGATATCTAGTAGATTTCCTCAGCTCACAGTACACAAGGCTGAGAACTGATTGGCTTTACAGGATAGGCAGGGAAAGCTGCCTCAACAAATCTGTTCATGCTTAAAGTCTTGTAGGTGCCAACTAACATGTTTCAAAGTGCTGTCTCCCCATCCTCTACTGCTGGTTTTTCTGCACGTTCATAGGTGATAGGATGAATGTTACACCCTAAATCTGTGCCAAAATATAAAGCCAAACAGCTTCTCTGTCCAAAATACAGACCTGCTGTTTCAGAACAATACTACTACCTATTTCTCTCTGGCTCAAGAGTTTTGAAAGTGTTAAACAAGATCCCACTCCTTACCAATAGTCTGAAGTACAAGAGACTTACAAGAGCTCAGATAAATGGAGAGTGGAATTTTCCTTGAATTAGCCATAACAAACATATTTGTTTAAAAATATATATATCAATAAATACATGCATGCATGGTTGCTATTTGGGGAGGAAGCCTATGTGTACCTGATGCAGCACAGAAATTGTTCAAGTTCATCACTGTAAAGATTCCTCCATTCCAAAGTCAGCATGAGCTTGGGTTATCTGTTGCCTGAGGCTAGTATAAGTTGTTTTTCCTTTAGGAATCATTGTTTTTCAGTTGTTTGTATGGATTTAATTCCACTCCTTTTTTTCATTCTTTACTCCCCTTTCAATCTCCCAAGCACACGCCGCACAACCGTTCTCTTGTGTGCTGAGGAACCCATGATATTGTAGTTAGATGGAACAGCAGCATTCTGCCATATTTCCTCTTCTTTTTTTTTAATGTTGGGGGGGGGAGGGGAGGAATGAAAGTGGATTCCAAAGTCTTTTGTGAAAAAATGAGAAATTCACTTAACAGATTTGAAGGATAAGAAATGTAATGCAGATAAACAGAACAAAAGAAACATATCTAAATGCCTTTAGTACAATAAACAAGAGGTATACAGTTGTCCTTGTGGTTCATTGCCATTCAGTAATTCACGTAAGTGGGTACTTAAGGATCAGTCAGAAGGAGTAATAGGAAAGAGATAGAAATGAAAAAGAGGACAGAAGAATGAAGTATGAGATCAGGGAAGAGAGAAGGCAAATAGTAGGAAGAAAACAGAAAACTCTATAAAATGCAAAAGCAGAAGCTCAGTAATTAGGGAGCAGAGATTTCAGGTATGGCTTTTGTGCTAAGATGTGGTACAATACTGGTTTTTGAAAAAGCAATATTTTCTATCATAAGTGCTGTAGCTCATCTCCTTTCACTTAAAACCTTTCCTCTTATGTCAACATATTGTTGTAAGTTCCACTTACGGGCTGTATCTCTGTAGAATATTTTTCAGGAAATACTCTCATTGAGCCATAACTTGTTACACACGGAGAGACCTTGCAGAAAAAAAGCTGTACACAAGAGACCAAATTCAATCCTGACATAAGCAAATCCAGCTGCCACTGACTGCAGCAGGAGTTGGGCTCGCATATGCTGACGCCTACTTTGCTGCTTCATCTCCAAAGCATCATGTAATAGGCTTTCTTTTCCTTCACTCTTCCTGGGATTTGAGACCCTTTTGAGGCTCATATGTGACTTGTATTCTCCTGAATGTAAAATACATAACCAGTTAAATACTTGGCCTTCTTTGGAATTTGAACTCGCCTTTTGTGCCAGTAAGGAAATAAGTCTAGCCTACAAAGACTAAAAGGTAGATTTTAAAATAAATGACTATTTTCTACAGAGGCCTTGTTTATGTATTTGCAGGAAGTTTTCTTCTTTCAATAGGCTCAAAAGGTCTCTAGATGCACTAGGACAATTGCAAGTGACTGGTAAAATAACTCGATTTGTGCAACTCCTGGCCCAAAGTACTCAGTGAGGATGGGAGAGAAGTCTTCCATAGGTGACAGTACTGTAGCAAATAAAGTAGATTATTTCAGATAGACATTACATGAGTCTCCAGAAATCTAGTGAGCCTGACTGACCAGGTCTTTACTGGCAGTGAAATTCAGCAGCAGTTGACAGGAGTTACGTAAGCTATGCAGAGTAGCTTGCGTAACTCCCATCTATTTCCTAAATTTCCTTCAGCATGGCATCTTCACTGCACTTTGCCAATAGGAAATACTTTCCCATCAATGCAGCAATATGCCTCTTGAGGGAGTGGTTTTATTAAATTGATTTCCAGATCGACTTAGCGGGTCTTAACTGACCGCTAAGTCGATCTGGAAAGATTGATCTGACAGTGGCGAATTTGCCACAATCAGTGTAGATCCTGGCCTTAGTGATTTTTCAAGTCGCTGCTTGGAACTTGCACAAAGGACAAGGGGAAGTTATGGTCTCTCAAGCCTCTGACATCAGACAAAACATCAGTTAATATAACAGAACCCTTCAAAAAGGCTTATTATGCTTCAACACTATGCAATTGTTACAATGTAAAGCAATACGGTTCATATGGCTAAATAAGTAAACATCATCAGCCTTTGCCATTGCTTTGACGTAATGGAAAATGGCTCAGTGACAAAGATGCATTTGGCATCAGTTTCCCAACAGCACAAAAAAACATTTTTGTAAAACTTAACTTGTTCTCTAGGAATAGTGGGAGTTCATTCACTTTTGGGAAATAATAGTCTTAATAAAAGCCTTAAATAGCACTTTCCAAACCATGAACTTCAAAAGAACCGTGAATAGTGGTTTTATTTCCCTTGTATGGGATTTACAAAATTCTTTGATTGAAAAACGTTAATCAAGGTCAGTACATGCGTGCACAGTTGATACAAGATCTGCCCCTAAGCCTTGTCACAGTTACACAAGCTTTGGGAAATGGTCTTAAACCTTTGCAGGAAACACTACATGGGAATAGCTGATAAACTACTATTGATTTTCACATATCACCCTTGTCAAAAGGATTTATTGATGAGTCAATGCATGTTGTAGCAAGGATCATAGCAGGATAGCTTTAAAGGATTTATGGGGAATGTACAGGCTTTAATACACTCTGTGGTAAATAACAAACAAGTACTGTGTATATTGATTCTTGTCATGTGGTCAATGGAATCTTTGGCCCACTAATTGTCAGTATTGACAAACAGTTCATGATCTAAATGAGCAACTCAACATCACTTCCAAATGGAATTGTTCCAAACAAGAGTTTTCTCATTGTTTCCCCTCAGTGACCAGTCCTACACTCATTAAGTAGATGGAAAATCTGATTTCAATGACTAAGTCCTTAATGTTTGTAACTGTGCTGGATAGTCAAGAGGGTTCTGTGGTTTCAAGTGGTTTCTTGGCAGTGGAAAGGCATTCTACTACAATTATTTCTCACACTAAAAATATTCACACAATAGTTAACTAAACGATAGGTGCATTTTAGCCTGAATCACCAAACATGGGAACCTGCAGATAAGCAACTAAAACTGCATTTAGGCACAATAAGTAGCCTGATTTCCAGAGGTGCTAAGCACTCTCAACTTCCACTGAAGTTAATGGAGTTACATATGAGTAAATAAAATCATAATTGGATCTGTTGTCTATGCAGAACCTCAAGATGAAAGCGTTCTGAGATAAAACGTTACTCATTAGCCTTATCGTATTTATTTGGGGCGGTCCCATTTATACCAGCTAATAATCTGGCCTAGTATTTAGAATTTTACAGTTAGAAGAGGAAATCAGTGTTGTAAAAGTATTTAATTCCATTACACCAGGAATGAATCTGGCTCATCATGCTGTTTATGTTTAGCACATCAGTATTATAAATAAGCATAGAATTAATACCTATATATGTAGCAAAGCTCCAACCATGCAAAATGTCATATAAACACTAACCGTTAACAACTCACTCCATTGTGCTTAGGCATTACAGACTGTATTTTATTTATAGCATACACAAGGGCTACCCATAGCTCTAGGCATCATAGACAAATGTCAAATATACAACCACCCTGGTACAAACAAGAAAATGTAAATCAACTCACAACTTCCCTAAAGTCTGCAGTGCACCCTTTCTGCCCCAGAAGGCTGGGGGGAAAAAAGAGAGAGATGGCAGCCTGCATTACAACTCAGTGGATTTTGAGTTAATTTGAACCAATAGTGGAAGAGTGAATTCAAAGTTGTAGGCCTCTAACAACAAAGAGCTTTCCAACAGCCACCTCAGTTTTGAACAGAAGGAAGCTTCAGCTTGATGTAGTGTTTTAACTAACTCACTATTCAGAGGTCCCTGTAACACCCTGGCAGAGCAGGAAGACTTCAGGATGGAATTTCAACCTAACATATGAATTTTTTATGACCATGAATGGGTGCTAATGTGATTTAAAATTACTTCACATTTTTATTTGGTGTTTAATTTCCTTTGTGTTTTTCTCCCACTATGTTTTAAAACCAAAATTTATCCAGGAAATGTTTCTGAATAGACCTAGTGGGCTAACAGCCCCTTCATAACAAAACCACTGCTGGCTGTTCTGTAAAATGACTTTGAAAAAGCTTTCTACTAAGTTTTTAAAAAAATCTCATCAATTCATAGTATCAAGCCATTCCAGTGTTCATATGCACATGAGCTGTTCTGATGTCATTCCAAAGCATTGCAGAATATTTTGAAATGTCAATAACGTGTGGATTAGCCTAAAACACTCATTAAAAAAGATATTTAGGGTATGGGGTTAAATAAAAATCATGGAAATCTAGGTTATGAAGCACCCTGTTATCTTTTATTACTTAAAGCTTTGCGGTCAAGTGGACCACCAGGAACATACACTAGGCTCTACGTTTGGAGGCCCCTTGTGGGCAAAGGAGAGGTGTGTAGTGGGATGTACTAAAACCTTGCTTGCCATAGACCTTTGGCAAAATTTTGCACAAAATGCTGATACTAATCTTTAGCCTAACATTTTTTTCAAACACCTTT
Source organism: Pelusios castaneus (assembly GCA_007922175.1). NCBI lineage: Eukaryota > Metazoa > Chordata > Testudines > Pelomedusidae > Pelusios > Pelusios castaneus. Next base: position 472,583 of record ML685851.1, on the reverse strand, counting down.
TTGAAGCAAGAATGTGGTGTGATTCCCTACCTAGAAGTAGTTGCGTCAGAGCCATCTCAGCAGCAATTTTCTCCTCTCTTCCTCAGACTTTTCTTATGTTGGGCCTAGTTCAGCGAGGCTTATGGGACGTTCTTTCCCTTCTGGTCCTTCTCCATGACAACAACTGCTTCTTCTCCCTTCTTGCTCATGGACAGTTCATTTTAAGACTCTCCCATTATCTTCCTCTACTGTCCTCACCACCCTCTCCCCGCCCCCCCCCCCCCCCCAACATTCACCATCCTCTTCAGTATGGGCTTGATTCTGCACCTCTGCAATTAGTGGTAGCATTGCCATTGACTACAAAGGGAGCAAAATAAGGCAGTAATAGAGGAATGAGCACTGAGAAACTGCAGATATAAGATGTATTTATGGAGCTTTGCTCACTACTGTATCTCTCTAGTTTTACATCGGCGTAAGTCCATCCATTTCATTTGGAGTAGCACTGGCACAAAACAGGAGTGGGAAGTGGTTGCTTCGGTCTTTAAGACCCCCAGTTCAGGTAAGTGCGTCAGTACATGCCTAAGCTAACCGCTATTCAAGAAAGCGCATGTATTTAAGCATCTGCTTAAGTCCCAAGACTTTAATGTGACTGAGACATGTGCCAAAAGCGTCTTTCCTGAACAGGGGTGATTTCCTAAATCAAGACCTTTGTTTGTAGGGCAGATATTTGCCTCATTTCTCATCCTTACGTTTTATATTTTAAAATTATATTTTTGGCACTATCAAGTCGTCCATCTTAAAAAATGTAGATACGAATATAACAAATATAGTTTCACTATTTTACACATCTGAAATTAATAAGCAAATGAGCATTTGGAGGAAGATCTTTAACCTTTCCAGAATATATTAATCCATAATTACATTTTAGAACAAAAACAAGTCATTTGTTTTTTAAAAAGACCAAATAAGTCTTTCTTGAATAGACTGAATTGATAAAGTACCTTTTTAGGAGCAATACAATCTTTTTAACTGGAATTAAGAATGCACTGAAACTCCAGTATGCCTGCTTAATCTAAATGCAGTATTTTATTTATACAGTAGCTTAATCAAGATACAGTAACTGCAGTTCTAATTTCAAAATGTGATGAGAACAATGGGAACTTATTCATAAAATATACCGTGAAGGCTAATATAACTAATAGATTCTGTTCTGTGAGGTTAGGAGATTGACTAATTGTTGGTATTGTTTTTTAAAACTTGCTGCAGTTAATGATAAAATATACATGTAACTATCAATTCAATATTTAGCTTCCAATTTAGCTTCCATTGAACACCATTTTCAGCTGTGTTGTATTCCGCCTGTTGCTACAATAGAGCAGTCTGTACAGCCCTTGTACACAATGTTGTGTGTCCTATGAGAAGAGGGGTAGGAGACTGGATCAAATAGTGAGAAAGGTAGCACAGACAAGAGAGAGGAATGAACCAACTCTCCTCTTAGCACTTAGGTTTCTAAACATTCTGAAAACAGTGCAAATGGCACTTCTTGCAAATTAAATATGCTGTAGGAGTCTGGGTGGTGAAATCTGAAATCAAGAGAGAATATTGGCCTATGGGTGATTCAAGCCTCTGTTTAGTATGTTATTATTATTCATATAATGCCACTTATGTGCATGGTACTTTCCAAAATACAAAGTGACATGTCTCAGCCCCACAGAGTGTATAGTATAAAGTGAGCTTCTGCTTTTGGGGGCTTATTAGTTTCACAGGGGGGTTATTTTTAACGATTTTTTAGTTTTATGCAGATGTCCAAAAATTGATGGGAGTTGGAATTTGCTCTTTGTATGTACAGTAATGGGTAATGGATATTATGAAATTATTCATCACAGTAGTGTAAACTGTAAGGAGTAATCTCTTTGTAATGCTCCCTAGTGCCTTTTAGCATAGCACTGTTTCAAACAGCCTATGTTAAAGCACTAGAGAACCTTTGGTGTGCACCAGCAGAATCTACTCTACATGGACCAATTAATGATCAACACAGGAATGCACTTTACAAATCACAGACCGGCAGGCCACATACTACTCTAGACAAGCCCTTAGATACAAATAACCATTTCTGGTGTTCTTCCAGTGTTCACTGGATAAACACCAATTTCTTTCTTTCTTCCTTTCAATTGGGGATGTTTTATCGTGTTTACCAGTCAAAATGGAAAATCAGAAGTCCTAAGTATAAGTAATAAAAACAAACTAAGTTATTAATAATGGCGCAGGAGAAAATGCCAGGGGTAAAATAAAGAAAGTTTTTTTTTCAGGCTAGGTAAGTATCTCGCTAGATCTGATTCCTCCCTAGTCCCCCATTTTTAAAATCATATCTACTACTCTTTCTTCACCTTATTCCAATCTCAGGCTATGTCTACACTACAAAAAGTTAGGTTGACTTTTTTAAGTCAACTTCATACGGTCAACTTTAGGTCGAGTTGACCTTATTAAGTCGACTTAACAAAGTGGTTTCCCTTAACTAGGATTTAGTAATTTGACCTAACTTCCCTTAGGTCGACCTAAGAAAGTGGACTTATGCGTCCACTCTGGGCTTAGGTCGACCTAAGGAAGGGTTAGGTCAACCTAAGGAGGGTTACTTCGAATACACTGCGGTTCTTATTAAGTTGACCTAAGCATTCATTAGGTCGATTTAAGGAAGCCCCTTAAATCGACCTAATGAAAGCCTAGTGTGGACAGGGATTAAGTTAGGTCGATTTAAGCCTCGTTAAGTCGACCTAGCTTGCCAGTTTGGACATAGCCTCAGTGACTAATGTGAGACAGAATGGAATAGAAAGAATGTCTAAGAAGTGGAGATCAATGGTGGACGTCACAGAAGCAAACCAACAGAAGTGAGTTTTGAGCCTGGGATTGAGGTGGGATGAGGGAATGCCTACACACGTAAAGCACTAGGTTACCCCTGGTTCTCCACCCTTAACTGCATTCGCATTTTGTGGATTCCTCACAAACTGATACAATTCAGCAATGTAATTTTGGGGGGAAGGTATTGCAGGTATTCAATGCAGTTCACTACAGTGATGTTAAGTACTGTATTAGCATGGGACATTCACCCAGACTCTCCAGAGAAGAGCTACTGATGCTCAGTTCTCAAATAGGTTACTTTTTAAATAACTGGCAGTACGGACACAGCTTGTGTCTCCAAATATCTCTAGTGTCTAATTATCACTGGCCATTTGAGTGAATGGCAAGATATCAGAAAAAAATATCTGTGTTCTGGGTGTTTAAACATAACATGGTTTCTTGTTACAAGCAAAAACATGGGGTTTAACTCTATAGAAGTAGTTTACAGAACTCAAGGTGAGACTGCTTTTGTTCATTTTCAAGAAGCCAAAAACCTTTCATGGTTACAATACAGTATCTCTATTTTTAAAAGACTATTTGATCCTTTCTGCACCACACAGGGTCAGAGAATAAAAGCAGGATCAAAGAGGAACCAGATGAATCTACAGTCACTTTCGAAGTGATTACAATTTGTAGTGTAGATGGGATTCTAACCACAACTAAGGCTTTAAGCCCAGTTACTAAATATGTTTCATTTACTCTACAAATTGGACCAGTGTTGTAACCAGCCACCTGTATTTTTAGTGCTGATGGGCTCTTAAATCTCTCTGTATGATGAAAGGTGTTGCTAGGAAGCTCTGATGCCAGCTTCACTTCAATTTCTGTAACCAGGGTCATAGAGAATTTTTCTCTCACAGCTTTTGTGGAGGCTGCACAGGAGACTCCTAAACAAAAATTTGATCTGTACCAATGCTCTTTTCATTCCGAAATTCAGAGTCTTCACCTTATCAGGCCCCTCTTTGACCAAAGGTGTCTACGATTCCTCTACTGGGCAGAAAGGGCTTCTCTTCCACTCAGAGAAGGTGGAACTCCCTCTCCAATCATACTTTCATTTGGGAAAGGAGGCAGTAAAAGAAAACTTTCATACTTTTAAATATTTCTCAATGGGGGATTCATGTAAAGTTTTGGTTTAAACTGTTCTCAATTCTTATGATTTTGTAAATAGTTTTTAACTGTGAAATAGGTAAATAAATTCACATCTTTCTCACTTTCATTGAACTAGCACATGTGTGAAAGATTTTAGCTCACTGATAGTAATACTGTGCTTTTTTTGTGATGGTACGCAGGGAAACTGAGCACCGGCACCTTTTTAAAAAAAAACAACAACAAAAGCAGTGTGTTTGTGTATATATATAAATTCTGGTTTTTGGACACATTAGGTAAAAGTGTCACCACACAGGCCATTTTATGCCACATGAAAGAGCAGAAGCGTGTAAAAGAGCCCTAAAAACCCCAGACCTGGCTGTGGGATAGTTCCCCCCAGTAAAAGCACTGAAACAGATGGCCATAAGGCTGCCCACTGAGGATCCCTTCATAAACCCTGGCATAGGGAGAACATTGTGACCAGGACCGAGTCTGGTCACCCCAGCTCTGCTGCTACCCAGATAGCAAGTATGAAAAATTTGGGACAGGGATGGAGAGTAATAGGCACCTATATAAGACAAAGTCCCGAATATCAGAATTGCCCTCATAAAATCGAGACATTGGATCACTGTAGGAAGAGCTGCAGCAAGAAGCGGAGACTGCAGTCAGCAGTCCCACCTGTAGGACAGCACAGAGCAGCTGCTGCAACTTAGGCTATGTACACACTACCATTTTTAACGCGCAATAATCCTCTTACGCATTAATTCTCCCGTGGCTGTTGTTGCGCGAGATCGCGTACACACTATGCTTGCTCTAACGGAACAAAGCCCCCCCCCTTCTGAGCGCAGTCCTCCAGGAAAGCGAAGGGGATTGTGGGTACGTATCCCAGAGTCCCCAGTATCATCTCCCGTGGTGCATTCCGCTACTGACGCTACCCAGCGGTTGCCAATAGCAACGAGCGCGAATTTCAAATTGAAGCAACCTTCTTCTCGGCACTGCCTTTTCAGAATCGACATGGATTCAGCTGTGATCTTGAATGCTGCCTTCAGCATTGTGAACACAGCCCAGATTCTGTTGCGGTTTGCCTTTGGCTATGATTCGGAGCATGACACGGATGACTCGGTCTCGGATGATGACAGCATTGAAAACCAAACGGACATTCTGATCAGTTTCGCGGACCAGCAACACAGCCTGAACCGCCGTGTTTGGTCCCGGCAGACGAGCACAGACTGGTGGGAACGAATCGTCCTTCAGCTGTGGGATGATGATCAGTGGCAACAGAACTTTAGAATGCGGAAAGCCACATTTATGGAGCTATGCCAGGAGCTTGCCCCTGCCCTTCGATGCAAGGACACGAGGATGAGACCCGCCATGACCGTGGAGAAGCGTGTGGCTATCGCACTTTGGAAACTGGCGACTCCAGACTGCTACCGCTCGGTCGCAAACCAGTTTGGGGTTGGACGCTCGACCGTTGGAGTGGCACTGTCACAAGTATGCAGAGCCATCAACCGTATTCTGCTCAGGAGGATGGTGACCCCGGGAAACGTGAGGGAGATCATCGCAGGATTTAATGAGTTGGGCTTCCCGAACTGTGGGGGTGCAATAGATGGGACTCACATCCCTATTCTCGCTCCCGACCACCTTGCCTCTGAATACATCAACAGGAAAGGATACTTTTCGATGGTTCTACAGGCACTGGTGGACCACCGTGGTCGCTTTATGGACATTAATGCTGGCTGGTCTGGAAAGGTGCACGATGCACGCATCTTTAGAAACTCTGGACTATTCAGAAGGCTACATGCTGGCACATTTTTTCCAGACGAGAAAATAATTGTGGGCGGTGTAGAGATGCCAGTGGTGATACTTGGGGACCCCGCCTACCCACTGATGCCATGGCTCATGAAGCCGTACACCGGGAAGTTGGATCCTGACAAGGAGCGTTTCAATTACCGGTTAAGTAGATGCAGAATGGTTGTGGAGTGTGCCTTTGGCCGTTTAAAAGCGCGCTGGAGAGCGCTGTATGGCAGGCTAGATCTCCACGAGGACAGGATCCCATTAGTTATTTCGGCTTGCTGTGTTCTTCACAATATATGTGAAAGCCGGGGGGAGAGATTCAGGAACTCTTGGACCACTGAGGCACAACGTCTGGAAAATGCCTACCAGCAACCAGACACGAGGGGTATCCGGGGGGCGCAGCTAAGGGCAGTTCGCATAAGGGATGCGTTAAAAACCCATTTTAGTACTGTTGGTTAAAATTGTACCTTTGAATATAGTTACTAACCATTTCCTATATGTTTCAACTGTTAAAAATTAAGCTTTAGAAATTTTGTGTTTTTCCCCTGTAAACATTCATTGAATCAAAAACCGTTAATGTTAAATTAATGAAACAAATAAAGAAAGTCTGATTAAGTTTAACAAGGATTCAACTTTATTTAATTAACATTGATCAAAACTCGGGTTTGAGGGGAGTAGGGACTAAAGGTGGGTGTAGGTGCGGGACTCAACTACATATGTTGGGGGAGGGGTTCTGTTAGGGTTACACCATGGATGTCCATGGTGGTCTAAAAACTGTCTGGGGGGGGAATGTGGCGTGGATGCACTGAAAGGCATATGAGGCTGATGATGGGGGGTGCGAGCCTGTAGCAGACCGACCATGGTCTTGAGGAGGTTGGTCTGCTCCTGCATGATGCCTATCAGGGCATCCTTCTGCTGCTCTCTCCTCGCACTGCTCTGTCTCCTGTCCTGCCTGCACTGCCTCCTCCATTGCCTTGTCTCCCTCGCAGAAGCCTCATGGAACTGCATGAGCTCCTGGAAGACGTCTTCCTTGCTCCTGCGAGGCCTCCGCCTTATCCTCCTCAGACGCTCAGCTGCAGCTGTAGACTGTCCACCGAAGGTCATTCCTGTTCAGATATGAAAAATGTAGAATGCCGCTATTGTTCTCGCCACGGTCAGGAGCAAATGATGTTGTTCTCCCCACACATTCCTTCAATACACAAGAGGGGACCTATGGGGGGGCGGTAACAGATTTCCCAAAGCTTGGTACGGGTTGCAGAGCTAGTACAACGGAGAGTTGACTATTGCCACACCAAGTTCTGATCCCGTGCCCGAGATGGCTGAAATAGAGGCAGATCTCACACTGCTTAGAGTGCCTCTGCAAGCGAGAATGCACCTCCTTCATGTTGCCGACTTCAAGCCGGGACCTTACGCTGCAGGACTGTGCGCAGCAATGTTGCCCGCAGGAGTGCTTGCGAGTCTGAAAGGAAGAGTGTCCCTGAATGGTGGAGTGCAAAGGAATGCTCTACCATGTAATCTCAAGAGAAGACTCTGGAAATATTTGGATGACGCGTTCAGTGAGTTGAAAGGGAACGACTACTTGGAAATCGAGGCATACATCGATGACCTTTTTAAGTAATGCTAGTAACACCTTTACAGTTCTGTAAGGAACAGAACTGAGGACACCGAAAACAAAAACCCCTTGCAAAAAAACCATGTCTACGCTGAGCTGTAGCACCTAGAATAGAGGACATTGCGAACGGGACTTACCAGAGCTGCCTTCTGATGATTCCTGGGTAGGCGTGGAGAAGGAATCAGTGGAGCTTGTTTCTGGCTGGGTGGAAAATAACTCCTGGCTCCCCGGGTCAGTGGCTCCGTTCTCTCCGTCCTCGTAGTCTTCTTCTTCTGATTCCTCGTCCACAATTGCCTCGTCGCCTTCTGCTTCCTTCTCTGTTTGGGGTGCAGTCTCCGAGGTGTCTACCGTGCAGATCGGGGTGGTTGTGGGATCGCCGCCCAGGATCGCCTCCAGCTCCTTATAGTACTTGCACGTTGCTGGCGCGGAGCCAGAGCGCCGGTTAGCCTCTCTGGCTCTGTGAAATGTTATCCGCAGCTCCTTCACCTTTGCCCGGCACTGCAGGGTGTCTCGCTCGTACCCCTTTTCGGTCATGGCTTTGGATATTTGACCGAAAATGTCAAAATTCCTCCGGCTGCCACGTAACTGTGACTGCACGGCGGACTCTCCCCAGATGCCGATCAAGTCCATCACCTCTGCTGCTGTCCAGGCTGGAGCTCGTTTGCTGCGGCGCGACGACATTGCGAGCGAAGCACACAGAGGCAGCAGCACCGAACAGCGAGGCAGAAGGGAGAGTGGTGAATTCAAAAATTCGCGGGACAGAAGAGGAGGTCGGGAAAAATGACGTCACGACGATAGAGTACAGGCGGAAGTGCAGAAGGGATGGAATTTGAATTGTGGGCCATTTCCGTTATATTCACATTGCGCGATAAGCGTACACACACTGGCCATCGCGCAACAACTATTCCGCGTTAGCAGCAACCACGCTCGTTTAGGTGGTTTACATTTTGCGCAAAAAGAAGGGACTTAACGCGGAATAACTGTAAGTTGTGTGTGTACGCTCTGTTTGTTATTGCGCATTAAAGGGCTTTATCGCGCAATAACTTTGTAGTGTGTACAAGGCCTTAGACAGGCCCCCAGATGGTTTATCTTATGCTGGGGGGAGGGGGTCACAAAACAGGCCAGGATCAGCAGGGTGGAAAGGTGACTTAATACCACCATAGTCACTTCCTTCACCTGAGCTAGGAGCTCTGGGGCTTGGCTCTTAGCGGCACAGCACAGAACCTCACCTTTTTAAAGGTACATTTCCAACCCTTTCTGCTTTGAAAAATAACCTTAAAAATGTAAACCACTGACCTCAATGCGACTATGAACATGCTTAAATGCTCCACTGGACTGGAGCCGGAATGCTCAGCACCTTGCAAGATCAGCCCCTTAGTCCCTGCCTCTTATCTGTAAAATCGGGATAAAATTCTTCCTTTTTCTGCACGTCTCTAGGTGCATAATTAGATCTTAACCCTCTTTGGAGCAAGAAGTGTCTTTCACTGTGGGTTTGTACAGCACTTAGCACAATGAGGTCCTGATGTCAGCTGGGCCCCTAGAGCATTACCAAAATAAATAATAAAAGTCAGTATGAGTAATAATTATTAGAGAGAAAAAAACCTAAAATTCACCAGAACTGACAAAACTCTCCAGCAGATGGGACTCTAGCACTCTCAGAGGACCCAGTTTATATGAAAACTGGTCTCATGTAAACATTTATAAATACTGGCAAATATGTCCAGACTTCAGCAGAAGTAATTGCATTCCCTCATCCTGCATAAGAGGCAGCTGATGGGAGCCCAGAGATAACTCACCCCTAAGCCATGTCCACACACGAGTGCTTTTAAAAAAGGAAATATTAGTCTGTCCATTTATGTGCTGAGGACAAAAAGCTTGAAAGAGAACCTCAGAGAATCATCCAGTTGACTCTTTCAAAAATCTTAATGCTGGCCCTGCCAGGAAGGAGGGACTGTTTGAAAAGCACCTTGCCCATTCTGAGTGCCAGAAAGTGCAAAGTAATACACACTGGAAAATAATCCACAGTATCCATACAAAATGATGGGATCTAAATTAGCTGTTACTGCTCAAGAAAGTGATTTTAGAGTCATCACATAGAGTTCTTTGAAAAATCTGTTCAACGTGCAGGGCAGTCAAAGAAGTTAACAGAATATTAGGAACCATTAGGAAAAGGATAGATAATAAGACAGAAAATATCGTAATGCCACTATTTAAACCTGTGGTACTCTCACACCTTGCATGCCACATGCAGTTCTGATCACCCCATTTCAAAAATAATTGGAGTATTAGAACTGGAAAAAGAACAGAGAAAGGCAATAAAAGTGATCAGGAGCATGGCACAGCTTCCATTTGAGGAGAGACTAAAAAGCCTGTTATTGTTCATCTAGGAAAAGAGATGAGTAAGGCAATACTATAGAAGTCTATAAAATCATGATTTGTGTGGGAATGTGAACAAGGAAGTGTTGTTTACCACTTCACATAACACAAGAATCAGGAGTCACCCAATGAAATTAATATGCAGCAGGCTTAAAACAAACAAAATAAGTACTTCACACAGCACAGAGTCAACATGTGGAACTTGCTGCCAGGAGAACAAGTTCATGGAGGATAGGTCCATCAATGGCAATTAGCCATAACTGTATGGGATGCAACTCCATCCATCTAACTGGATGACAGAGGATGGATCACCAAATAATTGCCCTGTTCTGTTCGTTCCCTCTGAAGCATGTGGCTTTGGCCACTGTCAGAAGAGAAGAAGGTGTGTTAGATGGACCTTTGGTCTGACCAGTATGGACATTCTTATGTTCTTATATTGACAAGGTAGTCAGGTGTTTGGCTTACCCCCTGGTTTTCTAATTCACTGTCTCTAATATCAACATCATCTTTATAAGATACCCATGAACCGCACATTTCAGCTTGCCGATTCAAATTTCCTTGGCTGGGGAGCATTAAAAAGGCACCACACACTTATTTTGTCTTTGGTATTTTAGTTTAATTTCTGCCTGACAAAACAAGCAAACCTGACCACCTCCAAAACACAAAATGACAGATTACAAAGTGGCATGTGGCAAGCTGTAAGCCAACCATATTTATGAAGTGTAATGACTGCTGGATTTTATTATGCAAAATAAATATATGAGAAAGTAACAAAACTTGGAAATGAATGTTAATAGGGACTGGGGATGAAATCCAACAGCAAAGTTATTCTGTCACACTGGAAAAGTAAGACAGAATTGTAGAAAGAGGACTATTAACACTGCCGTTATGTATTAATTGATAGCTTTCCTCATTCATTATAAGCATGCCTATAAATTCTATTCAATGACTACATGCTTAACAAAAAGGCAACTAAAAAGCCCTAGAGGCTCAAATTTACAAAGAAGCCCAAGGAATTTAGGTTCCTGAATCCCACTGAAATTCAAAGGGAGTTGGGCATCTAACTCCTATTGATGCCTGTAACAGAACACGGGTGTTACATGAGAGTGTCTGTATATTCTCTGAGAGGTGACAGTATGTAGGAATTATCTTCTGTGCATGTGGTGGGAGGCTAATTTGACGCAGACGCCTAAGCAAAAACCTCTGTTTGTGTATACATGAATATTAATACACAATACCGATACCAATGTAGAGCTGCTAAATATTCCCCGCCTATTTAGTGGGTGTCTGCCTGTTGGTTCTGGGTCACTGCTCTGAGGTCCCCCGGAGAAGACTCTGTAGTTCGCAGGGTTGCACCCTCAGGCCATCCGCAGCTCGGCTCTTCTTTTCTGCTAAAATATCTCACTCAAAGCCAAAGATCTATATTTCCTGCACAAACACACAGAGGCTTCAGCCTCTCCATCCTTCAAGCACCACTGATAACCAAGCCTTCCCGACTCCAACCAGTCCTCACCTGTGTTTACGCACATTCATTCACCAATATATAGTAACTACTGTGGTTATGTCACAAACATCATTAATCTGGTGACTTGTCAGAAGAGTAACAAAATGTTATTTACATATTTGCTATGTAGCTCTTGCTGTGCACAGCCATGTAATTTGATAAGGGTTTCTAAAGCATTAACTATGATCTGGAAAGAAGCCTGTTGGCTACAGATAATTGTATCTGCTGCAGAAGTCGACGGCATCTAACCTGCTAGAGTCTGATCCCTGATGTTTCTGTCCTGTTTTCCAACTGAGATGAAGAAGAAATTGGCTTGTGCTTCTAAAGTACGGTCTTGCCTAGATATGCTGACTGATCACTTGAAAGTAATGTTTCCACAGACATGGTAGAGCCAACTGTACAGGAACAAGCTGGTTGACAAAGGCCATGTGTGCAGGTTTGACTCCTTTTCAAGTAACACCAAACTATTTACATCTGTTTTGAAATGCAGTACTTACAGCAACAGTAACTGTAGTGTAAGGTAACATAACACACTGAACCCATGTTAAAACCTGCCTGCAATCCATTAGTGTCATTTTACCTGCCAATGTGGAAAGCTGCTGAAAAATGGAAAGGCAGAACAGCAGGAAAGAGGAAACAACTAGTGAGGGAGGCAAAAGACCCTCCCACAGGGAAGCTGAGACTGCTGGAGCAGGAACTGAGAGCTGCTCTGGCAGAAAATGCTCCAGTGCTAGAAAATGAAGACTGCAGCACAAGAAAAGAAGGTGCAGTAACGGCAGGAAAGGGGATGAGAGTAGAGAGGAAGGTAGGTATAACAACAGAAAAGGGCAGCAAAGTCAAGAGTGCAGTAACAGCACACAACATGCAGCGAGATATCAGATTGATTATTTTATATGAAGCAAATAATCAAGACATTTTCAACGCCACAGCTATAATCCCAGTAAGAGTTGATCTGGGCTATTACAAAGCTTGTTCTCCTGCCTGACAGTCATTAGAACCCCTAAATGGAATCACACCCCATATCATTAATATTTGTTTCTCTATCTAATACTCATTACCACTCATATACATAAATATTATAATCAACTTCTCCTAATACTGTAAATTCTACTCTGTGGACCACAAGAGATCTCTAGCACCTTCCCAGTGGTTTCCCAAAAGAGGAAACACCCTTATTTTAAGCCAGGCTAGTAAAGGTGATTTGATATGAGCAGCAAAATAAATAGGAGTCACCATAATTTGATATTTGCAATTTCAGAGGGAGTTTTTTGAGGAACGTCAGGGGACACTGCTAATATTAGCGTGGCTGTTTAGGAATGTTTAGAATAAAACAGCAAATGACTCATCTACCCTAATAAAACGCTAGAGGGCTTGGATGCTGTCTCACACTTCAACAGAACTGTACATACAAAAAGCACCCTACTATGGGAATATGAATATTCACTAGCAACAGAGGGAAGTGAATTGTTATGCAAGTGGCAATATCCATCAGATACAATAACATTCCTCTTGCTTCACTCTAGTGCACAATGATCTGCTTGCAGACTGTCTTATATGGCTGTACCAGGTTTCTTCAACAATTTTATGAGGCATAACATAAATCTTGACCCTAAAGGCTAGGAGAAGGCTAGTATCTATTTGTAATAAATTAAGTAAATCAAGTTGTTACAATTGGCTAAGAAAACTTGCTATCTTCTATAGAATTTTCCCTCCGAAAAGTAACATGAGTTAAATAGAAAAGGAAAAAGCTTAGGAGGTTGAAAAGACTGACAGTTGAACTACAAAACTCCGTTGTAATTCTAGATTGATTAAATACTGTACTAAGCTTGATTGATTTAAAGGCTCAATCATAACAGCTGTTTAGGTATATATTAGTCTGGAAAGGTCAGTGTAAGGCATTAGACATGCTCTGAAACAATAGTTCTATAGAAAATACACATTTACTGTTTTGATTTTTACATTTATAACCTGCCTCAGCGAAAGAATCTCATTAAAAATAGGGACAAAAGCCCAGAAAAGTAGGTCTATCCAAGGAGCAACCTAAAAGATTCAGTGCTGTCCCATAGCTCAGACACAACACAGGAGAGGTGAGTCTTGTGTTCAGCGTGACTGTCGGTCGCTATAATGATACTGCAAGGCACAGAAAGCAATGAAGAACTAAAGGGAGTGAATATCCTCACCAGAAGAAGTAACACAATTCAAAAACTACTACAAAGTGTTATTAAAATGCGTCTTATTACTAACTGATACCATTCAATACAACAGGGCAACAAGTAACAATTTATCTGCAGAAATTAGCCCTTTCTCCTGTTTGCCACTGTCTGCAAACAGGCTGCTAGCCTTATGAATGTTTGCTATTCAAAATTGTTTAATGGCATATTTGAAGAAATCTCAGTCTATTTCACTAACTGTTCCTGAGGAATATTCCCTTAAGAATTTGATATACATAGTTCAACATTTGAGCTCTACAAATTGGTTAGCTCAGGCCACATGACATGTTCCCTGATTGGTTCCTGTAACCTTTATAAATAATTTCCACCCAAAACAAATTTTGTTTAGTAGCAAAATGAATTTTGTTTGGTGATTAACTTAATCTTGGCTGAGGGCCCAAGAACAGATTTCTGCAAAGCTTCATATCAACAGAACTTCAGCCACAGAAATGTCCATCTAAAAAGAAAAAAAAAAAAGGGGGGGGGGGAGAAAAAGCCTGGGAACCCTAAAAATTATGGGAGCAAGGAGTCGGTATTTAAGTATGAATTAAAAGGAAAATCCCAAGTAGGGAGAAATTGGAATTATTTCCAGTGTCATTTTTGCTTTATTCGGAACTGGAAGGAAATGATACTTGCATGTACCATTAAGCTGGCAATGTCACATACATGTTCTGCATGCCCCAGCAAAAAAATCAGAGGTGAAACACACAATGTTCTGCTGAGATACATTAGAATGTTTCTAATATTTCATTTCTCTAGACCTCTATTACATTAAGAGAACTCACCCTAGTAATTTTATCCTTCTGAATATGAGCATTAACTAATCAGAACAAAGCCATTGCATGAAGCATGTGAGAAGCTTCCAATATTAAGTGTAACATTTCCCTTACTTTTTCCTAATGCAGTGACTCTAAAATAGGAACAGTTAATTCAGGTAGATGCTAGAATTTTTCACCTGGCAGTCAACTATGGTTAATAAAGGTATTAGTTTCAAGATAGCTTAAAGGACAAAAATAACTATTAGTAATCCATGGTATTGTAAATGTACAAATTAAATATATCAGATTTGTGTAGATGCTGATGCAGTCACTTTATTCAGAAGCTTATAATAATGGACTGATCAGTCTTTATGATAACTGCAAATGGTATTTTTATCAAGCTACCACAATATAAATGAAAACTTGGATGTAAGTTGTAAAAGTTATGAAATTTGAACAAGAAATTGAATGGGGGATACACTCTCCTCTCCCATATGACCCAAAAAAGGAGCAAATGTTATTTACTGGGTTTACTTTACGCTTTCTGCAGTCAAACCAGAGGCAGCTTTTAGGGTAGCTGAAGCAGGCGCATGCCTAGGGCCCCGAGCTGTAAGGGACCCCATTGTCTTCTTTGCCTACCCCAAAAGCTGTGTCTGCCTCTGCTGGCAGCAGGAAGAGATGGCCGCTGGGGCTGGCGATGGGGAGCTAGGGCTGGCAGTGGTGTCGGGGCTGTGGAAGGGGGTGGAGGACCAGAGCCAGGGCCAGCGGCGGGGATTTGGGGCCGGCAGGAGAGAGCCCCTGTGGGCCTATTGGGGGCCCCCACAACGGGACTTTACCTAGGTCTCCCAATAGCTTCTGAGTCAAACCATGAGGCATATTGGCATTATTGTCTTTCTGTTCGGCCTGTTGTAACAAAAACAATCCCAAAAATTGGAGCCAAAGGCACAGATTTTCATAATTCACATCACTCAGAAAAGTTTGGGAAGATCATATACACACTGAGACCCTCCCTGATGCATATGTAACCTTCAGGTGGGCTAAAATTAATTCAATTGCCCTTCTCCAGTGCCTCACAGAAATCAATCCCAATCCCTGTGGAGAAAGCAGCTGGAGACCCAGGATCCAGTCTGTCTGGGACTCACGGCAAAGATTGCTCAGAATTACCCTCCCACATTAAAATACTACTAAAAACAAACATAACAATGAACTTTATTAACTACTAACTAAATGAACCTTATCCTAAGAAAACAAAATACAATTAACCAAGAACAATCCCTACAGAAACCCCCGCATGAAAGATACCCAAGAGTCCCAAAGTCCAGGTGGAGTTCACCCAACTTTCAGCTACAGTCTCTGTTCCAGTATAGAGGCTTGAGTGGCAAGAAATAGCTGTCCTCTTCTTCTTTCTTTGCAGGAATCTTCTGTAGCATTCCATGCAGGCTTTTCCTTCTCCTTTGCAACCAGCCCTCAGTCCCCTCTAGGCCCCACGCCCCCCCAGTAGCACAGCCCCCCGGCAGCACTCCCCCCTCAGCAGCGTGGCTTGCCAATGACCCCCCCTTAGAAGTGCAGCTCCCTGGCAGCCACCCCCCAGCAGCATGGCTCCCCAATGGCTGCCCCCCTCCGCAGCAGCACAGCTCACCAGCAGCCCCCCCCTGCTGTAGCCCCTTAGTCCAGCCCCAAGGACCATGCTGGAGGCCCTCTGGTAGGCTGCATGATGCAGCAGTCATGCACCACTGCTGGCCCTCACCCCCTCGGCAGGCTGCTGGGCTGACCAGTCGCCCAGGGGGCAGGGCCACCTGAGCCCCCTCACCAATGCTGGCTGGGCCCGCTCCCAAAGTGTGGGCCACAGCAGAGCAGACCATGGACCGCAAATGTGTTTGACATCTCTGCTATAGCTGCACATGGTTTGAAATAGATTAAGCATATTTGCCATAGAAGTTGTCCTATTAAGTGTTATGTGCCATGAAGAAAGCACCTCGAGAAAGCAATAGTCATGACTCGCAATTTAACTCTTTCTACTAATTCTCTCTCCAACAAAAACATTTAAAAAAAAAGTCAGTCTTTACCTAGTAATAACTACATACTGACTGTGAAAACAACAATTATTTAAGAAAATATTAGCTATACATGATCACATCTCCATTAGTTTTGGAGACTACAAAAAGCATCCATGACATGGAAAGAGTTAATGTTTTTTTCATGTGTGCTAATAGATGACTCAGTATAATATGCAATAACGCAGATTTTGGCAGAGTTTACTCATATGTGTGCAACAGTCATACTTCTATCAGTGAGTCAATCCTGCTGTGTTTTTATTTTTGCTGTTTATTTAACATGCTTTCTAGCGTTCAGCAGCAGAACCACTACTCTTCCCTAGGGGAGAGTCAAAGAAAGCCAGAAAGGGAGCAGAGAGAGACAAGAAAATGTTGATCCCTGATAAAAACTGCAAACATACTATCCAAAGCAGGAAAAAAATCAAGCTAATAATGAGAATTAATAAATGCTTTTATGATCACTTACAATGTGTCATAATGAGGAATTCTAGCATGCAAATATTTCAGAACAACAGTCTTTCTAAAATATATCTAACCCTAGAAAGAAACTCCCAATAGACCAATACTCTTGGGGCACAATATATTTTATTAGACACCAATATATTTGATTTTAAAATACCTAGTTTTAAAGTATGTTTGTGTCTTTCTCTTTGTATATCATCAAGAGAACCACACAATCGTGCCTACACAATCTCTGATACTAACGTAAGTCTATATGGTGTTCTACATGCATATTAATTAAAAAAGACTGGGGATAAAAAAGCATTTTTTAATTTTGCATTCCTCTTTCACAGTGATCAAACATTACCTTCCTAGATCCAGAGACTTAAACACTTTTTTTGTAATTGGCAAATCCATTCTGCAGTATTTTAATGGAAGCAGTTTGACAAATATAACAATTTTCCCAATTTTTTATCCTTATTCTAATCTGCTGTAGGCTGCTATTGAATGTGCATTTTCCTGTTACCCTTCTAATAATAATAAATATATATTTAGTGATAAAAAATGCTGAAGAATCACAGAGCATTGAGGAAAACTAGTATATAAATTGGGCTAAATTCTATTCACAATTTAAGTCAGTGGACAGTTACTGTCTGATGTTTTATTACTCTTCTGTGGTACCACCTGATTTTTATTTTAGACTTTATCCAACTATATAGCATAAAGCACAGCTGTGGACAAGAAATCAGTGCTATTAAGGGCACAGTGGATCCAATCCTGCAAGGTACTAAGTGTCTCATGTGAGGTACTGAACACCCTCAACTCCCTCTGAAGTCCCTGGGTACTGAGTATTCTCAACACCTGGCTAGATGGAATCCAGAACAACATTACACATCTCCAACTTACTTTTTTCATATTCTTCATATTTATGCCTATAGTCCATAAAATACACTATACTTTTTATATATGCTAAACTGATAATGTATCTTAGTTGGCACATCAAATACACTAAAGCAGGGGTGTCAAACATGCGGCTCGCAGGCTGAATGTGGCCCGCGAACAATTTCCATCAAGCCCGCAACTGTGCTCCAGAGGACCACACCCTGCCTAATAGATAGAGAGAGTGGTCTCTCATATCCAGCACTCTGCGCAAGTGTCAAGTCTTGTGACAACCCGGTGTGCTGGGTAAGCCAGACTGTGCTCCGTGAGACCACACTCTCTCCCTAACACACGGGGGGTCTCGCGGAGGGCAGTTTCACATACACAGCACTCCACGATGCCGTGACAGTGCTATCGTATTTCGATTTATGGTATGTACAGCCCACTTGAAGTACATTTAAGTCAAATCTGGCCCACCATAGGAAATGAATTTGACACCCCTGCAGAGACTAGAAGGTCATGGACTACTTGCTAAACTTTCACAGAAAAAGTACCCAGTTAAATTAAGTACCCATTGTTAAATTAAACTCTGGTATAACTAGCTATTACTTCAGCATTTGAGAACAGACAAATTTTCAGGAAAGCATCACATAAAGAGAGCCAGTGTACAGCATCTGGTTTGGAACATTAAAAAGATGTTTGAATTCGAAACACACTGTTCTGATAAAAATGCTGTTTCTTGTCATCCTGAAGTACAGAATCATGTAGATTTGGATGAGATATGGCGAGCCCAAGATTTTCTGTTCACTGTATCCACTTCTTTTATATTGGTGAGGACCACTTATTCCCTTTGTTATATATGTACTTTTGTCTATTAAAAAAATTAATTTACTTAAAATACACATTTATTGTAGACAATACTGTAGTCATTCTAGTAACTTCATGTCCACCTACAGCTATGCTGAAGACTGACCTTTGCCTACTCAGAACCTGGAGCTACAGTACTTTGGACTCATAGGCTATGTCTACACTTGCAAGTTAGATCGACTTAAGGAGGCTTAAGTCAACTAACTTAGTCCTTGTCCATACCAGGCTTTCATTAAGTCGACTTAAGAAAGTCGACTTAATGAAATCTTAAGGTCGACCTAATAAGAACCGCCGGTTAGGTTGACCTAACCCTTAAGTCGACTCCTTAGGTTGACCTAAGCACAGCCTAAGGGAAGTTAGGTCAACTTACTAAGTCCCCACTCAGGGAAACCACTTCATTAAGTCGACTTAATAAGGTCGGCTTTAGGTCGACTTAAAGTCAACCTTATTAAGTCGACTTAACAAAGTCGACCTAACTTTTTCTAGTGTAAACATAGCCATAGATACTTAGAATCATAGAATCATACACTCATAGAATCTTAGGGCTGGAAGGGACCTCATGAGGTCATCCAGTCCAACCACCTGCTAAAAGCAGGACCACTCCCACTAAATCATCCCAGTCAGGGTTTTGTAGCTGTACTGACTATAAATCCTTAACATATAGCTCTTAATTAAAAATCTAATGCATGAACAGAGCAGATGCACAGTTATTAAAAAGGTATAACTATTTTTTGTATTTATTGAAATTGGAAGAATTGTTTAGATTTAGATGTAAATATGCATAACCTCTCACTGCCTGTGTTTAAATATTAAGAAAACTGAATTTTTAAGTGTAGTTTCTCAGAATATGCATAATCTTTAGCTTGTGTATTCAAGGCTTCTCAGCTTCCTGTGCAACTGAAATAGATTTATTCCACTGTAGAATATTTGGTTTGTGGGTAGGAATATGTAACTGCTTCTCACATCACTCTGAGGGTTGTATAAAAACTAGTAATTTTTGCTTCCTACTCAGTACCAGAATAGGATTTTACACATTTTCACAATTCTGCAAATTGTGGGTGATATGAAATTTGTCAGGAGGACTAGGAAATTCCCAGCAACTACCAATACTTTCTAAAGGGAGACAATGGCAAACCCCCATTCTCTGTGCAAGACTCTGGTGAAAATTATGCAGCTTGAAATTCTGAATTAAGCTGCCATTTGCTACAGCACTGTTACAATGAAAATGGAACTAAAGCATTCTCTGTCATGGAAAGACTGTATTAAAAAGACATTCCTTAGAAGCAGAAACAACAACTAAACACATGGCAAGTTTGCAATAACAATACCAAAGGCTGTGATGTGGCTTTTTATTCCATACTGTCTTTGGGCATGACAGTCCAGAGGAGATCAGCTGTAGCAGCAGTGGGTCCTGGAGACAATGCTGGGAAAGGAATAAAACAGCTAGTTGCTGCACTATGTCACAGAGTTCCATACATGTTCTCCCAGCATCAGACCTAAGCTGAGAACTGGGGTAGAAAAGGAGAAGACTATGAGCTTTGGCTTTATGGAGTTGAGAACAGCTGTTGATGTTCTTCTGGACCTATGCTTTATAAACTATGAGTAATTACAATTGAAACTGTGGATGCTCTTGTGAAGGGAGAAGGAGAGAGTATGCTATTTGTGCTTTCTCCAATTTCTGTACAAAATGGAAACCGTTTTGTCTAAAGCAGGGTTGCTGACCCATGTGCCAACTCCTCCTCCTGGACCCTCAGCCTGTGCTGGTAGCCACCTCTGCTGAAAAAAATACCGTGGCTGTCTCAAAATTCAGGAGCAGCCATGGCTGGAGGGGGGCGTCCCCAGGTATGCTGACAAAAGGAGCCACCCAGAGTGGCACTTCTGCACGGCATGCCGGGGGAGAGGATCCCCAGGCATGCTCCTGAAAAGAGCTGCCCAGAGAAGCTTTTGGCAGCGGGAGCAGCAATTGCAATGACACCACAGAGGGCACCACGTATCACTCCAAATGGGCTCACATGCCATTCTTGGCACACATGCCAGGGGTTGCTAACTCCGGGTCTAAAGGGTATAGCAAAGGCCCTGCGTTTTAATCGAACTTGGGCCACTGACTTGCTCTGGTGCTTTATGTAAGTCACTTGTTTCTCCTGCATCTGTCAATGCCTCAGTAAAATCCCAATGAATTTTAGAAAGGTATGAACTGCTGGCTTTTGCAACTTCTTTTTTTCTAAAATGACAGGTGCAAATGAAGCAAGACCCCAAAACTCTTGGACAAGGTTTTGTGTTGGAAAAGGACCTGAAAAATCCTATGAAGCAGAAATAACATATGCATTCACAATGTATATGCAATGATTCGCAATGATCTCATCAACTTCTGAAACAACACACTCAGGCAATTCCACTGACCAGTATTGTCATGTTGTCCAGCTATGCTGGAAGGAGGACAGGAGGCATGGGTGCTGTTTAATTAGGTGGCAACTTTATTCATAAATGTCTGGGAGTAGCCAGCAGATAAAAGTGAACAGTGCAAGTAATTCCATACTCATTTACATATATCTGGGGTGGAGATGCTGTCATTCATCCCCCTTTGCTCATTCTGGTCTCCAAGCAACCCACTGCTCGGACCTCCCACCCCCACCCATGAAGGTTGAGGGGGACTATAAAGGGGAAGGGGTTGGCTCCCTGCCATATGGTCATAGGAGCCTGAACCCTTTATTTCTGCTCCATTAAAGAACTACTTCCTTTAAATCCTTCACCAATCCATATTATCTGATCATATCTCCTCCCTATGGGGTACCTGCGCTAGATATCTGCCCCATGCAGACATTAGGAAAAAATTCCTAACTGTTATAGTGATCAACCATTGGAATAAGTTGCCTAGAGAGGTTGTGGAATTTCCCCTCATAGGAAATTTTTAAGAGCAAATTAGACGAACACCTGTCAGGGATGGCTTAAGATGGTACTTGATCCTGCCATGAGTGCAGGGGACTGAGGGCCCCTTCCAATTCTATGCTTCTAGTAGTCTATGCTTGCAACTACACATAGCTAATGATGATTGGAACAACAAGTTACCCTTGAGTGTCTTGGAGCACATTTTTTCATTGCCAAGGGCATATTTTTATATCACCCAACCTCTCACCAGATGTAACATACATGATAGTGAATGGAGAGGTAATTAGGTGAAAGCTCTTTATGGAAGGATATAAAAAGTTATTATTTAGACAGAGGGGCATGCTCCAGCGACACCTGATTCTACAAGAGAAGACTGAGGGGAGATTTGATAGCAACCTTCAACTACTTGAAGGGTTGCTCCAAAGAGGAGGGAGCTAGGCTGTTCTCGAGGGTAACAGAGGACAGAACAAGGAGCAATGGTTTCAAATTACAGCTGGGGAGGTCAAGGTTGGATATTAGGAAAAACTTTCTCCCTAGGAGGGTGGTGAAGCATTGGAATGGGCTATCTAGGGAGGTGGTAGAATCTCCATCTTTGGAGATTTTTAAGGCTCGGTTAGACAGAACCCTGGCTGGGGTAATTTAGGGGGAGTGGTCCTGCTTTTTAGCAAAGGGTTGGACTAGATGACCTCGTGAGGTCCCTTCCAACCCTATTATTCTATGATTCAGGAGATGCTGCCAGGTGGAACCAGAGGCCACTGACTCCCTGGCAGGCCCCTGAAGAAAGCTAGTCCTGTACACAGCCTTCTGAGTGACTACTTGGCTCTCCAGACTTAGTGGCTATGATATACTGAAGTTAATTTTAGGCTGTGTATATAACTTGTATATCTACAGAAAACCTTACACATTAAACCTTATTGATCTGCAAATTGGGAGTACCATGTCTCACTGATATTCACACTGATCACTAAGTGTCCAGTCAGCACTGTCCCGTGGGGGGAGCAGGGCCCAGGGCCAAGTGGCCTAGGCGGGGCCCCGTCCCCCGCCTCCGCCCCCCATGCTGGAGGGCAGGTGGGCAGCTCCATGCCCCCAGGGAGCCAGCCCAGGCAGGGAGGCTGAGGCTGCCGGTGGTGAGCCAGCTCTGGGCCCAGCCCCGGAAGCTGGGGCCGCCGGTGGAGGAAGCCGGCCGCAGCCGGGACCCCAGGCTGTTGCGGCCAGTGTCCCAGGCGGGGACCCGAGGCCACCCCCGCAGAGGCGGGCCCCGGCCACCTGCTCCGCCGCAGGGGCAGGGAGGGCTAGCCCAGAGGCCGGGCTTAGTGCTCCCAGCCCGCGGAGCAGGGAAGAGTGGGGCCATGGGGGGGCCGCGGGGCCCGTTTAACTGCAGGGCCCAGGTCGATCGCCCCATTCATCCTCCCCCCCCCCCGCAGGGACGGCCCTGTGTCCAGTATCAATACTATGGGGAAAGTGAAAAAATCCACAGCCCTTTGTTAATCTAGTAGTGTGGGAAAAAGCCCTTCCCAGCACTGAGAAGGGAGCAACTTAAAGTAAAGCCCTCAGCAGATCACGCCAAAACTTAGTATTTAAACAACATGCATGGGTGGGAGGGCAGGTGCTGCCCCCGCCTGGTCCATATAAAAGAAGCTTTTCATGCATCAGTATGGACCTAAATAGTCTCCTCTCTATTTTGGTCTTCGGTGGAGGGATGGGTCCGTGTCCCTGTGATGACTAGCCCTGAAGCTGCTGCAGCCAGTCAGTCACTCTACCTCTCAAGCCCTTAAAGAGGCCACACTCTTTTCTTACAAGCCACACCGCAATCCCCACTGCTTAATGTGTGGTGAAGGTCCTTGTGCCCCATCTGTCTGTAGCCATCTGGTGTCTCTTATCTTCTGCTTAGACAGTGTAAGATCTTTGGGACAGGGAACAACTTTTTATTCTGTTTGTACAATGACTATCATGATCCTGGTCCATGAGCGGGATCACCCGCTACAAATAATAAAATGATATTCATGTTATGCTCCTTTCACTTATTTTTCAAATTAAACCTTCATTATTCTAACATCCCTTTAATAAAAAAAAAACATATTTGGCAAGGCATACTTATGCCAACACAAAACATGAAGCAGCAATCATAATCCAACCATTTTATTCCAGTTGAGAGTTTAAATCTTTGTGTTACCAACCAGGTGTAAGCAGAAAAGATGGGTACTCACCTTGAAACTGTTGTTCTTCAAGATGTGTTGCTCATGTCCATCCCATTCAATTGGTGGTGACTTCCTGAAAGTAAGTGCCAGCTAGACCCGGAGCAGGATCAGTGTCATCCTGCTGACTGTCAGACCTTCAATGGTGACTGAGAGCAGTGCCAAGCAGATGCCAAGGAACACCACCAGTATCAATGCACTGCCACCGGTGATCTACTCAGTGACTGGAAAGGCATCCTCAAGGATTGGTGCCTCGAGGGTGGAGGCCTGGCAACCTGGCTTGTGGGGAGGCATGTCGGGGCTCTGGACAGCAGTTCCGACATTGGGGGAGGGGTCTCATTGGGGGTATCCTTTTTGAAGCCTGTGCCTTCCCTTTTGCCTGCTCCATCCAGGACACAGGCATTGGAGGAAAGGGCAGGGCCATCAAATTCCTTGATGTTTGAAATGTCTCTGGTATCGATGGCACCACAAGCTGCAGAGGCCCTCTTCCACTCCCTGGAGTCCGAGGTGGCTCTCTTGGAGGACTCAAGGACCTAGGCAGCGAGCTCTGCTCCTGTTGAATCTGTTCAGCCTGCTGGACCTGAGGTGGGCCCCACTCGACTCTGCTTCCTTAGTCATCTTTGGTATGGGGGAGCAATCCTCCTCCAATTGCTGTTTCTTCTGCTTCTTCTTCAATGTTGAAAAGGAAGACTTGTGCTGTAGTGGTTCTGGTGTCAGAGTGGTATTCTGCACTGATGCAGTACTTGACAGCAAGAGCAAGCAGACAGCTCTGAAGCCGGTCTGAAGGCAGCTTCCATAAGTAAGGCCTTCAGACAGATTTCTCACTTCTTCTAAGTGTGTGGTCTGAACGCCTTGCAGATTTAGCTCTTGTTCTGCTGTGCGACTCCCCCTGACACTTCAGGCGACTATCATGGGGGCTGCTAAGCGGGAAGGCCTTGAAACCCAGAGATCAGCTGGGCAAGAGGTACCTAAGGGGACTAAACCGTAACTATTTACAACTATTGACTAACAAAACACACTAACTACTCAATTAACAATTACTTAAAAGAACACCTAGACTGGAATTGACATGAGCAAGCACTAGAAGAAGAAACTTTAATTGTGTCTTGGCCTGGCAGAGGTAAGTGTGAAGTTGTTGGGTGCAACACTCATAACCACTGACAGCAACAGAAAGGCTACAGACAGGGAGAAAGGAAGAGGAAGAAGGGCAGGAGAGAGACAGACACAAAGTCAGGGCCGTTCTTGGGTGGGGCAGGGCCCAGGGCCAATCGGCCTGTGCGGGCTCCATGGTTCCTTTTGTTTTAAACCTGCTGCCTATTAATTTCATCAGGTAACCCCTGGATTGTATGTTATATGAAGGGGTAAATAATATTTCCTTACTCATTTTCTCTCCATCATTCATAATTTTATAGACTTGTACCATATCTTCCCTCAATCATCTCTTTTTCAAGCTCAACAGTCCAAGTCTTTTTACTCTCTCTTCATATGGAACCTGTTCAATAACCTTAATCATTTTCCAAAGGGGTAGCCGTGTTAGTCTATTGTAGAAAGACAACAGAGTCCTGTGGCACTTTTAAAGACTAACAGATTTATTTATCACATGAGCTTTCGTGGGAGAAAATCCCACTTCGTCAGACGCTTTGAAGATGGGAAAGTTACAGAATGGGAGGAAATTAAATGCAGGGAAGTGTATGACATAGGATCAGGTCAGGCTATAACAGCAAATCAAAATAGGTGTTAGGATTCAAACACTGGGGAACAGCACACAGAGGAAGGTGAGGTCAAATCACCTGTTGTAATGAGAGAAAAATCCATAGTCCCTGTTTAACCCCAAGACAACTGAGTCAAATTTGCATATAAGTTCGAGTTCTGCAGTTTCTCTTTGAAGCTGTGATTTGTTATTCATCTGTTTCAACACAGCTATTAACAAGTAGTCAAGGGAGTGAGCAGAGAGATTGAAGTGTTCCCCTATTGGTTTTGCAGTGTTGCAATTTCTGATGTCAGATTTGTGTCCATTGATTCTTTGGCGCAGAGACTGTCCTGTTTGTCCAATATACAAGGCAGAGGGTGATTTGACCTCACCTTCCTCTATGTGCTGTTCCCCAGTGTTTGAATCCTAACACCTATTTTGATTTGCTGTTACAGCCTGACCTGATCCTATGTCATACACTCCCCTCCATTTAATTTCCTCCCATTCTGTAAGTTTCCCATCTTCAAAGCGTCTGACGAAGTGGGATTTTCTCCCACAAAAGCTCATGCGATAAATAAATCTGTTAGTCTTTAAAAGTGCCACAGGACTCTGTTGTCTTAATCATTTTGTTGCTCTTCTCTGTACCCTTTTTCCATCTATATCTCTTTTGAGATGGGGTGAAAAAAACTGCATTCAGTATTCCATATGTGGGCATACCATCTATTTATCTAGTGGTATTATATTATCTGTCTTCTTATCTATCTCTTTCTTTATGGGTCCTAAGTGCACATTGAACAGATGTTTTCAGTGAACTATACACAATGACTAAGATCTCTTTCTTGAAGGGGAACAGTTCATTTACACCCTGTCATTTTCTATATTTATATTTTCCAATGTGCGTTACTTTGCATTTGTCAACACTGAATTTCAGCTGACATTTTGTTGGCCAGTCAGCCAGTTTTATGAGATTCCCTTTATAACTCTTCGCAGTCTGTTCTGGATGCAACTACCTTGAGTAATTTTGTATCATCTGCAATCTTTGCTGCCTCACAATTTACCCACTTTTCCAGATCATTTATGAATATGTCAAACAGCACTGGTCCCAATACAGATCCCCATGGCACACCGCTATTTACCTTTTTCAATTCTGAAAACTGATGGTTATTCATTCCCTTGGTTTCCTGTCTTCTAAGCAGTTACTGATCCATGGGGATCTTTGCTCTCATACCATGACTACTTACTTTGCTTAAGAGCTTTTGGTGAGACATCTTGTCAAAGGCTTTCAATGCTATTTCCATGGATCACTTCATCATGTGTTTGCTGATGCCTGAAAATATTCTAGTAGATTGGCGAGGTATGATTTTCCTTTACAAAACCACGTTGACCCTTCCCCAACAAATGGTGTTCATCTATGTGTCTGATCTTTAAAATAATTCTGTTCTTTTAAATAATTTCAAACAATTTGCCTGGTACTAAAGTTAGGCTTACTAGCCTGTAATTGCCAAGGTCATCTTTGAAGCCTTTTTGAAAAATTGGCGTCACATTAGCTATCTGGTACAGAAATTGATTTAAGCAGTAAGTTACGTAGCACAGTTAGTAATTATTTCATGTTTTTCAATTTCAGATTTGGGTTCCTTCAGAACTCTTAGGTGAATACCATCTGGTATTGGTGACGTATTACTGTTTAATATATCAGTTTGTTCCAAAACCTCCTCTACTAACATCTCAATCTGGGACAGTTCCTCAGATTTGTAACCTAAAAAGAATGGGTCAGGTGTGGGTATCTCCCTCACATCTTGTGAAGTGAAGAATTCATTTAGATTCTCCACAATGGGCTTGTCTTGAGTGCTCCTTTTGCACCTCAATTGTCTAGGGGCCCTACTATTTGTCAGGCTCGCTGCTTCTGATGTACTTACAAATAAACCAAAACCCATCATTCCATTAAGTTTCTGGGATGCCTATTACAGCAATATCTTCATTTAATAGAAGGCACCCAAATTCACCCATCTTAGTATTTAAAGTTTTAGCATTTGTATACAATGCCTTAAAAAGATGTCACTTATTAATTGTTTGCCTTCAGATGATATAATTGTTTGCCTTCAGATGACATAATTGAATGGATTCTTTCATTTGACAGTTTCTCTTCAGTTCCTATCAGTACTTTATCAACTCCTATCCTCTCCTCTTTACAAGGATATAGAGAATCCTCCTCCGTAGATCCTACCCCATAAGATGTCTCGATTCAAACCATGTGATTCTCCACACCTGTCAGCTTTCCTCAGGCACTTAGTTTAAAAACTCCTCTACTTCTTGTTTAGAGTATTGACGGTGTGTCTGTTTGAATGGAGGTCATTACAGGAGTTTACTGGGGTCCTAATTCCAACAAAGGACAGGCTGGAAAGAAGTAATACCTAGCTGTTGATAAGATATTGGGTGAGAAAGCCAGTTTCTGGGAAAACGGTTTAATGACCATTTGAGGAGGCTAGTTTCCTCCAGAGAAAAGGAGGTTTAATAATTGTCATCACTGAGAGGGGAGATGAATACTAAACCAAATTCCAGCAAGATGGTTGGAAGTCTCTCTAAAGAAGGGGAGTATAGTACCAGGAATAGGCAAGATAAGTCAGGTGGTTTAAGAGAAATCAAACACTGACAGGCATGGGAAGAGGATGAGACAAAAAGGAAACATTACCCAGAAGCAAATGTTAGGATGCAAGGTTTTTTGCTTAACCTTACTCTGCAACTCTAAAAACACTGCTGCCTACCCAGAGAGGTGTGAGATAACCTTAAGCTGCTATATGAAGTTTTGAAATTTACTTCTATTTCCATTGATTCTCTATTTTATGTGTTAAATAAACCTGGTCTTAATTCAGGAAAATCTAAATTACTGATGATTAATTTGATTATTACCTCGAGCAACTCTGTAAAGCATCATGTATACCTAAGATGCTCTACACATAATACTTAGGATAATGGCTTGTCCCAAGGAGAAACAATTGATCCTTTGGCCTCTGATTTAAAATAAAGTGCCCAGAGCAAGGAATTCTGCCCCAGGGTGCTTGGTTCCGGTTTGCCCAAAGCCATGTACAGACCACCAAGAAAAAGAGGGTTTTTAAAAGTTAAATAACCATGTTCTAATTCAGTTTGCCACTAGTGTGCTGGTCCTTTGCATAGGAACATAGCAATTTCAAATCCACAGAGATTAGCAATCTGTCCAGTCCAGTATTCAATCTTTGGCCAACACTGGATGCATCAAAATGAACTAGGACCCACAATTCCCAGAACAGTCGTCTTTAAATAAGGGAATTATCCAGACCATGGGATTATTTATCTCATGAGCAATTGTTCTAAAATAGGGCAGTGTTTTAGAAATGAATATTAACTATCCAGCATGTAACCAGTGAACACTAATCATTGGCTTTATTTTAAGACCGGGGTGACTGAACTTTCTGAAACTTTGCAGCAAACAAAACAAACTTCAAAATACAGTATTTCCTTGGCAGAGGCTGCTTACTAAGTATTGATTAATTAATATTTGCTTAACAAAAACAGCATATGAAAATGAAAGGAGATTAACATTTTCCTTAAAACTACAAAAAGCCTTCCTTCATTATCCATTTCTAGATCTACAATCACTGCAGGCACAATGTATCCCGTCCCCTCCTGTACCTTCCGGACTCCGTACAGGATATCCACACCAAAGGAAGCCTGGATTTAGTAACACAAACGGTTACAAGATCCTTGTTTTCCATCTGCCGACAGAATGCATTGCTACGAACAAATTATTCCCATACAGAGTTGGGAATATACTGAAATACCATTCTATCTTTCTGCTGTCTCTAATGTAAGGTCATGTGCAGAAATCAACAAAAATTTGATCTACTTATAGTATGTATGTTGGACACAAGGGAAAAGGGTGTAGGCACCACAGTGTTAGAAAAGACTGATGCAGTGATACGTTTTCACATCTGGAAGTGCAACTTCGAAGCAATGATACTTTGGAGATTTGATTACAGCATCAGTCAAGACTGAAGTCACTCCTGAAAGAGATACCATTTCTGGGAGTGATCCCATCTAGAACTATGCTCACCCCCTGGAATATGATAGCATCTGTTTGTTCCTTCCCCTGCCAGTCCTTAAATATAGGAACTACCCAAGGTCATCATGATATTTGTTATTTTGGTGTTAATTCCTGAAAGAATGATTTGGAGGCAGTACTATCAAATATAATTGGAGAGTCTGACAGCCACTGGTAACTGGGGTAGTCAAAATACCATGTGGGTCCATGAGGCCCTAATAATTCTGGTGTGTATGGATTCCACCATTCAGAAACTGCATTGAACTAATGCATCCAGCTCTAAGTAGGATTCCTCCACATGGTTCTATACAAATGATACGCTGTCATAGTATCTCTTGGAAGTTACAAACAACATTACAACAGTTCCACACTCCCCAAGATAACAAACTGATTTACACTACCAGGACCTTCTTACTCAGGTCTGTGTGACATCACTTTCCAACTCCTCTTACCTTTTAAGAGGCTGCTTGTCTGGGGCTGAGAGACAGGAACATTTTGATCCTGATGCTGGCTCTGCTGGTATCTTGTGATGCCTTGTGCAAGTTAAAAGACATGTGCGATTAATTCCTTACCTATGTCATCAATGTTGTGGGAATTAAATAGTTAATATTTCCACAGCACATTATAAACATAAAGAATTAGAAAGGCCCCACTTTTCAAGAGGAGCCCCATCACAAGACATTACTCTCGCTTTTTCATTTAAATGTGTTCAGCTTCTCCAATCCCATCATAAAGCAGTAGTAACGTCTCTAGATTTTTTTAAAAAGTTAAGATACAAAAAAGAATGCTGCAATTTTGAATGGGCATAGTCATACACAGATGAGTAGCTTTGTATAGTTCAGTGGCTAATTATCTCCTTCCTATTTAAGGTGAAGTATGTTCACTCTCTGGAGACAGCTGATGAAAGGCCATTTGAAGAAAGGCTAAAACGTATAACCGAATCTATTATATTGTTGACCTGCTCCTAATAGGTTTTTAACATTTACGCCATAGATTTCACTAGCCTAAATGCAAGATCACATCTTTTATAATACCGTTAAAGTTACAGTTCTTCTCTCTATTAGTTTTAAATGACTTTTCAATAAGTCATTTACCCTGTATAAGTATACTGCAAATGTAAATCTAGTAAGCAATTATACATTAAAACAAACTGGGAGGCAACATGTATGATGAGTATTAATGAAAGCCACTACATAGATTCTGCTTTTCCAGGTTGCTTAAATATCTGAAATGTCTTATTAGTAAAATCATATTATTTTGCATAAAAATGTGCAAAAAATATTTGCAAAATAGTCCTTTGTATTCAGATGCTAAAAACATATCAACTAAACAATACAAATCATGAGTAGGAAAGATTTCTGTCATAAAAAAGATCTGATTTATTCTGACAGTTTCTGAGGATCTTTGATATCAAAGTCTCTTTATAAGACACTGACAGTCATCAAGTGGATGTTTGTCAAAGTACATTTTCCAAATGTCTAAATAAAACAGGTTTGCTTTGATGACTTTCATACTGATAGCTGAACGTGGAATACTGGCTTTGCTTCTATTTGCATCTTTTTACTTCAATGGCTCACAATTTTGCTTCAGGTTTCCATCCATTTTTGCTGCACTTTTTTGACAATAAATTATTAAAAACTTAACAAAACATTGAATTTCCCCTTTTTTTAAAAAAAAGGTAAATAAAACCAGTCTTTTGACTTGTAAGATTATTACAATGGGAGTTAAATGTTCGAGTCCAGAAGCAGATAAGGATATTCTCTGTGGCAGCGTACTTGGGAGAAGATGTTGGGTTGGGATAGATAGGGGGCCTAATCCTGTCCCACTGAAATCAGTGGGAGCTTTGGAATTGTCTTTAATGGGTGTAGGACTAGTCCCTAAAAGATGGACCGCAACTAAACAGATCAACTATCCAACCTTTCACAGAACCACAAACACACAAAGAACAGACGTTACTTCTACAACCAAAAGGCACAACAGCATGATGCTTTTTGCCTCTGCCTGTGTGTATAGGACATGGCCCCACTCCCCCTACCCCAACTAGCTTCCTCTGTAAATTC
This sequence comes from Pelusios castaneus, assembly GCA_007922175.1. Lineage (NCBI taxonomy): Eukaryota > Metazoa > Chordata > Testudines > Pelomedusidae > Pelusios > Pelusios castaneus. The sequence continues at coordinate 441,225 of ML685851.1, read as the reverse complement.
CCTTTAATCAAGCTTTGGCCTACAGTTTGTACAATCAGTTACCATAGTAAAGCTTGAAACATGCTCAGGGATCCACCTAAATGCAAAGTAGCTAGGTACCATAGTGACGGACAGTAAAAACAGTGTAAAAATAGATTTGATATTATATACATGAAGGACTGTCCTGAATGGCCTGACTTATTAAGACATTTGATAAAATGGTAATAAGCCTTTTCTTAAATCACAATATATATAAAATTAACATATTCTACGGTCTGTTCATTGGACGCCCACTCTTTTTAGGGCTTCATGAGTTCTTCTCTCACACAACTCCCAGTAAGATCTGATGTTTGTTTTAAAACCCTGCAAAAAACTTAAACTATTTATTTTCCTCTGTGAACACTCTATTATTATGAACTGTTAGTCACAAAGGTGCCAAAGTATGTCATTAATAATTAAAACTCACAATCTCTTCCAAATATTTTAAACACCATAAGTCACTGTGCCCAGGATACGTTATAAATATTTATGTAGGTTTATGTAAACCAGTTGGTCAGGATTTGGGAAATGGAAAAAAGGAAGCAATCTCCATTTAGTGAAACTTTTGGTTTTTACTCTGCATGTAATAACTGTGGAATATAAAATTTACTTATTCTTCATTACAAGCTGGTTAGAAAAAATGCTTGACAGGTAAAAGGTGAAGTTCACACAGCTCTGGGATGGCCTCAGTGTTCAGGATTAGGTTGAAAGATAAAATAAAGTCCACTCCACATTGTAGTCAGAGTTTGAGACAGCTCCCTCCACGTGAGAGTCCATGGCTGCTGGAACCATCTGTTGGTGACCCACAAAATTTTTCACCATGCTCCCAAATTCCTTGCCTCCATTACTAACCCATAATTCATGGAGTCCTGCTCCACCACCAGCAAGAGTTCCAGAGTTCACTCACATGCCTATGTAGTAACCATCTCCTATCCCATGTCGCAGTTGTGCAATAATGGAGCACGACCACCGCCCTTTAAGGACGTGCTGGGATGGGGGGAGTCTCACTCAAATAGCATTCCTAAATGTATTTGACATCAACCATTCTTAGAGGAAAAAAGTGGGTGAGGTAATGTTTTTTATTGAACCAACTTCTGTGGGGGAGACAAGCACATAGAGTGTGTGGCTTGAAAGCTCGTCTCTCTCCCCCACATAAGTTGGTCCAATAAAAAACATTACTGTATCCACCTTGTCTCTCTAATATTCTGGGACCTACATAGCTACAGTTACACTGAAGCCACCATTTTTGATGACACATCAAGGATTGAACTAGGAACCAATAGAGCTAAAGAGATGAACTGCTACACCTTGAACTAAAGAACCAATATACTAAAATCCTAGTATGAAATTAGACTGTTTACCTGCAGTATTCAGTCCTCTAATCATTAACAGTTAAACTTTTTTGTTTGAACAATACTTAGAGTCCTTTCAAAGGAACAAAAATTACTATACAAGTTTTTTTCTTGACTATCACAGCAATACAAGACCCTTTTAACCACTCTAAATGGCTAACATTATCCATTTCCAAGAATAAAATACTTTTTTATGCTTGTCTCCAGATGCAATAATGTTTTTACCAATCTAATTAATTGGGGGAAAAAGGTTTTATTTATTTTGCATAGAAGTGGTTAAAGTGGCATGGAAAGGGTGTTCCTAAAATGCATTAATTAATCGGATATAAATGTACCAGAAATTATTCTATTTTCAGCTGGCACAGAATTCTGTCCACAACATTATCAGTTATCTGTGTCGCCTGGAAGGAACTCTGGGTAAGTCACAGGAAAAAGGTGGGAGCATTGTCAATGTTTCCTGATGGCCAGAACACTAATGTATTGTTCTGAGGTTTGGTTTGGTTTGGTTTTTTACACTATCGCATCATGTCATATTTATTTCTGCAACATCCTCTTTCCAGGCAGGACTTGATACAATATTTATTGACTTGCGAAAACTGCGTCAATATGCACGCTCCACTTTGCATTCTTAACTTTAATTTTAAAGTAAAAATAATCTTTCATGAATCCTTTGTTGTATAGATACTGCTATGACAGTGTAGACAAATTGGAGATATTCCTGGAAGTTCTTATTTTATTTTTTTTGTACATAATGTTTTAAACACTAACAATCCCAGTTAAGCTTTAGGTGCAGAGATATCCTACAGCTCAGTTTCACAGAAGAACAAAACTGCACCATTTAACTAGAAAATATGTGACAAATTCATCACAGGGTAAAATTTGTCCTGTACGGAAAGCCAGGACAGGACTATGCACCACATAATGTACTCTAAACGTGGCTTAAGTAGATTTAATTGGTGTAATGCCCTTGTGCTAGCTCTCTGCATGGATGGATTTCACCCTACAGGGAATATCTGAAAAGCAGTAAATAACAGGTAAGAAAGTTGTTACATAACTTCACCTCTGTGTCTTTTAATTATTTGTAATTGAACATATTAAGTAGGTTAAAAAAATTACCCCAGTATTTTGAGACAAGCTCTTTCTAGCCTCATAGATAAATTACCACTACAATCTTAAGGGGCTAATCAATCTTTGTTTCTGTTATTTTGTATGACTGAAACATGGGAAAAATCAATGTGGAACACTGAATGGTATTTCAGCTATGTATTTCACCATTGATTTGCAATATACCACAAGAAGAACAGCTGCATTGAGTAAAGAGGATGTCCAGCACTCTCCAGTAACATAACAGATTCAGCAATAGACCCTTCTTTAGCATGAAAAAATTGCCTGGTTAGTAAGAACAGACTCAATATTTAGTGCTGTTATGAATATTCTCAGCAAGAGTCCTAAGCAGCATTGCTGTAGCCATGTTGGTCCCAGGATATTAGCAAGACAAATGGGTGAGAGACAACTTCTGATGGTGAGAGAGACAAGCTTTCAAGCTACACAGAGTTCTTCAGGTCTGAGAAAGATGCTAAGTGTCACAGCTAAATACAAAATCAAACATAATTTAGCATAAGTCATTAGCTTATATTCTAAGGGACCCCTCAAAGTGAAGCCTCAAAAGAGCATTGTGATGGCCTGGTCTCATTCACATAGCTGTTACTGGGGCGTTTACACCGCATCTTGTGATAGGCAAGTGTAGGACTCATGGAAATTGAAAGATGTACCGTGGGTGGTACTGATCATTGTAGCAGTGGCTACTCTTTTGCAGCTTTTGCATCTGCTGGTTTGGTCGGGTCTGGTGCTGCTTTGGGTTGGTGGGTACTGGTCCCCGGGGAGCTTGAAACCAGACGATCACTATGCCCTCAAATTATCTCACAAAAGAAAATGATAAAAAAACAAAAACATCTTATCAACTCTGAGGCTATGTCTACACTTGTTAATTTAAGTCGACTTAGCAAAGTCGACTTAACAAAGTTGACTTTAAGTCGACTTAGCATGTCCACATTCAAAAATTAAGTCAACTTAGAAGGGACCCTGCCAAATCGACCTAGAGCGTCCACATTGGATGCCTAGATCGACTTCTAGGGGCTAGGTGGACCTGGGACAGGTCCATGGTGGCAGGGGGGGCAGGGGCACCCCTTGCCAAGTGCAAGGGGTCTCAGCCTTTGCCCCATTGTACCTTGGTACAATGCAGCAAAGGGGGACAGGGAGCCTAGCAGGGCATAGGGGCAGGGTGGGCAGAGCTCGGCCCTGCCCTGTGGGGGGCACGCCAGGCTGTGGCTGTGCCAGCCACCCTGGCAGGGAGGGCAGTGGGGAAGCCCTAAAGCCTCCTAAATCAACTTAAAGTCGACTTAGCCAGTAAAATCGACTTTAAACGAGGTTTTATAAAGTCGACTTTATTTTTCCTTAAGTCGACTTAAGCAGCTGCTTAAGTCGACTTTAGGAAAATGTAGTGTAGATGCAGATTAAATTAAGTTGACTTAAGCAAGCTTAAGTCGACTTAATTTCTAATGTAGACGCACCCTGAGTGAACACTTTCCACAGAGCAATCTCTCTACATCTGATGTATCACTTCTCATCCTCAAAGGAAACCTGCACCACACTTCTGGAAGACAAGTTCAGGAGCTTAAATTCATAATTTTGCTAGACACTAAAAATCATGAACTGAATAGAGACACTGGATTTATGGCTTAATACAACAATCTTTAACCCACTAACCCCCCTTTTTGTCCTATGACTAGATGAGTGTTCATGAGTGGTCTCTTCTAATATGTGCAAGATTAGCACAAACAGTTATCTGTTCAATCTTGTATTTAACTGTGACATATTGAGTATTTTTCCCAGACCTCAAGAAGAGCTTTGTGTAGCTGGAAAGCTTGCTTCCTTCACCAACAGAAGTTGATCCATTAAAAGATATTACCTCACCCATCTTGTCTCTCTGATTTGGCCACGACATTGAAATCTGAGCACCTATGTTTAGGTTACTAAATCCATATTTAGGCACCTGAAATAAAGTAGCCTGATTTTAGAAAGTTTTAAGTATTCAAAGAGGCAGCTAAAATGTTTCACACCCAAATCTGAGGAAAGGAGCAAACACAGACAGGTGATGAAGCAGGTCTCTTCCACCTCAGCTGTTCCCCTCTGCATGAACAATACTCGAAAGTTGTAAGGACAGGAGCCTGTGAGGCATCACTTGAAGACAATATGCCAAAAGGCTGATTATGACTTGATTTGAACCATTTCATGTTGGGTATTTAGTTCTCTATTGCATGACACTGCATCATTACAGCATAACATGGCTGGCACTGAATCAGTGCCTGATGTTGCATCATGTTCATTATTGTTATCACATTCTGAAATGAGGAGATAGTGACACAAAATCATACCAATTTGTAAATCAGTGAATTCTGGAATTTTGACAGAAATAAAGTCTGTCATGCACAGGGCCAGATTAAGACATGCTGAGGTCTTAAACGATGTCAAGATTCATAGGCCCCATACCATAAAAAAGAAAAATAAAAAAAAAAGTGTATTACATTATAACAGAAAGGGTAATGAAAAAAATAATTAATAAATCGTTATATTTGCATGTATACATAGGCAAAGATGCAAAGAAAAACAACTAAATAAAACATACATCTTGCAAAAAGCCTTATTTACATTATCAAATAACTCATAATGGGAGGCCCTAAGCCATGGCTTACTTTGCTTGTGCCTAAATCCAGCACTGGTCATGCACATCTCAAAATGGATCATCAACGTCAAAAACAGAGCCACAAAGAACAACCTGAATTTCCTGAGCCTGAGCCATGGTTGAGTATGAAAGGTTATTTTGTTTTCAGTGTTCCTATGCAGTGATTTCTATTTGATGGCTCACATAAGATTTTAAAATGAACTTTTTTATGACCTATTCAAAAATATTCCCCTGCTTATCTTTGTGGTTATTTCTGTACAAGATTCTCTTTGCTACAGATGTACAATTTCAGGAGTACATTGTGTGTCTTTTGAAGTACACTTGACAAACTCAGTTTTCAAATGAAGATGCTTAAAATAGGCCATGCACTTCAGCATTTAGACGCCTAAAACTGGCATTTAGTCCCGAAGGTCTCTCATTAATATTAATCATTCCTCATTACTAAACCCATGGTCTCCAAATATATACATAGTATGCCTGTTCAACACCACAAGCATGGTACCAGCATTGATCCACTCTGTTTATACAGATTAAAAAAAACCCTCATGTCATCTTTTCCCACTCCTTTTTATATGATAGAGGCTAATTTTAAAACTAACAAAACATCACATACTGCAACAAGCTAGCAGTGTTCCACCATATTAGCAGGCCGTGTTCCACCTGGAAAATGCTACAGTGAATTTTTCTTTATACCTGTGCAGCTGACTAAGTTACTCCACTCACCTACAAGGGAGATTAGAACAGCCCTCATAAAAGAGAAAAGTTCTGTGGGGGAGGGAGCCTCCTAGCAGCCAACCCCGGGGGGAAGGGTTAAACTGAGTAAAAGTAATCACACGGGCAGTCATGTCTGAGAAGAAAACTTAGGCTGAGGTTTCCATGTAGTAGTATTTTGGAATTGCTTTGCTGTTAAGTAAACCGAACCCCAGAAAAAATGTGGTTTTTGTCTCTCTCTTTTCTGGGTATATCATTTCACATGAAGTGAGCTACTGCCTACACCCCATTTCTTAATGAAATCTTAACAGAAAGTCACATATTTATAAGCATTTTACTTAAATTATTAAAATAAAGCAGAACTATTTGCTTTGCTCTCCCGCCCAGGTATCAGAGGCAGATATTAAAGACTTCGCTCACAGTTTCTAGATTCTCTATCATCTGGCGTAACAAGGAATAATCTTACACTGAGAGGCACCAGTTAGCATCTTGCGACTTTCGTTCTTTGCTCCCAAAGCCAAAGAGCCATCTCTTAATGCAGTGGTTCTCAATCACTGTGTCGGGACACAAAAGTGTGTCGCGAAGAGCCAGGAGGTGTGTTACAGAAAATGGGCAGCTCAGCGTGGAGCCAGCTTGCGGCTCCTGCCACTCTCTGCTGCCCTCAACAGACTGCTCCTGCCGCACAATACAGACAACAGCCAGGGCCAGATGAGTAAAGGGACTTAGGGGCTGCAACCCAGAAATCCTGGGCTGGGGGGTGGGGGAGGGAAGGACCACCTGTCCCACAAAATAAACCCAGCCCCATCAAGCCAGACCACCAGGGCACCAGCCTGAGGCGCTAGCTTGACTCTGCCCCCCACAGGTCCCAGAGTGCTCAATCCTCCAGAGTGCAACAGCCTCCCAAGCACTCCCAGCCAAAATGCCACTGCTATCGGCAGATTGTAGTGTGTCACACAGGGGAACATCACCTGTCATGTGTGTCGCGATGGAAAAAAGATTGAGAACCACTGTCTTAATGGAGACAGCATCTGGCATGCATAAGGGGATGGGAGAGGAACCTAGGGCTTTCCACCAGGTGATTTTGGACGTGTACGGAGTCCTGGTTAACCCCAGTGCAAGTTGGAGCTGCATTCAATTTGTGCCAGCAGTAGTATTTTAGGAGCTGTTCCTCAAGTCAGTATAGGATTGCCACACTCCTCTCACCCTCAACTCTGCAAAGGGCAGCCAGAAGCAGGTGGGGTAGAGTCATCTATGCAGACTTTATGCAATACAGAGAAATCTGCCTCTACCTGTTTAACCTATCTCTCTCTCCTACTTGGCACCACCACTCAGACAAAAGGGGAACAGAGCAAGGTCAAGGGTCTAGCCCACAGATGACTCCTCTCTCTCTGAATGATCTCTCCACAGTTTTCAGCTGGACTTTGAGTCTGACAGATTTTATTAGTAGCAGTATCAAAGTTCATATCAGAATAACCAAGCTGACCTCCAAGAGCAAAGATGACGGTGAGAATTGGTGGAAGATAGGCACTAGATACAGTAGTCAGCTCGAACGCAATTTATTTTCTTATTTATTTTGCTGGACAGCTGCTATGGGAGACCATGGTAGAGAGTGAAGCAGAAAAGAAGATCTCTTTGTGCTATACCCCTGTGATTCAGTCAGGCATTCTTAGGAACTCATTCTCTAACTTCATATATTGTGCTTCGTTTACAGGAGGAATGCACCAACCGTAAGTAGAATAAAAAGGAAACAGAATAGAGACTGGTGACTCCTTAAGCTACAAAAAGCAAAGTTGGAAGTTACAAAATGAGAAATTCTTTCCAAGGTGGGCTGCTCAGAACAAAACAGCAAGGTACAAAGCCTATCAAACAGCATCTGGAGAAGGAAGAAAACCTACAAAATACACACCACCCAAAGTCAGCGTCAATGAGATAGCACAAGCAGCTACAGGAAGACAGAATTTCACCATGCCAGGCTGGGGGTGCATACATAAAGCCAGGGCATTTCATTCCCTTACTTATTTTGACTATGGAATAAAAATTTCAGCCTAGTCTGAATCAAAATAACTGAATTATACGACGCTCAATGACAGGCATTATAATGGAAATGCTGACACTACTGCACACATATTATGGGTGCACACAATCCCCTGACTGTGGAGTGAATTGCATATTGTGCACAAGTTCCCAAGATAGTGCTCCCAGCCATATCAAGGCTGAATGTCACTTGCTAAAGTTTCTCTCTTTCCCACGGGAACTCAGGGAAATTAAAGCTTCAGAAGAAAATAAGAAGAACACAAAAGCCCATACCTCTGGACTCCCAAAATTGAGTAATTCTGAAGTATTTTTAATGACAAAGCAATGCCAAAGACACAGTTTGGACAGTACTATGCCGTCAAGGGGAAAAGGAAAAGGAACAAGGAAAAGGAAGGGGATATAGAAAGGCAATTCAAGTTTAGTGAAGGAGCCATCAATCACTTGGCTACCCCTAAGCATCCTGCTAGCTGACAGCTACTGAGGGCATTGGTTTCTATGAACCAAGGCCGAGAGAAACAAAATAAGATCCAAAATAAATAAATAAATAAATAATAAGATAGAGAGCTGGAAGGTGAGGTGGGGAAGGACTCAGAGGCTAAATCAATTCATTCCAAACTGCAAGTGACATAGGGCTGGCTGGAAAGTTCTTTACAGAACTGGCTTACACCAACTATGAGCAAGTAAACATAGGGCACACACAGCATTCTAAACAAGTAGGGACAAATTCTACCCTGAATAAACATGCAGGAATCTCTCTCAAAATGAGACAAGCCCCATGGGTTTACCTAAGGGCAGATTTGACACCTTAATAGTTTTACCCATCTCCCAATTCCTGCTATTGTGATAATATCCTGACAACTGTCTGAATTGTAAATAATCACTGCATTAGAATCATACAAGATTAGGAATGGAAGGGACTTCAGGAGGTGATCTAGTCCAACCCCTGCTCAAAGCAAGACCAACCCCAACTAAATCATCCCAGCCAGTGCCTTCTCAAGTTGGGTCTTAAAAAGCTCAAAGATGAAGATTCCACCATCTCCCTAGGTAAATTTCAGTGCTTCACCTCCCTCCTATTAAAAAGTTTTTCCTAATATCCAGCCTAGACCTCCCCCATTGCAACATGAGAACACTGTTCCTAGTTCTGTCATCTGCCACCACTGAAAACAGCCTAGCTTCATCCATCATGGAACGGGTCTTCAGGTAGTTGAAGGCTACTATCAAGTCCCCTCTACCATCCTTCTCTTCTGCAAATTAAACCAGCCCAGTTTCTTCAGCATCTCCTCATAAGGCATGTGCTCCAGCTACCTAATCATTTTGGTTGCCCTCCAGTGGACTCTCTCCAATTTGTTCACATCCTCCCTGTAGTGGGCGCCCCAAACCTGGACGCAAAACACCAAATGTAGCTTTTCCAGTGCCAAATAGAGAAGAATAATCACTTCCCTCAATCTCCGGGCAACACTTCTATTAATGCAGTCCAATATGCAGCTAGCCTTCTTGACAAACAAGGGCACACTGTTGACTCATATGCAGCTTCTTGTCCACTGTAACCCCAGGTCCTTTTCTGCAGAACTGGGCAGTCAGACCCCAGTCAATAACAGTGCATGAGATTCTTCCATCCTAAGTGCAGGACTGTGTACTTGTCCTTGTTGAACCCCATCAGATTTATTTTGGCTTAATCCTCTAATTTGTCTAGGTCCCTCTCTGTCCTATCCCAACCCTCCATCATATTTACCACTCCCCGCAGCTTATTGTCATCTGCAAACTTGCTGAGGGTACAACCAGCTGCATCGTCCAGATTATTAATGAAGATGTTGGACAAAACTGGCTCCAGCAGCAATCTCTGGGGCGCTTGGCTTTGATTATTAATTTTCACAAGGTTTATGAGTTTTAATTTTGGTTGGATAGAATAGTTTTTAAGATTGATTTTCATTACCTTTGTACAAAATTTCACAGCACAATTGGACAATTCACATGGCACACTAGAGTGTGTGTGGCACACTGGTTGAAAACCACTGATCTAGCCAGCCTTCTATCCATTTTATAGTCCATTCATCCTACCCGTACTTCTGTAACTTGCTGGTAAGAATACTGTGGGGGACCATATAAAATACTTGCTGGTAAGAATACTGTGGGGGACCATATACTTTGCTCATGTCAAAGTATATCACATCTACCACTTTCCCCATATCCACAGAGCCAGTCATCTCATCACAGAAGTCAATCAGGTTAGTAAGGCATGACTTGTCCTTGGTGAATCCATGCTGACTGCTCCTGATCACCATCCTTTCCTCCAAGTGCTTTAAAATAGATTATTTGAGGAACTGCTCCATGATTTTTCCAGGGACTGAGATGAGGCTGACTGATCTGTAGATCCCTGGCTCCTCCTCCTTCCTTTTTTAAAAGATGGGCACTACCTTTGTATTTTTTCCAATTATCCAGGACCTCCCCTGGTCACCATGAGTTTTCAAAAATAATGGCCAATGGTTCTGCAATCACATCAGCCAACACCCTCAGCATCCTCAGATGCATTGCATCCAGCCCCATGGACTTGTGCGTGTCCTGCTTTTCTAATTAGTCCTGAACCTGTTCTTTCACAGCTGAGGGCTGCTCACCTCTTTCCCATACCGTGGCGCCCAGTGTAGTTGTTTGTGAGTTGACTTTGTCTGTGGAGACAGAGGCAAAAAAAGCATTGAGTATTCTAACTTTTTCCACATCATCTGTCCTTAAGGTTGACTCCCTGATTCAGTAAGGGGCCCATATTTTCCCTGACCTTTTTCTTGTTGCTAACATACATAGAAAAACTCTTCTTGTTACCCTTCACGTCCCTTGCTAGCTCCAACTCTAATCATGCTTTTTAGCCTTTCTGATTTCATTCCTGCATGCTTAAGCAGTATTTTTAAATTCCTCCTTAGTCATCTGCCCAATAGCTCCAACAGAATCCAATAGCATTGCTCAGTGCCAATGAATGATCTGGAAACATTATGCCAAGCATTGTTTTGTTATGCTTATTCATACTGATATCCGTGTTTATTGTGGTTAAGGGTGCTGACAAACATTATCCTGTTCAAAGACAAATATAAATTTGCCTTTCCATACACTGAAAAAATATTGCAAAACTTAACATGGGGCATACCCTGACATAACCACATAACTGGCAATCGTAACACATTAGATGCAACACTGCATTTGGCAATTACAAGGTAAACCCATGATTCCATTCTGTTCCCCACAGTTCTCCAGTTCTATAAACTGGGACTGAGTCTGTTAATGCCAACCTCTCTGTCGCCGCTGGTCCACTCTCTGCTGTCACAGACTAATAGAAAAGATGATCTTCACAAGAAAGAGAAAAGAGATTTCACAAAGCAAAGGACACTGTCGCAGCCTAGATCTAGTAGTCAGAGTCCAAAGTCACAAGACAGGAGACAAGAATTAGATGGGTCAGGATACCTGGGGGTCAGAGGCAAGAGAAAAACTGGAGGTCAGAATACTCAAATAAGATGCCAGATGCTAGGACAGACTGCCAGGAGCTCAAGCCAGGGAAGCAGGAGCAAGTGGAAGGTATCAGGAGTAGGAAGTACAAGGCACACAGTTCAAAGCATGTGAACACCAGTTGTTCAGACACCTTTCTGTTCCCAGTGCAGCCTTAAGTAGAGCCAGCCAGCCAATCCACAACTCTGGGACTCCAACAATTGGAGCTTAGGGGTGGAGCCTCACACTGGGGCTGGTGTTCATGGGTTTCAGCTAAGCTATTGCCAGCAGGTTGCCAGATGGCAGGTTGGAGCATTGATGAGCCAATGACTTTTGCATGTCTGGGAGATGTTGACAGAGACCAGAACACAACAAGCCTGTTATTAAATATGCATAGAGTGAAAAAAATAATCTCTTGAAGCACAATCTCTCTCATGATTTCTCTTCATATTTTGGAGCTGCAAAAAAAAAAAAAAAATCCCTTCCTTTCAGCAGACCTCATTTCATGCTTTTAAGGCCTTTTTGTCCATCTGTGTCAGGATGCCTCCTTGTTATCTGTCTGTTAAGGGACATTCCACCACCTATCAGCTTCACTTCTGCAATCCACCATTTATAACTTTCCTCTGCATTCTTTATTTGTACCAATGACCGTTAAGAAAAGCTGGCATGGAAGTGTGCTGCCACCTCCAAGCAGGAAAACAACAACTGGTATGTAATCAACCCACAGTAAACCAAGCTGCCTGACCCAGTTTAAGTTACTTTGCTAGGAAAGAGCTAACCAACTATTTCCATACACAGCAAGGAAGGAAGACAGAGATATTATTGTTCTTATGTTTGGCAAGTGCTCAGATATGATGGTGATAGATGCAAACAGAAGATCCTAGATAGGTTAATTAGGAAGGCCTCAGGAAAATGATTCAGTGTAGAATTATTTAAAGAGATTTGCCATCTTATCAATGAGAAATCTGAGGTCTTTTCTAGACTATTCAGGAGGCTAAAGGGTGAAGCATGTACCCACACGTTTAACACTAAACCTCAGTTTCAAGAGGTTTTTCTTTTTTTCCATCAGACTTTATTCCTACAAATTTCTGATCTTGTTAAAACAGTAGAATGTTGCATTCATGTGTGTGTGTGAGGTACAGAAAGAGGAAGTGGTCATAAAAGATTATAAGAAAAAAAAAAAAACAATGGAAACTCATTTTTCTGGAACAGCCTTTTCTGGCACCAGGGCCTCAGCCTTCCAATGAGATCAGTCAGTAGACATTTAAAGGGATTCAATGTGGACAGAGCTGGAAGGTCCCAGTGTAGGATCAGAGCATTTAGAAGCACACAAAGAGGCTAAAAGTTGAGCTTTAAAAGCATTCTTGCCAGGAGAATTGGTCTCAAACACAACTTTTGTTTAGAGTTAATGTTTGAGTCCAATGGGGAGATCGGGATATGATTCATGCTGTAAGTATGAAAGGGCTTGAAGCATCACTAGATCAGAGGTTGGCAATCTTTGCCGACCCCTGTGCTGGCCCCTCCTCCTCAACCCTCAGCTGGTGCCGATGGCCCACTCGTGGAAAGAAGCCATCTGGAAGGGCTCCTCTTGGCAGCGTGCCTGGGGACCCCTATCCCCAGGCACACCATGGACAGAAGCTGCCTGGAGTGACTCCTTTTGGTGGTGGCACACCACAGAGAGGAGCCGCTCTGGGTGGCTTCTTTACACAGTATGCCTGGGGCATAGACATGGCAACCTCTGCACTGCAGCTGCCCCTGAAAGAAGCCACTTGGAGTGTCTTTTGGTGGCAGGAGTGGCAATTTCTGCGGTGCCACAGAGGATGCTGAGTGCCACTCCAAATGGGCTTGTGTGCCACTGTTGGCACATGTGCCAGGGGTTGCCTACCCCTGCACTAGATCCAGGTTTGACTTTCCCAAAAGTTCCAGTGTGTTCAGATAACAGGGTTTTGGTTTGTATCCACCTCCAGTTGTTTGGCCCAGTAAAGTCCTGCAAGCCAGCTTCTCTGTGATGCTCCATCATTGTATGATACCACAGGTACCAGAAAACTTCACTGCAGCAGCATGCCAGCCCCATAAGAGCTCAGGCAGATGGAGGCATGGAATGGCTAGCGATGTTCATTTTTAAATAGTTTATTCCTTTGGAAATTTTAACTGGACACCTCCAACATCCAGTTTTGTTAAAAAAAAAAAAAACAGAGGGGAGGCGGTGCTTATATTTTCATGGGGGCAGTATTAGTAAAATTGGTCCCAATCCTGCAATCAGATCCACATGGCCACTCTTGTGCATGGGAGAAGCCTGTTGGCTTCAATCCCTAGGCAGGGCTCACACATGCCAATCCAACAGTAGGATCAGGAATTGGTTTGCAACCTAAACTTTGCAGCATGAAGTTGGTGTGTGAGACCCTGACAGTGAAACTGACTCATCTATTTTTATTGACCAATCTCAATGCAAGATGGAAAGTAGAACAAACAGTGGCAAGTAAATTAGATTTTTTTAAATTGTATTTTGATAGCCTTGGTTACACAGGTAAGGGATTTCAGTGGCTTTTGTTTTGTGTTGTTTTTTAAGCATGATTTTTAACCTGAAAGTGTTCCTTTTTTGTTTTAAAGGAACTTTGAAAACTCAGCCAGACCAAATCATGACATCTACCTGAACCCCTGTTGGGTGGGCTCTGTAATGCATCCAAATTTTTTGGCCCTGGTTCTGTGAATTCACAGAATAATGCATTTTAGGACACTACAATGGCTCCAATTGACAGGACTTTACAGGACCTAAAAATATTTATAAGGTAAGTTTGCAGTTGCTCCTCTTGACCAGATCAGTGGAAACATTCACTATTATTTTAGTAATAGTTTTTAAGAGCTGGAGTTTAGACTTCAAATTTATGTCCCTTCTCATCAGATGTTTATTCTTCCAGAATGCCTCTTTCTTTCTTGTTATCCTTGTGCTTCAGCTTACAATCTTCTATCTTCTGTAATGATGCTTCCTAAGTGGCAATAATTTATCACTTGCCATATGGCTGTCATTCACTGGAATCTTGCATATTTTCTCAGGATCCTTGCATACCACGATGTGTTTCGTCATATCCACATTCAACTTTAGGCCAAAAATTCTTTACCATACTTACCATCTTTCAAACATGTACTGTTATATTAGTCCTACAGCATTATATTTCCATTTATTGAATGTCAGTTTGTCTTTTCTTCCAGTTGTTCTCTTCTATCTATATTAAGCTTCTTAAAGATAGTCACTGACAATTTTCAAACCATGTGCGAGTTTCTGCCCACGTGATGGGTTCACTCGCCATTTGGCACCACCTGGTAACTCACCTGGGGATTAGCTCCACTCAGGTTGGATACCCCCCTTCCTTTCACCACCACCCCCTCTCTCTCTGGGACTTAGGGTGCTCCTTCTTTTGATTCAGCCGTCTATCTAGGTCACTGTAGTCCTCCCCTTCCAAAGTCCTACTTGGTCAGCCTGTAGCTCCAGACATTTTTCTGCGCCATGGCCAGTTCCTGTGCCACTTTATCAGTGGTAGGGAGACCTGGGCCCAACCACTATTCCACCCCAGGAACCCCCTTATGTCTAGCAACTAGGGTCTTCTTTCTTGCAGATCCTGCTGCCATTTTCCTGGACTTCTTCCTATTTCTCTTCACTATCTTCTGGCTCCCTCCTCTGGGTTTATCAGCAAATACTCTCTCCTCCTAATGACTAACTGTAGACTACTCTTTCCTTTACTTCTTGCTAGACTCTATATCCCCAAACACATCTACCTTCTTCCAGGCTATTCCACTGCAGTCCTCTTCTGTTCTGAGCCTCTTCCTATTATACACAGGGCCAACAGGTCTGGGGGGGCCCCACTCCACCCCCACCCTGGAGGGGGGAAAGCAGGCCTGGGTCAACCCGCTCCCCCGCCTGGGAGCCCGGCAAGCCTCGGCTCCCAGCGGCGGTGTGCCCTCGGGTCCCCGGCCGGGTCCGGCAGGAGCAGGCCCCAGCTGAAGCTGCAGCCACGGCCAGGAGCCCAGGCTGCCACCAGCAGTGCCCTGTCCAGGGAACGGGTCCTGAGGCCGCCGCTGGCCGGGCCAACCATGTGGGGCAGGCCAGGCCGGCCCAGTTCGGAGAGGCCAGGCCCCGCGAACTGCCCCACCCCTGGGCCTGCCTGCTCTGGGGGCAGGGAGGGCCGGCCCAGGTGGGAGCGGGACAGCGCGGGGCCCACATAACTGCAGGGCCCGGGGCAATCGGCCCGTTCGGCCCCCCCCCCCCCCCCCCCAAGCATGGCCCTGATTATACAAGCCTAACCGCGCTCCTTCCCAGCTGGACTCCGTCGTCACGTAGTGCGTGCTTGTCTTTCAAATCTGAATCTCTTCTCCGACACTGCCCAAAAGGATAATTGAGCTAACTTTACCTGCCTTTCCTGATGTGGGGCAGACACAACGAAACTGACAGCCTTCAATTTTATATATTTGATTTTCAACACGTCTGCCCAATTCCAAAAAACTGTTTTTAAAACCAAGATTGCTACTTTGTCAAAATGCTAACTGCTCTTGTGGATGGATGGTGGCTGGCCTTCCAGCTATACAGATGGGGTACTGGGCTCTGAAGTAGATTTTTTTCTGGACCAGTTATGAAAATTGTGTGCATGTAAGATAAGCATGCATGTCTGTGTTGCTTCTGCACTGCCTGATGGATCAGTATTGATAGGCAGACAGGTAAATGAGTGCAGAGGAGATGGCACCACATCTAAACACACCTCCATGACAAAAACTTCGTGTCTATTTTTAGGCTATTCTACTCTAGTAAGTTTAACTCAAAGTAGATTGCTAGCACATTTTGCCACAATTATTGTAAAAGCTTGTTCATTCACATTCACAAAATGGGGGATTTTTCTCTGTTATAAACCGCTATTGACAGTAGTATTTACTCTTTTTTTATAGTTTGAAAATACAGTCTAGAATTGCTGCAACTACACAGATAAAGAGCTGTTAGCTAAATAGTTTTGTCTCTACATATTGGAGTTAGTACATATCCCTCCTTTTCTCTTTGTACAGTACCTCCCCATTGATGAAATGCAGCATCAGTCAATAGTGTGCCCATAGCTATTAGTGAAGCATTTAGCCTTCATGGTATGATTCTTTTCCAACAGTTAAACAGCTGTACTCCACTGAAAATAACTAGACAGCAATGCGCTCACAAAGAAAGTCAAAAGATGCCCTAGATTTAAAAATTTGGGTTATGATTCGCTAACCAATGTTTGCAATAGGCACTGGTGGGTAGGTCTTCACTGCCTCTTAAGTATACTACATCTTATGTTTCTCAGCTGTGTGAAAAAGACACCCCCCTAAGCAACGCAAGTTATTTAAGTGCTGTCCAGACTGACTTTATGTCAGCGGAAGACACTCTCCCATTGGCATACAGTGTCCTCGCCAATCGTGCTACAGTGGCACAGTTGCATCAGATAGCGCTTCTAGTGTAGACTTTCTCTTAGTTAATGCCAAACTCTTGATTGAGACCAGCCCAACATACACTCAGTAGCAACTTTAATTTAATTTACATGATTTTCAGAGAGAGAAATTCAATTTTGATATTGAAATGCAGACCCCACAAAAATGATTTGACACACAAAACTTGCATTAAAATTAACATGACACCAACAAAAGCCAAGAAATTCAAAGATATGAATGAATTGCTGCTATTGATCCTTTTTAGAAACCCTAAGAACAATGGATGATGCAACAACAATTACTATCAGATATGAAATCCATTGGGATCTGATATGAGCTGCATGAGGCTCAGCTAGACAAATTAAGGTAGTTTCAATCCATATATCAAAATTTTCAATGAACTAAATTCATCCTTGAAATTTGTCCATGCACAAAAAATACATTTCATATTTCAACAACAAAAGGGCATTTTGTAAACATAAGTTAAGTAGGCAGGTATTCACTGTCCCATTTGCACTCATGTTGCACGTGCAAAACATCTCCTCTGCAAACTCGTAGAAATAAATTTAAAGCTGACCTTTTAAATTTGGCCCTTAACTATTACAGATAGACACTCTGGATCACTGTTAATGTGATTCTGCGTGTAAAGGCATCATTTTAAAATCCAGTTTAAAATAAATGAAATATAAAGTCTGTACTGGTGCTAGGTGAATACTGTAAGGAATTGTGAAATACACAGCAAAATGTTTTCTTTTGATAAACCTTGCAGAGTAGGCTTTCAATGTGTCAGTAAAACAAAGAGGATATGGGAAATCTATTTGGTTTCTTTTCCATTTAAACAAAAGTATTTTCTGCTAATCCATAACCAAGAAGAGAGAGACCACCATTTTGATACTTTCTTGTCCACTGTAAAGGCAAAAACATTTTATCTTCAAAAGAATTTTTTCAAGCTTCTATAAGTCGTCTTGAGGAAGGATAATTTAGGAGTATCTAGATAATTTAGGAGTATCTAGAAGGAAAGTGAAATGCATCTGGGACAGGTAAATCATCTCCGCTTTCCCCTAAGTTTGGTAGCAGACTTTTAACAAGGGGATACCAGGTACCTGCAAGAGTTCCTTCTAGAAGATAAGTGACTGCAGATTGTGGACAGAATATTTCATCATTACTACTTTGGAGCTACCACAAAAATTGTCATGGTAATCCATTATTATGTATATATGCATTTGAACATTAAGGAGTCTCAAATAACATGTTCTTGTTCATGGGTTTCAGCCTACTTTGATATTGCAATAACAGAGGTTTTTTTTTTTTTTTTTTTTTTTGGGGGGGGGGGGGGGTTAAATCACATTCCAAACAGATCCTAATGCACATTATGGGCCAAAAGTCTGCAATTTTAACTTTATAAAGTGTTTTTCAGTATAACCAACACTCAGAGATAATGAGCTTTGAGAGGGAAATTTAAGATGGAGTCTGTCTTGCTTGTATATGAACCCTGTTCTACCTTGCCTACTTATTTTGGGCCTCCTTAGAATGTTAGGAGTAATAGACATAGTGTCTCCTCCCCATTTAACTGTTGTTAGACTCAAAATGCCTCTTTGTGTGAATAGTTTCCTCCTCTTAGTGTGATAAACGTGTCAAGGCCATAAAGCACCGTAAATTGTGAGAATTCAGGGAGTGTTTAGAAACATACTGTGAAAACAACTTGTGAACTAATGTTATCTCTAAAAGACGAACACCATGCATGGATCCGTCATCAGTTGACATGTATATGTCTTTTAAACATAGAACAAAGAGTTTGTTTGATTCGGTTGTATCTCTTTCTGTTATCTGTCTGTTCAAGTGAATGTAACCAAGAAAACTATAAAAGTGTAAAGCAACTCTATTCGGGGCGCTCTCTACCTTGGAGTTTTACTCTGGGTGTCAGACTGCCATTCAGCTAAATAAAACTTGATCACACGCCCTCGGTCTCCGTCTATTTGGTCTCAGCTGGAGAACGAGCCTCTGGGTGGGGGTGCTTGTTCAGGCCCTCTTGGCCAGAAGGGCTCCCCCTAAAATTCCCCAACAATTTGGCGAGCCAGGCAGGAGTCTTCCAGCTCCTCGTTGTGGGACCGCAGAGACCTCCAACGCTCCAGCCGGCAAAAGGGTGAGTTCACCTAACGGAGCCTTGAGGGACGCTGTGAGCCACGGAGAGGATAAGGTGACCCTGCTTTTTATTTTTGTTGGTGTGTGATCTTCTGGGTAAAGGGTGAGTACGGTGTTTCTCAACCTCTATATGCGCACTGTATTGTTGTATGAACACGTGTATTATTTGTCTGTCTGTTGTCTGTCTGGTCTTGTCTGTCTATCTCTTAGACTCCTCCTGCTTTTCCCAAGGTGGGCACACAGGCAGGTCTAGCGACTTGCCCGTCTGGGGCCTTTGCCTCAGAGAATCTGTGTGGTGCAATTGATGTCTCCTTTCGCACACGGGAAAAGCAATTACTATTTCTAAAGTGTCTTTATTACATTGAAATATTTGATTCTGAGGAAAAGAAAAGGGATATCCGCCGAGAGTGAAGAATGGGTCCGGGTATGGTAGTTCCCGAGACCAGTCCTCTCGGATTTGGTCTGTCTAATTGAGAGTGAAGAATGGGTCCGGGTATGGTAGTTCCCGAGACCAGTCCTCTCGGATTTGTTCTGTCTAATTGAGAGTGAAGAATGGGTCCGGGTATGGTAGTTCCCGAGACCAGTCCTCTCGGATTTGTTCTGTCTAATTGAGAGTGAAGAATGGGTTCGGGTATGGTAGTTCCCGAGACCAGTCCTCTCGGATTTGTTCTGTCTAATTGGGAGAAAAATTCTGGGATTAATCTGGTAAAGAAATCTAAACTGGTTAAGTTGTGTCAGAAAAATTGGCCGGCATATACTGGGAGTCAATGGTAATCAATTCCTCTCTCCACCAGTCATTAGTCACAATCTTTCTCCAATACACTTGCAATTCATTGGGTTAATATGTGAGATCCTGCCCCTCTAGTGACTGGTCACAGCGAGACTAAGGAGTCTGTTTACTCACTGACAGCTAACAGCTATTCCTTCAGCTTGCCCTTTTGATGCTGAAAATCCCAGTTGCAAAACATGCTGATGGTTAAGATGTTGGCACATATGCAGTTGTGGTTTATTATACATGCTCAGGAAGAAGTCAGCTGTGGGCTCCTAAAGCTGTGAGTCAATATAGGGTCTTCTTTCTCCCAAAGTAAGGGGCCTCCAGAAAGCTCTCAGTGAATACATTTAGCTATATTCTGCATCATCCTTTTCCAGACAGAATGAATTCTGCATTCAAGCCGAACATTTTAGGCTGTAGCAAGTTTAGGCTGAAGATTTCTGTCCATTAAAGAAATGAAGTTCTGGAACAGCCTTCTAATAGGAATAGTGAGGGCAAACAACCTAATTAGTTTTAAAATGGAGCTGGATAGATTTATTAGTGAGATTATATGATGGGGTTTCCTGAAATAGCAGGAGACTGAACTTGATGACCCAGGACGGCCTTTCAAGTCTCATGTTCCTAACTGAAGTTCACCAACACATTTAATTCTTGGAGAAGGAGGAGTGAGACAGAAAAATGTATTTAGTCAGTGATAACAGTAGCCTGCAAAAAAAGTAGTATAGTCCAAACATATCAATCATGTCTTTAGAGGTGTTTCTAGGAAGTTCCATGCTCTAGAGCAGGGTCACGTAGTTGAATTAACTGATACAAGCAACACTGAATGAGCAGCAGTTAAGACCTTCCTTTAACTAGAGAAAAGTGCAGTAAGTGTTCCCTTTTACAAAAAAGTTTGCCCACATGAAGAATATTATGTGATTGTTGAAGGTGACTGGAAATGTTTGCTTCTTTTAGAGAAAAATGTATGTTTTTTTTCAAGTAGGGTAATGTGCAAAGAACATGGAGAGGATTCTCAGGTGCCACTTATGAATTTAAGAATGGATATTGAAAGCAGGTTTCTCCTTAGAGGTTCCATTTGTGTGGACAGCAGATAAATACAACAGTGAGCTGCAACGGCCTTTTAAATAAAATGCCATAAGAGAAAGCGAGAGTTTAACATCTTTGGGAATAATCATGTGCTGTCTCATGAGAAGAGCGGTAATGGAGATTGATGTGCAACAGATAAGAGTCCTCCATCTTCCTGTGACTTCCTTAAAATTATATGACTGTCTCCAGAAGACAAGGTTGCCCAAATTAAGTTAATAAGCAGTTATTTGTATTGTGGAAGAGCTGAGCAGGATTTTTTAATGGAATCATACTCGGCGCACAGCAGGCATAAAGTAATATTCATTTGCAATATTAAAATGCAGCCCATAAATAAAAGTTATAATAGTTCCCAGTTATTTTAATCCCTACAGATTTTGCTAAATGAGAAAACTGGTGTTGATGAAGACTATTTTTTAAATATCAGGGATGAAATTTATGCCAAAAAGGTCAGTTGCTTGTAAATCTCAAATGCAGTTGTAAGAAAATTCACAAATTCGATGCCTGGGGGAAGTACAGGAGTACCACTAGGATTAGATTTTTTTGGAAATGTATTCTATAACCTGAGAAGCTAAGGGTATTACATGCATCAAAGTGGTTTGGGTGTGAAGGGTACAATAAAAAGTCATCAGTGTTCATTTTAACCTAACAGAGGAATCTATTTCATTCTTATTTTCCCAGTGCTCCATTACTGGAGCTATATAAACATAAAATTATTGAACTAAAGGAATCCACATTTTTAGGAAAATACCTGAGGTAAGATCTTGGTCCCACTGAAGTCAATGGGAGTTTCGCCATTGATTCAAGGGAGCCAGGGTTTCATCTGTGGTCTTTGCTCTTTGCACAAATGCACCATCAAGCCATTTTTCTCTCACTGTGCCAGCATATTGTCATTTATTACAGCTAACAAGTAAGACACTTTTCAGTAAATGCAGCTATGAGAACCCAGCAGTTGAGGCCCTGCTTACCAGCAGTAGCAGTCTGTAATAGTAACCATCAACTCGATTACTTTCCTCTCCCTTTTTAGACAAAGTACATAACACCCAGCTTGCTCTTACTTAGAAAACTGTTTTCTATAGCTGATATTTAGCTTGCACAAATCCAAGATGTGCACACTTGACATTGTAGGGAGTCTGTAAGCTTGCCAATTCACCAGCCACTATCTACACATGCTGCCAGTCTCAGACCAAACACACACTAAAAGGCTATGAATTTCATTTAATCCTCTCCTTTTCCCTCCCAGCCAAATGCCAGAGACTAGCTGCTGTCTGAAAAATATGTTGAAAAATATTAACTCTGAGTGATACAAACTGAAAATAAATCTAAGAATGAATTCTGTTAAAAAAAAAAAAAAAACCCCACCATAGCTAACAATGTAGAGTTCAGTGTCCTATTTGATTAATTGCATGGAGAAAGCTAGATGGCCGAGTTACTTTGTCCTATATCTTGTCAAAGACCAAGCAGCATTTTGCTAATTTATTTATGTGCCATATACTTCTGCCTCGCTAAACCTGTGAGCTAGTGAACTTTCATCCCACCGACATGGTATGCTTTGCGATCCAGTGTTCTCTAATACTGAATTTGGCTGTTGTTAACCAAGCTTTCTATATTTGTCATGTGTGTGAAACTGTATGAGGAAAATGCATGTGTCTGTAAAACCTGGGTATCTAAATATGTACTTTTACACAGATGTCAGATTATGGATAACATTTTTAAGAGTAATTTATAACTTTAGGTGCCTCAACTTTTGATGCCCAATTTGAGATACTTTAAAAGGGTCTGCATTTCAAAAAGGCTCTTTTGAAAGTTTAGGCCCAGATAGTGATTTTTGGTGAACAGAGAGCCCAATGCTTGCTGCAGCTACTCTATTACAGCTCCCCAGTGGCTTCAATGCAAGCTCCATGGAAGAGCCAAATCCTGGCCCCACTGGCAAAACTTTCACTGGAACCCACATTTGCCCCCTTGAGGCACTACAAATATTGGGCTCCCAAAGAAATTCAGGACACTAGGTGGTCCTAGTAAGCAGCAAATTAAAAATGATAGAAAAGCTGCTGAACCACCAGATAGTACATTACTTGTTTTCATGTGTACCTCCAAGACATCAGTAAATAAATTGAAAAAACTGAACTGAGCTCTCTCAATTTGTATTTTTCGGTTGCCTCTCAGAATCCTCCTCTTGATTTGCAAGCATATAGAAGCTATTTTATTAAGAAAAGTTTGCACATCAGATGAGTTTATCCAAGTTTTCATGGCCCTAGTATTTTCATACACTTCCCAATAATTATTCTGAATGTTTGTGTATATAGAACGAACACACACACACACACGTACGTATTTGTAATAGGCCACTCCCAATGTTTCCATAAGGTTCCTCAAGGGCACTTTTTTCTCCAAACTTAAAACTGTTTTTAAAAGGCATCTACCTTCCACTCACTTATGACATGAGAGTGGCATTAGTTATCAGCTCTCCTCTACCATTACTTTTTTAAAACAAAAACAAACAAAAAATAAACTATGTTCTTAGATGCCGCTCTAGGCAAAGATGGCGGAACTCTGGGTTGTAAAAGATTCCAGGGCTGTGTTTATTCACCACTGAAGGGCATCTATGTAGAAAACATCTCTTTATCCTGCTATGCACAGATTCAAGAATTGTGTGTTAACAGTCATCTTCAAATTTATGATTTGGAATAGATCCACAGCTCCTTAGCTGTAGTGGGCCTAGCCAATCAGCACTACAGAGATCTGCTCCAGTTCTTTACTGAAATTCATTCCATCTTCTTTGTGTTGCAGGAAGATGAAATGTAACAAAATGGAGCAGGAGATCATTTCAGTAGTTATGAACATCTATTCTCCCATATCTTCTTGACCAACATAGAACCTTCTTATCCAACCTCTGTCACTTCTGCAATAGTTCCGTGCATATTAAAGCAGCTTCCAGAGCATTCACTGTATACTGTGGCACAGCTGAGATATGGCTACTTGCAGAGCCAGTTCAAGGCCTGGGTGGACCTGGGGCTGCCCACCCCACTGGGCCTCCCCCCAACACTGCGGTGGTGCCCGCCTGGCTGGTGCTGGGTGTCTGGATCAGAGGCCCCAGCTGCCAATGCTCGGGGGACTGGAGTGGCTGGGGGAGGGCGCAACTGGGGGAGGCCCTGGGGAAGGGGGCCACAGCCAGCACTGCTTGGGTAGGTGGGGGGCAGCGGAGTGGGCTGTGGCTCGGGGGGGGGGGGTTGTAGGAGCCCAGGGGGGCGTGGCTCAGGGGGTTGTGGGAGCCCTGGGGGGGGGGGGGGTTAGGGGACCCAAGGGCCAAGTTGGGGGGGCGGGAGGTGCGGAGGGGGGGGCTGCAGCTTGGGGGGCTGGGGAGGGGACCTACTTGCTATGGGCAGCTCAACTCCAGAGGCCATACAGAGCATGAGCCTGCCCTCGCCCTGCCCCCCAGCTGGAGCTGAGCCAACACGGCCAGCCCAGGGACGGCCCGGAACACCTCTGGCTCAGGAACCCACCCCCTCCCCCTGCACCAGCAGGGCAAGGGCTTTTTCAGCACCCAAGTCCCCCCCCAGCACTGGAAGCTTAACGGGGTGGCAGATTTGGCAGGGGCCACAGGGACTGGAGCCTGGGGCCCCCTTTCAGGGGAACCCGGGGCTTAAGCCCCTTTGTTAATCTGACCCTGGCTACTTGTAGATCTACTCAGAAATGTATTACCATAATATAGCATGTGTAGCACACCTGAGATGATTTCTCCTTTGCTTAAGATAGCCCAATTTATTTTCAAAATGATATTTAAAATAGCCTCTTTGCTTTTTAACTTTCCCACTCAACTGATCTAATTAACCTGATTACGTGGCCAATATAAATGTTTAAAAAAAACAAAATTCTGTTGGCTCATCAGACACAGCTCACTGGACCAAGGAGATGTGTATTGGGTTTTGCTTTTTAATAGACATTATCTATATTTACTGGCAAACAAATAGAGTAGTTCTAAATATTTTAGTCTTGAGTCTAACGCAATGTGCCTCCTCTGTCTTCTAGGACAGTGGTTTTCAACCAGTGTGCCGTGGGACACTGGTGTGCCATAAAAACTGTCCACGTGTACCGTGAAATTTTGTACAAAGGTCATGAAAAACAGTGTAAAACAAACATTGTTTCATCATAAACTATGTTCTATCCAACCAAAATTACAACTCATTAAACAGGTGAAAATTAATCATCAAAATAAAAGTGAGGTTTTGATTCTAAACTGTGAACATTCTAAGCGCAGGTGGCCAAAGGGCAAAATTGAGATGTGTATTTTTTTCCAGAGGATTTCAAACATTACTGCATTTGATCATATTTTAGCTTGCTATATGCAGTATGCTGCAAATCTCTCTAGTAAGACCATACTGATAGTAAATGTAAGCAAATGTGACGTTTATGAGCAATCAATTCAGTTGAAACAAAGTGGGTGTACTGTGGAATTGTTTGTCTCATTGAAATGTGCCGTGTTACTGAAAAGGAAGGGAACCACTGGTCTAGGAAGATCTCCACCATTCATCTCTACTTTGGCACTTACACGTTGAGTGCATTTCTACCTAGCATCCTAAGGAGATAAAACACATAGCTCACAACACTAGTTAATCATAGAATCATAGAATCATAGAATAATAGGGTTGGAAGGGACCTCACGAGGTCATCTAGTCCAACCCCCTGCTAAAAAGCAGGACCACTCCCCCTAAATTATCCCAGCCAGAGTTTTGTCTAACCGAGCCTTAAAAATCTCCAAAGATGAAGATTTTACCACCTCCCTAGATAGCCCATTCCAATGCTTCACCACCCTCCTAGTGAGAAAGTTTTTCCTAATATCCAACCTTGACCTCCCCAGCTGTAATTTGAAACCATTGCTCCTTGTTCTGTCCTCTGTTACCCTCGAGAACAGCCTAGCTCCCTCCTCTTTGGAGCAACCCTTCAAGTAGTTGAAGGTTGCTATCAAATCTCCCCTCAGTCTTCTCTTCTGTAGACTAAATAAGCCTAGTTCCTTCAGTCTCTCCTCATAAGTCATGTGCCCCAGCCCCCTAATTATTTTTGTTGCCCTCCGCTGGACTCTTTCTAATTTGTCCACATCCTTTCTGTAGTGGGGAGCCCAAAACTGGACACAGTACTCCAGATGCGGCCTGACCAGTGTCGAATAGAGGGGAATTATCACATCCCTCGATCTGCTGGCAATACTCCTACTGATGCAGCCTAATATGCCATTGGCCTTTTTGGCAACAAGGGCACACTGTTGGCTCATATTCATCTTCCCGTCCACCATAACCCCCAGGTCCTTTTCTACAGCGCTGCTACTTAGCTGATCGGTCCCCAGCCTGTAGCAGTGCATGGGATTTTTCCGTCCTAAGTGCAGGACTTTGCACTTGTCTTTGTTGAACCTCATGAGGTTTCTTTCGGCCCAGTGTTCCAATTTGTCCAAGTCTCTCTGGATCCTGTCCCTGCCCTCCAGAGTATCTACCATTCCCCCCACCTTGGTGTCATCTGCAAACTTACTAAGCACGCAGTCTATTCCATCATCAAGATCATTAATGAAGATGTTGAATAGAACCGGCCCCAGGACCGACCCCTGGGGCACTCCACTCGTTACCGGTTGCCAACCAGACATCGAGCCATTGATTCCTACCCGCTGAGCCCGTTGATCTAACCAATTTTCGATCCACCTTACGGTCCACTCGTCCAACCCATACTTCCTTAACTTGCCAACGAGAATGCTGTGGGAAACCGTATCAAAAGCCTTGCTAAAGTCAAGGTATATCACGTCAACGGCTCTTCCCGCATCCACAAATCCAGTCATCTCATCATAGAAGGAAATCAGGTTGGTCAGGCACGATTTGCCCTTGGTGAATCCATGTTGACTGTTCCTGATCACTCTATTTTCCTCCAAGTGTTTCAGGATGGATTCCTTGAGGACCTGCTCCATGATTTTCCCAGGGATTGAGGTGAGGCTGACCGGTCTGTAGTTCCCCGGATCCTCCTTTTTCCCTTTCTTAAAGATAGGTACTATATTTGCCTTTTTCCAATCCTCTGGGACCACCCCCGTTCGCCACGAGTTCTCAAAGATAATGGCCAGCGGCTCTGCAATCACTTCCCCCAACTCCCTCAGCACCCTCGGATGCAGTTCATCCGGCCCCATGGACTTGTGCACATCCAATTTCATTAAGTGTTCCCTAACCTGACTTTCCATCACCGAGGGCCACTCTTCTCTCCAGTCCGCGTTACCCCGTGTAGTAGCCTGGGAGCTGGCCCGCCCTGTGAAGACTGAAGTAAAAAAAGCATTGAGTACTTCAGCCTTTTCCGCATCATCCTCCACGAGGATGCCTGCCCCATTCAGTAAGGGACCTACACCACCTCTGATCCTTTTCTTGTTGCTGATATACTTATAGAACCCCTTTCTGTTATCCTTCACATCTCTTGCTAGCTGCAACTCCAATTGTCCTTTGGCCTTTCTGATTTGATCCCTGCAGTCCCGAGCAATATCTTTATACGCCTCCCTTGTCATCTGTCCAAGCTTCCACTTCTTGTAAGCTTCCCTTTTATGTTTCAGCTCCCCGCAGAGTTCCCTGCTAAGCCACGCTGGTCGCTGTCCACATTTGCTGTTCTTTCTGCACATCGGAATGTTATCTTCCTGTCCCTTTAACAGGGTTTCTTTAAAATACAGCCAGCTGTCTTGGACACCTTTCCCCTTCAGATCAGCTTCCCATGGGACCCTGCCCATCAGCTCCCTAAGGGAGCCAAAATGTGCTTTTCTGAAGTCCAGGGTGTGTGTTCTGCTTCTTTCCTTCCTTCCATTGATCAGGATCCTGAACTCTACCATCTCATGGTCGCTGCTGCCCAGGTTGCCATTTACTTCTACTTCCCCGATCAATTCTTCCCTGTTTGTGAGCAATAGGTCTAGAGGTGCAAGGCCCCTAGTTGGTTCCTCCAGCATTTGTACTAGGAAGTTGTCTTCAATACTCTCCAAAAACTTCCTGGATTGCCTGTGCACTGCTGTATTATCTTCCCAGCAGACATCAGGATAATTGAAGTCCCCCATAAGAACCAGGGCCTGCGACGATCTGGAAACTTCTGTTAGTTGTCCATAGAATGCCTCATCCACCTCCTCTTTCTGGTCTGGCGGTCTGTAGCAGACACCCACCACAACATCCCCCTTGTTGCATTCTCCCCTAAACTTAACCCACAAGCTTTCAACCATCTTGTTTCCACTTTCATAGTGGAGCTCCGAGCAGTCATACAGCTCTTTTACATATAACGCTACTCCTCCCCCCCTTTTTCCCTGCCTGTCCTTCCTGAACAATTTATATCCATCCATGGCAGTGCTCCAGTCATGCAAGTTATCCCACCACGTTTCTGTTATTCCAATTATATCATAGTTCCTTGTCTGTGCCAGTACTACCAATTCTTCCTGCTTGTTTCCCAGGCTCCTCGCATTTGTGTACAGGCACCTAAGATACCGGGCCCATTGCCCTACTTTGCCCTGTCGATTCTCCCTCCTGTCACATCTTCCCCCTTGCAATTTCTCCCGGTGTCCTCCTTCCCCACTCGCCTGAGGTATTATGACTTTATCAGGAAAAAAAAAACAATTATTTGACCCCTGCCCCCAGTTCCAACTACCCCCTCTTTTATTCCTGCTGTTACAGCCCCAGCATCCCCCAAGTTCCATCCCTTCCCCCAGGTTTCCCTCAGTTTCACTTACCTGTGGGTCTTGGTCATCTTCCCCCTTCGGACCTAGTTTAAAGCCCTCCTTACCAGGTTAGCCAGTCTGCTTCCAAATATGCTCTTTCCCTTCCTGGATAGGTGGAGTCCGTCTCTGCCTAGCAGTCCTTCTTCCTGAAACAGCACCCCATGGTCGAGGAAGCCAAAGCCCTCCTGGTAACACCATCTCCGCAGCCAGGCATTCACCTCCAGGATGCATCTGTCTCTGCTCGGGCCCCTACCCTGGACCGGGAGGATTGAGGAGAACACCACCTGTGCACCGAACTCCTTCACCCGTGCTCCCAGAGCCCTGTAGTCACCTTTGATCTGCAGAGGGTCACCTCTCGCAGTATCATTGGTTCCCACATGGATGAGTAGCATGGGGTAGTAGTCAGAGGGACGGATGATTCTCGACAATCCCTCCGTAACGTCTCGGATACGGGCACCTGGCAGGCAGCATACCTCCCGAGAAGCCTTATCTGGGCGACAGATGGGTGCCTCCATCCCCCTCAGAAGAGAGTCACCAACCACCACAACCCGACGTTTTCTCCTGGGTGTGATCCTCCCAACCTCGGGGGTGCACGGCTTCTCCTCTTCCATATCATCTCCTGTCTGAAGTGCTGCGTAGCGGTTCTTTACCACAATGGAGGGTGGGATGGGAGCAGGGGTGGAGCATTGTCTGCTGCTAGAAGTAACCAGCTGCCAGTGTCCACCCTCTGCTTGAGCCATCCCATCCTTCTCCGAGGGTGTGGCAGCAGTCCTTTGCCTCTGGATAGTTTCCTCATCCTTGCATGTTTCCTCATGAATGCTCATAATGTTTCCTCATGAATGCTCATAATGTTGAAAAGAAAATACTTTTCATATGAAGCTGAAAGTATGGCAGGATTACGCCAACTGTATTGTAGTCTGATATCAGTTGTTAAGTACACAGTGATTTTGTGTGACTAGAGTAGCCTCATGCCAATTAAAGGGATTCCTTCCAATTCCCTATTCTGAAAGCAGCAGAAAGTTTACCTTCTGCTATATTTATGCAATCCTAGCCAAAGCCACTCATGCTGCCTGGTTGTAACAGAGAGCAGAAGTATGGCCAGAATGTTTTAGAACAACAATGTGTTAATGGTATCAAATAATTGTATTCTTCCAAGAAAATTATATATTATGATATTTTCTAATAGAATAAAAATGTATGGCAGATGAACATGTAAAATATAAATTAAATCCTTTTGATTTGTGGGATCAAAACCAAAGCGAAATACTGATTTAAACCAGCACATAAAACCCTATTTTTGGGTTCTTTATTTTCTATGATCCTATTTTTAGCCATTTACATTACCTTCTCTGGGCCGCAACAACCCTAAACATGGATCAGGACCCATCAACCTTGGTACTGTACACACTGTAATGGCCCCAGTTTATGCCCTAAAACTGTGTCTGCACTGTAGACACTGCGCATGGGTTCACCTACCTGAATTAGCTAGAATCTGGCTAGCGCAGGTAACCACAGTAGTGAAGACAGAGCACCATGGGTTTCAGAGAAGGCTAGCAAGTAGAGTATGTGCCAGGCTTATATTATCACTTCTGAAGCCCACACTGCACTGTCTTCATTGCTACCATTACCTGTGCTAGTAGGATTTAATTTAGCTTGAGTGGGTTAGCCCATGGACAGCATTTCTTTTGCAGACATATTAAGTATAACACAAGAGACAACAGATAGATGCAGGGGTAGATAGATAGGGGAGTACAAGAAAACCATAAGACAGTATTGGTTAACCTGATGTGCATTGGTCCCAGCTCCTTGTTTGAAAATAGAGCAAGTAGGTGATGGAGGATGGCATCTTGTACTTCAAGATCCTGATTCATTACCAATACAATGCTCACTCTGAGCATCTCAGCCTGAGCCATCATTGATCACATGCCCAGTTTAAGTGAGAATTTTTCAGAAAAAAAAATTACTGTGATAATTTCACACTAAGAATAATGGGTAATGAATTATCCACAATCAAAGACTATTATTAGTTTTCTGTCCTAATTTTGGGGTAATATGGTTTTATGTCTACCTATTATTAGTACATTTTAGTCATTTTCAATTAACTCTGCTAGTTTATAGCCATTTTCAGCAGCCAACAAATATTCTCATTTTTAAGTTCTTTTTGGGTTACCCTAAATCTTAGTTACAAATTTAGTTGGTTCTGCACTGCAGCTACACATCATTTCATTATCTTTTCTGTGTGATAAGGTGGTACCAACATCATGAACATAAGACCAATGGGTCAGGTTTAGTGAGAAGGCATGTATGTACACTTCAACAAATTCATTCATTAGGGACCCTTAACACAATTAAACCCAAATCATCATAAGTTACCTACTTCGGCACAATACACTAAAGGGATCTAAGCCAATAGACAATTGCATCCCATGGTATTTGTCAATATCCAATATGTTTCAGCTACTATTTTCAAAAACATACATATGATACTTAGTAAGCTGCAAGGTGTCACAGTGGCTCAACTGGCTGGACTCTTGCCAATCTAGACACTCGGGTAATGCTTCAAATTACATACCAATGCTAAGTTGCTAACACATCTCGGCTATGTCTACACTGGCAAGTTAGTTCGATTAAGGAAGCTTAATTCGAACTAACTTAAGCCTTGGCTATACTAGGCTTTCATTAGTTCGAATTAAGGGCTTCCTTAATTCGAACTAATAAATTTGCTTATACTTTTCGAAGTAAGGGTTAATTCGAACTAGTTAGTTTGAATTAACTCAATGTAGCCATGTTAGTTGGAACTAAGCGCTTAGTTCGAACTAACCGGCACATTGAGCTCAATGCAATTGACTAATTCGAACTAAGCAAGTGCCATGCGTGGCACTTGCTTAGTTCGAACTAAAATTTGCTAGTTCGAATTAAGTTAATTCGAACTAAGTAAAATTAGTTCGAATTAGTTAGTTCAAATTAACTAATTCAAACTAACTTTGGTAAGTGTAGACATAGCCCTCAGTACTAGGACATCTGTGCCTTGCTGCATATTTAGACATGCACATTCTACACAGTCAGTCAGTTAAGATTCAGCCTGGTTTTTCAGGCTGGTTGTTTTTGTGCGTGTTAAATATCTTGACTGTGTCAAAGGAGATACGCTTCGTATGCTGGCATCTTGACCAATTATTTTACTTTGCACTATTAACCTTTCAGTGTGCTAAGAGGTACTGGAAAAAAGCTGAGCTAATCAAAGGAAATAATAGACTTGATGAGTTGAACCTCTTTCTGCTCACAGAATTGTTGTGAACAGGTAACAATTTCCCTGAATGTATTAATTATTCACATATTAGACTAATCTTTGCTAGGTTTTTTTCCACTTTAATTCACTGGATTTATCACCAGCTTGCTGTAAGTAAACAATAGTCTATATTCAAAATTCAAGCTATGATTGTCATATAAGTCACATGTTACTGTTTCTGTTCCCTGACTGGATGAACATCACTCCTATAATTATGACGGGGGCTTAAAAAGCCACTAAGGCTTTGAAATGCTTCAGTGTAATTTTTTCCTGTTACAGCCACATGGAGTAATTGCATGTCAAACAGCGTCCCATCCCACATAAAATACACACCTATATACACACTGATCAGCAATCTTCCACCGTCACCAGTCATTGATACTAAATAGCTGCATATGTATGCACAGACCTAGTTTAATAATTATCATGGGTGTGCCTAAAGCATGGCAATCAAAGGGTTATTGCCACAGTTTACTGGCAGACTGTTCATGATTACATGCAGAATTCCATTCAGTGCATAATGCCAAGTATCCCACAAAGAATATGGCAATTATCACTCCATAAAACAGATAGATGCAGTATATAATAATTGCAATGTACCCTATCTGAACTCCTAATTGCAAAAAACGATACTTCGAATCACATCAATGACATTATCAGTTTATTACCTGAAGGGTTAACTGATATGCTTCTGATGCAGTCTAGGGACAAGTGACAGGGCTATTTCTTACCTTCATTCAGCGAAGTAAACTGGAAGGGTGACAAATGCAGGTATAGGGCTGCATATCTCTATGCTAGCATCTTGGTTTGGTGGTGAGGAACAGGGGCTGAGGAAGGATGAATGATTAAAAGTGTTTTCTTTATTATTCTGGACCATCTGACAAGCAGAATTCATACCTGAACACTTCCATTACAAAAGTAAATTATTTTATATTAATGCTTTTACTTACTAGGGAGTCTCAGTCACAATAACAATATTGTGATGCTAGCTGGAATATTTTAAAACCACTTCCAATATTGAAGCCTTAGACAAGCATTATGGAAGACAGTTACACTGGTCTCAAAATGCATTCAGGTTATGAGGAACTCGGCAGAAAAGGTGATGTGGGTCAGATTTTTCATTGTCTCATCCTCTGTAGTATTTTACACTTGTACAAACGGAGTACAGAATGCTACCATTCTGATTAGGTTGCATTCCACCCTGACTTTGCTCAGTTGTAAAATACCATATATGTTGCAGGGCAACAGAGAATCAAGCTCACGTATCTGTTCTGTTCAGTCTCAGATAATCTGAAAAGTACCATATCACAACAAAGAAGTAAGATGTGGAACTTTGGTGTTGCTGCCTAACTTCTTAGGGAGTAAAGTAAAAAGTGACATTATCTGAATTTAGAAAGAGGATAAAATGTTGCCCTCTTTTGTTTTCTAATAGTTTTTCTTATGCGTGTGAGTATGCAAACACATGCACATATTGAATTTTGTATACATAGTTAAGTATCATTTCAAGTGTTCATTTGCAATCACAATATATATGGAACTCTTGTTAAGACAACAAGAGGAAACTCTTTTGCTGATAAATGGTGAAATATGCCAGTTTGTGACAATTCACAATAACAATTCACCTATTACAAACATCCCATAAAGTACATTGAATACAGTAAACATATATATACACTAAAATCACTGTAACTCTGTCTTAACCAAGGATTTTGACAGAGAATTGTTTTTATTACCATAGAAAATAACTTTATTAGAAATGTAATGAGAAAAAAGTGTTTGAAAGCTAAAAATGTCTAAGCTAAGACTGAAGTTTTAACCAAACAAGAATCTGTCATCTATGTAATGTAGCATGGCATCTCCAAGTATCGCAACTGCTTCTTACATTTTTCAAAAAGCAACAAATAAATGGAACCTACAAATAGAATTTCAGTCTTGGGTCTGCCCTAAGCAAAGAATTCCCAAAATATCCAATTGCATGCACATGATAGTCACATATATTCCCTTTGTCCCCTGGGTGCATAATTTCCTAGTCAATGCAGTTCCTTTTGTAGCATAAAGGATGTTGTAGTTTGCAGCTAGTATTTGTATAATGGATGGAATCAGGACAGATACTGCATCTTTCATGTTGGTGGTTGGATCTCAAACTACAAGTGCAAACATTTGAATTAGTTCATGTTCCGCTGCCTAGATTTGGCACACTGACTTTGTGGTTTACAAGGTAAGCATAGAAATCAGCAGGTATGTGGGAAATGTGTGTGGTGGGAATGACAAAATTGTTCTAATTTCTCAACCATGGGGTAGAGGGAAGAGATGATGTGAAACTGCAGCTATTTGTTCTGTATAATACAAAGGCAGTGTTTTTCTGTTGGCCCACCCTGCAAGTAGGTTTAAAGATTTGAACTTATTGTGGAGGCCGTGGCTCAATAAATCCACTCTAGACATAAAGGGATATGGGAGCTGACTATGCAGAGGGAGGAAATGCAGTATACAATAGAGATCTCTCCAGGCCAAGCTTAGGGAGAAAGTCTAATCCGAGGTTCATGGTTTCACTGTGGTTATACTATCACCAATAAGGCTCTATTTTGCTCGGGAGTGCTGAGCTCTGAAGTGAACTCCAAGTATAGGAGAATGGGAAGATATGGCCGAGGCGGCGGCTCTGACATAATGTGTAGTTTTCACGTTAGCCTGTAGTAGAGTGTAGGGTGTTACAGAAGGAGCATGTACCTCATATCAAGGATCATCTGGAAGAATTTCCCTGGTGTGATGAGACAGGGGGCTGGGCAGCACCGAGAAGCATTGTTCTTGTGCAGCTTCAAAGTTCAGATTCTGCATCCCTGTTCCGGAGAGAATTTTAGCCCTGGCTGCACTTCTAGTTCCTCTGAAGGCTAGGGGCTTTGCCAGCACCCCATTCTAGTTTGCTTTTCTGCTCCAGATGGGCTTATAAACTTTACCCGCCACCAAATCCGAGTAGCAGGAAAGTTCTTGCACAGCCTATACATTTTTCAGCCCTGGCAATTTTCACTGGTCCCTCAGAATTTATAAGCTCCACAGTTAAATCTCCAAAAGCTTCAGAGCACACTGTCACCTGACTGTGAGTTATGTCCCCTGGGCATTTCTACCTGATCCTCAGTCTTTTCTTACTTCTACCCTATATATTTGTATACAAGACTGTTGTCAAAGGATAAGTCTACACTGGAACTGAAGGAGTAATTTCAGCTCAGACAAATGTATGTGCTCTATCTTTGATCAAGCTAACACACTAAACATAGACGTGTAGCTGTAGTATCACAGTGGGTGGGACATACCAGCTGCCTGAGTATGTACCAAGGCTCCCAGGCAAGATTGAACTCAGACAGCTAAGCCCATCCTCATGCTGATGCCACACATTTCTACTCTTGGCGCACAAGCTCAATCAAAGCTGGCAGACATCCACCTGAGCCGGGACAGGCCAAATATATGTTCTTGATTTTTAAACACACATTCTAGCTGGCTCATTAGACTGCAACCTGAATATAACAAAGGTCAGGTGGCAAAAATGCTCTAGCAGGAGTTCCAGTGTCAGAGGCAGACAGGTTCTGTGGGAAGAAACCACAGAAGCAGCCAAACCCATGGTGACAGTTTAGATGTAGTGAAGAAATCCTAGGAGTAGCCAAGCTGAAGGAAATGGCTTAAACCAGGGTTTCTGACACCAGTGCTTTGTAATTACCTTTTTGTTAATAAATGAGTCCCCAGGAGGGATGAATGATTAGACAAGATGAGAGCTGGGCGAGGCACATGGGCTGTGGGTTCTGGTAGCCATAAAAAGGTGCTGAACTGGGAAAAATCAGCAGTTTGAATGTTTGGTGTATGACACAGATGCAACTTTGTGGGGGCGGGAGGAGGGAACACACACAAAAAATAGACCCAACAAAGTAAAGCATATAATAAATATTTTTTTTTAATTTCTTCAGAAATCTATCCTTAGCCATTGTTAGTGCTACAAACAATGTAAACTAATGCTCTGTGCGCATCTAAACCAACTGGAGCATTTTTTAGGGCTGAGCTGGCAGTTAAAACTCCCACAGAAATAAGAGCACAGGATTGGGTCCCTCACATATGTTCTTGGTTCTCCTCACAAATAAAAAGAACTTTGTTTTTCAGATCAGCTCTCTACTGTAAATTGTATCTACTTCCAACCTGAAGAAGATCTAAAGAAGACTGAGTTTTGAACTATTTATGTTGCATTTTTTGCTCAAAACATGCTTTATGGTCTTTATAAACAATGAACTGGAAGGGCATTTGCAAATGAAGGAGGAGATTTACACAACAGTGTTCCCCTTAAAATTCACATTGACTTTTTCCCCACCAAAACCAAATAAGAAACTCTGTGCTTGCCAAGTACACAGTTTATGTTCGATATTATAACTCAAGAAAAACAAACAAGCAGCAAGCCCTCATTGATTGCAAGCAAAGAATCTGTGTGGAAAGGAAGTGAACTGATTTTTTTCTAGCCTCATAAATATTGTGAGTTTGTAGCAATTTTAATTGAAAACAGCCCCAACAGAGGGTTTTTTTTTTAATAAAATAGAAAAAGAAATCACTAAGAAAAATGCAATCATTATAAAGACCCTTGAATTAATTTTCAAAGTCCATGTCAGTCTAAAGGGGATTAAGGGGTCGTCCCTTAAAAGTGACTTTTTACTTTCAGACTAACATGCTATAAGGACAGTCTTTTAAAGTACCTTGATGGTTAATAGCATATTTAAAGGTAACATTCTTAGGAACAAGAGTCATCATTTCAAAGCATTTATGAATCACCTCCACAACAAAACATAAATACATCTGAAGGAAACTTAGGCTTATTATATGCATAATACCAGAGATCTGTTTGTGATATCCGGTTGCTATGTGAACAAATATGATGTCACAACACAGAATTTTATGACTATCATATTAAAAAATGTATCAGAAAGAAAAGATGATTTCATAAAACAGCAATCTAAGGAAATAAGTGAGAAAAAAGAGAGACTTCCATTTAATTATTGGGTGTAGTGGGATTGTTTTGTTTTGCTTTAAATGTTTGGTTTAGTATGAATATCTGTGTAAATAAGTTTTCAATATGTTTAAGCAGCTCTTTTTAAATCATTGTTTTCTTTTATTGATATTCTTCACTGTGAAATCTCAACTTCTGTGAAATTTACTGTACAGTTAAATAAAAGTTAATATAGTTTGACTGCTTTGTTTTGGTTTTAAACAACGTCTCCAGTCACCTCAGTAACACAGCTTTCTAAGTCAGGTAAAAAGTTACATTTTGCACATAGGACATAGTGGTTGATAGAAAATATCAGCACTTGTAGTAGAGACAAGGCTGCTAGATGATTTGAATAGCCTACAGTACGAACAGCTTCCCAAAATACAAGGGAGAAATCAGTGAAAACGCTGGTATGTTTTATTGCCTATTGACGATAAAGGAATTGATCGAACTCTAAACTGTCAACAACTATAAGGGATCTATCTGCAACATGTTGTATAATGAATATTTCAAACTTTTTCATTGTTAGACTTTTTCAGTTATAAAAAATTGTAATGAAATAGTAATTCCCGCATCAAAGGAGAGAGTTTGTCTCTTATGTTGCAATTCCATGGAAAAGGGAGATATGAAAGCTATGCTAATTTACCAATACATTACACACATGCTACACATGAGAGAATGCTTACTTTGCTAAAACAGGTTATTTTCTAAGTATGTTAAATTAATGCAAACATATAAAACATTCAGCTTACGGAATGTTGGATGTGCAGAAAAGAAGCCTCACGATCACACTCACAGTAAGAAAATAGCTGCATTTTGATAAACCAGGACCTTCAGTTAAATGGGGTAAAAATTAAATGGAATTCACCTGTATTTCTGCCTGCCAATGTTACTTAAACATTTTAAAGAAAAAACATATTTTTACTTATTAAAATCATGTATTCTAGAAGGACATTTAATTCCCATAGTGGAACTCAGAACTGGTATATTAATTTACATTTTTAAAGGAAAAGAACCACTGCATTAAACTTCTGTGCAATTTGACTTTTTCCTCACAACCTTTTAAGAAGTCGAAGTATTAATGTTAACACCCTGTGCCCTAGCATAACTAAAAATCACATAAGTAAGATTAAGAATTAGTCTAATAGTGACTATCTTTAGCCAGTGGACAATTACCTTCATCACAAAACCATCATGTGACTGGGCTTGATTGGAATTCTTTGCTTAGGGCAATCTGAGGATTTAAAAGCCAATTGTAGGTCTCAACTGAGGAGCACTGAAAATGGTGATGGGGGTTTGGGGTGAAGAAGCGTGCACTACAGTTTAGAGATATCAGTTCTTCACTCTTATGGCTACTATTTATTTCTAAAGAAAACATGCTTAAGAGAAACAGAAACATGGACACCGTGTCTTAATTGTATTTGTTTGGCATGCTGAACTACAGTTATATGTGCTTCATTAAGGACCATACTTTATCCCCAGCCCATGCCAAACCAATCAGGCTTGATGCAAAGAGCTTTATGAGGTCTGCTGGTAGGGAACAGAACAGCAGTATCCTACTCCATGGACACGTCTGTGTCCATAAGGAGATAGCAGACCCTGCCTCCTGGAGGGAGAGAAGGGAGAGGCAGCAAGGGGTGATCTATGTAATGATGGATCCATTGTTCTCACTCCACTCTTTCTTGGCCTTCCCAAACACTGCCCTAAGTCCAGCTGAGCAGTAATGTACAGGGAAAGGGAAACACTGCAGAGCTGCACTCTGCAGCAGGTGGGGTGATTGAGGCATATAAGAACCCGTCCCACGACTCCTTCTTCTTCACCTTCGACATCTTTAGAGGAAGGCTGTAATTGAACTTGAAAGGATTTATTTAAGTGTTATTGTTGCACTTCATGAGACAAATCACAGATAAATGTTTATTGAAGGCTGTAATTGTGAGGTTCTGTTTTGTTGGGCAATGCAGTTCCACTCTTCAGACATCCTTGCTTTCCATTGGCCTTGTCCAAAAATAGGTCCCAAAGAGGTCCAAGGACCTCCTATTCCTCCCTTTTGGAGGCTTTTTTTTATAACTGCTTTCCCCTTAAGCTAATTTTGACTGATATATGCAAGCAACCACCCTTGAAGGCTATCATCAAATTATTCCAAGGACTGCCTAAAGAAAAATGCTTATTCAGGAACCCCATTTCCCTCAAAACCCAAGCACATTCCTTCTACCACTACAAGGCTCTACCAGTTAGGATGCATGATATCCAAGGCTTGTTCTAATAAAACTCTGGAACTGCACAGCTACAAATCACAGACAGGCTTGTAAGTGTGAAAAATGAAATGTGAAACTTCTACTCTTAACCTGCAATTAGACAACATTTGGGAAAGCTTCTTCACTATCCACATCTAGTCACTAGTCATATCTAGTCATTATAAACATCAAAATATCCAAGAAACTACATTTTTTATTAAGAAAGCTGCTCTAATACAAGTATGGATGATGGAGCTGAAGGTAGCTCATTCAAGAATCACATCTGGCTTAGCGAAGAGCAATGCCACGGTTCAGGCTTCAGGAATTCAGAAAAGAAAAAGAACAATCTGAACAATCACAAGGAAAAAGTATTTTTACATTGAGAAAATTAAAATCCATATAAGTACAATTTCTGTTACCCAAATTTTGTCTGTTCTATCCCAGTGAAATGTGTGAGGCTAACAGCAAAGAGAAGTAACTCATCCTTCCTCCTCAAAGTAGCAGTAGTCCACCAAACAGAGCATGAGTAGAGCAAAATTTTAATGAAATGCACTAGAACCAGTCTGGCTCAGCTCACATCAGCCAGGCAACAGAGAAAAGTCTTTCTACAAGTCCTCCAAAAAGTTTCTGCAATGAAAGCTTTGTAACTTAGAACTAATCAGAAAAAAAAATCAAATTTAAATTATTAAAAATAGCACTGAAGTAAAAGGGTTGAACTGCCAATCACATACATAGCTTTTCAAAATAACATCTACATAATAATCCCAAGGTGATCATTTGATAGCACTTCTCTTTACTGTTTATTTGTAAGACATTACAATTGTTACATTAATTTGTACAGGAATGTGAGTCACAGAGTTGCAAGAACACAAACAAACAAAACATAATGCCTTCCACATCCAAATATCAGTCACTGCCAGTAGCTAACAACCTGAGGCAAAACTAAGAATAGTTAACATGCCTATGGCAGCAATAAGCTTCTTTAAATTTTCAGCAATTGTCGCCTGTAGTTAACATAGAGAGACCAACAATATGTTTAGAAAATAGCAGCACTAGGAAATCAGTCACTCTCTAGCAGTTAACCAATCAGAAAGCAGGTCACATGTTAGCTGTATTATATACATTAAACGTCATGAATTCTCTATGGCTTAGCTGACAATTCAGGCATGTGTGTTTTATTTTATGATAACCTCGCGTTCCCTTAAAGAATTATAGTACAAGAAGCAGATATATCTTACATTCCACCCAAATCCTTCGCTAAGACTCCTGACACAAATTCACCAGACATTTGCACTCTAGAGAAGACTATTAATTCTACAAGATTTATACTTCTAGAGTGTTTTCAGTGTATCCACGGTAAACTACTTTGCAAAAACTGCAGCAGGAAGCATGTGTGTTGCACAGAGACAGACACATGGGTAGAAATGCAGCCTGATTCAGTCCCCACACTTTTCACTCCAATAGACCAAAAAGTGCTGCTTCGTTAAATATTTAAATTGCAAGTGGCAGAGCTGGGTTTTTAAATCAAGAAGTATTAACAAGCATTTCTCCTACTTCTTTTCATTTAGCATATTCTTAAAGGTAGGTGATCTCCATGCACAATTCAATATACACAAGCAGTCAGAGATTATACAAAGCATTACAAACAGTACATTTTCTAGATATTCTGACAAGTATATAATAAAGTCATGAACTGATCATTCGTCTTGCTAAAGGCAAATGTTTTCTAAACATGAGCACACATTTCACTATCTGTTACACACATTTGTTCTTTAAGGACAACTCTGGAATAAGTTTTTAAAAACTCCACTTCTGTTTGGCGCTATCTTTCAGATTTAATTTTAAGACTTTGAAAAACAAACATAGGTTCACTTCTCTGCAAAGGAGAAGCATTAGTTTAGTTGATCAAGGATGATCGTGAGCAAACACACTAAGAAATTTTCTTCAGACTGGCATCAAACCTGAAGTGCTGTACTGTAATTTCAAGATTTCAACCTAAACTGGTACCCAGTTAAAGAGTGGCTCTGCAAGAAAATATAATGAGGATTACCCAAGTAAGTTACTAAATTAATTAGGGTGTTCATTCCTGATATATTTTACTGTCTAATGGGACGCATCAGACGGAATTCAGCCCAGGCTGAAACCTATCACAGTCCATGCACGGTAAAACAAGGCTGAGGGACTTACCTCTGTACGAGACTGCAGCCTCTTGTTCATTTCATATATTCGGTACTCTGGTTGCACCATGTATGGTGAGTGTCTCCTATAAAATGGGCCAAAAGGAGAAGAATAGAAAGGGTCATGTGGTGTGCTGGACATCTTGCCTGCTTGCAGAGAATCAAGCTACTCAGAGTATCAGCAACATCCATACAGAGCACATGGGCTGTGTGTTCTTCACAGTACAAAGTAGCAGCAGGCACGCGCGCGCACACACACACAGAGAACACACTGGCTGGGAACTGCTGTTGGAGCCCTTCTATAGCAGGAGGCAGAGAGCGAAGGGGGGAGAGGGAGAGAGCATGCGAGAGAGAGAGAGAGAGAGAGAGAGAGAGAGCACAAGCTCCAGAGAGGGGGAGAGAGAGAGAGAGATTGGTTAGCTTCAGGCACCACTGCTTGTTTTTAAAGAAGCAGTTTGTGAAGGGGTCATTTCCTGTCCACACTGTAGACTAGTTCAAAAATATAATTTTCTCCTCAGTCTGACAAGAGGTCTAAGGTTTGGTTTTAATTTTTCCCAGCCAGGACCCCTTAGGAACCTGACAGCACAAGCTTGTTAGCATATAGGTGGTTTAACTGCTGCCTGAGCCAATCACCCTCTCAGAAGCCCACACTTGTGCAATATCAGAGATGTGAGGACTGGAAAACACATAAACAAAGGCCACAACAATAATGTGCATTTGGAGCCAGAGATTCCCTTCTAGGAGAGGATTTCTTTCAGTAGAGATCTGGCAGTTCAAAGTGTCTGTGTTTATCTACAGTGCTTTCAACAGCCTATTACACTTCTGCACGTTTTTTGTTTTTACATTTCAGAGCAACAGTAAAAAGATTGTGAGGGAGGCTTGGCTCACTGATTCATCAGAGACTAAAATCATTGTGGATAGAGAATTTGCACAGAGAAATAATCTCAATAATACACTTCACGCAACAGAGGACACTCAAATGCTAACAACATAAACCTCCCAGAAAGATATAAAAAGCGAAGGGGGGGGGGGGGAGACACAGCTTACAGAGTGGGGAGTATGCAAAATAACTGCAGAAAATTCTCTTAAGCAATAAATTATAGATAATCTAATGGATCATTTTAAAATAATAGATCCAGCTCTAATAGAGAGCTAGTTCTTATTTTCCAAGACTGTCTAAGTACATAAATCTTTCACCAATTGCAATGTATTATACATGGAAGAAATCCAAAACTGCCTCGGGGGGGGGGGAGGAATCTCCTCTTAAAGGTGAAGGGTGAAATCTATACAACTATTAAACTCATATGAAAGTTCTGGAACCTGTAGTGCCTGAATTAAAAAGTGTTTAATATCTAGAAAACCTCAATAGGTTAATCGGCTACATGAGAGATTAAAAGTTTTTAGGGAGGGAAGTTTTTAAAACCCCTATAAAAAAACCTTCTTGAGGTAGGGACTGTATCTTTTTATATTTCTGTACCATACTAGGCATATTTAATGCACAGAAAAAATGTAAAAATTATAATAAGCAGGGCTGAAATCACCTCTGATATAATTTCATTCAAGTCAGTGTAGTTACACCAGGATTGGATTTAGCTAGAAGGAATGAGTGAACAACAATATGAGCATTTTCTTACTGCATTTCATCCAGACATCTCACAGTACTTTGCAAAGGCAGGTAAGCAATATTATCCCCCATATCACATAAGGGGAAACTGAGGCACAAGCAATCACATTTTGGATGGTTTCTTGTTATAACTCTGGGAAATATTTTAGCTTCCCTCAATGTTATCAACTAGCCCTAGGTTCATTAGAATTTTGACAAAGCCTATACTTTACCAATATTTCTTAGTGAACTTCAATTTCAGGATTATTAAAGTTTCAAATTATTCATCATTGGTCAATGAGGGGTGAGACAGGAATTACCTTGGATGCACCAGGAATAAGCGTTAGCAGAAACTTTTCCACACATTTTTGTGAGATTCGATAACGTATTGCTTATTGAATTGTTTCATGGACTTCGCACAAACTCTCTGTCACCATGCATAAGGACTGGCAGACAATATCTGGAAACAATGAGTATTTTGCTCCCTCTTTTAATACCTGCTACCTACCTATATTGCATCTCTGATATCATTTCTAGAACATGCTGATCAACTGGCAAGACTCCTCTGGCGTAATACAAAC
This sequence comes from Pelusios castaneus, assembly GCA_007922175.1. Taxonomy (NCBI): domain Eukaryota; kingdom Metazoa; phylum Chordata; order Testudines; family Pelomedusidae; genus Pelusios; species Pelusios castaneus. Next base: position 397,864 of record ML685851.1, on the reverse strand, counting down.
AAAATCTGATTCAATTGTATTACAATGACAGTAACATTACTATATAACATTGAACAGGTACAGAATTAATGGCTTTTCTACACAGTGCATTAGTCCACATTAGAAGGGTGGAAACTGTAATGCGCACTAGCATGCGGTGTGATAATTGGCCCATGTTGACCCTGCTGGCACACTAGAGAATTTTTAGTGTGCACCAGGAACAAGTAGCACACGACATCCTAGTGTGCACTAGACTGTACATCCCTCCAATGCAAAGTAGCACACATGTAAACAAGCCCTAAGTAAGGCTGCGTCTACACTGGTAAATTAAGTCGACTTAAGCTTGCTTAAGTCGACTTAATTTACCCTGCGTCTACACTACAGTTTCCTTAAGTCGACTTAAGCAGCTTGCTTAAGTCGACTTAAGGAAAATAAAGTCGACTTCATGAAAATTAAGTCAACTTTATTAAACCTCCTTTCCACTAGACCTAAGGCTTAAGTCGACTCCCTAGAGTCAACTTAAGCCATTGTAGCCGTGGGGTAGCCCTAAGTCGACTTAGGGCTACCCCAGGGCTACACCAATGCCCTCCCTTCTGGGGGGGGCACAGGGGGAGCCTGGCATGCCCCCCCACAGGGCAGGGCAGAGCCCTGCCCACCCTGCCCCTATGCCCTGCCAGGGGCCCTGTCCCTCTTTGCCCCATTGTACCTATGTACAATGGGGCAAAGGCTGAGCCCCCTGGCATTGGGCAAGGGGTGCCCCCCTGCCCCCGTGGACCTGCCCTAGGTCCCCCTAGCCCCACAAAGTCGACCTAGAGCATCCAGTGAGGACGCTCTAGGTCGACTTTGTAAGTTCCTCTTTAAGTCGACTTTAATTTTCAGTGTGGACACACTAAGTCGACTTAGTTAAGTCGACTTAGTTAAAGTCGACTTAAATTACCCAGTGTAGACATAGCCTAAGTGTGGTAACTGTATAACATCAATACAGAGTTTTTAACTACCACTCTAGCTATCCATATTGTACTGTAGCAAATCCCAGCAACCTAACCCAAAGCCTAAAACCAGAGTGACACAGAGGTCCAGAAAAAAATAACAGTTTTAGCTTTGCAACCATTCACATACACAACTGATTTTTCCCTAATGTAGGAAAACCTATTTAACCAATTCTATGTAATCAAAACCTGCAAAACTGAATCAAAACTGAATCTCTGCCAAGTTTCCCCAAAATTCTCATATTAAATTGACCAATACATAGGATTCTGAGCTAGAGGGCTTTTAACCTGCCCTTCAGAAGTTTCTACCAAATTGAGCTGTACTTTATTTGCAAACTAAATCCAGAGCAAAATAAATAAATACATAAATAAATAAATAAATAAAACAAAAATTGCCAACTCCACCAAGAGAATGCACAACTTTTCATGGTTAAAAGGTTGAACTGCACACCCTAGGCAAAATTTATCAATTTTGAATTGTTGTCCAATCCAAAATTCACCATTTCACAAAATTGTATTTTGCAGCAAAATGATCGTTTTAAAAAATTTGCTTGTTTCTGCAGAAAATATGGAAGATAAATAAGTAGCATGTTTTGCCTTAGTGGACAGAGTGCTTATGCATAGAACTCAAATTATAGACAGAAATGTGTAATTTTTAATACCGCTGACTGACTGATTAAGATGATAAAACCCTGAAAATCCACCAGCAACAATTAAATCCCGAGCTGGTTGCCTGCCACATACAACCTCTGACTCCTTTGCCAATTGTATTCACTAACATCCTTTCTCCAGGCAAGTTAACACAGAGAAGAAAAAAAGGGGGAAATTTGGGGAAAAACCACCACTCTCCATCAACCAACCCCTCCCCACCAACAGGGCAATCCTCAAGAGCATGCTTAAGAACTGTGGAGTTTTGGGGCTAAACCTGTCTGTGTGGAGAGGTCCAGAAGGAGAATCAGGCAGGCAGGCTACTGGGGTAGGTAGGCACAGTGGATATTGTACGCACAGCTTCCCCCCAACCCGGACTTGCCTCTCTCCCTTGAGCGAGCAACATGACCTGTGCATGAGCCTACAGGAATGAATGAGGCACAGCCGCAATGGCTGCAGGCTAGACAGCAGTTAGTGAGGGAAACTGCTGCTCTGAACTAATCTCTGAACCAAAACTTGAGGGGGAAAAAAACCACTCCTTAATCTGGACAATGGGTTTTCTGAAGCAGAGAGAGGGCATAGACAAGAGAAAGCAGACAATTTCCCCAGTCCTGGAGACAAACATCTGTGTGTCTGTGAATGTATGTGACTGAAAGAGAGCACATTCCACAGTACAGAGAGAGAAAACACTACTGCCCTCTGCACCATGGTATCAGAAATGCTGCACTTTATGTCACAGCCTCTATCTTTTTCTGTAGTTCAGCCAATAGGAACCTGTGTTTTTGAAGTTTGAGAGTCTGAGTTGCGTTCCTCATTGCTGCCATGAAGTTAAGGGTAGTCTTTCGTGTGCAATGTGTTGGCAACTATGAAGGCCTAAGTACCCTAGATTTATTACAAAATAAAGATTGATACATTGGCCAAGAAGCACCAAATGAAGAATTTTCTTCAGGACAAAAAAAGAGAAAGAGAGTGAATAGGAACAGTTCATTCATCCATCCTTGCCGTTTGTATTCTCACACCTGGGCTTTTGCACCTCTGGTTATTGCTATTATTAGAAGCCTGGAGGAGTTATGTTTCTACCTTGAGCATGTTGCTGAGCACATTCCTGCATAGACTACACTGGAACAGGAGCTATTCTGCACCACACACCGACATTTTCCATACCACAGCTAGACTTTTGAAATTATGAATATTCATATTATATAGCATTGCACAGATCTGCATACATTAGATACTGTCCCTGCCTTGAAGAGCTGACAATGTAAGGATCACACAAGATTGCACTATTTTTTAATTTTTTAACTGGCTGGCAGTAACACAGAAAAGTGATACAGTTGTAAGTAAGTGATTACTGGGGTATGCATGCTTGGTGTACTGCAGACAAGTCAGTATGTGTTAGTACACAAAGTTTATAAGGAGGTATTTAAGGTGGTTTGTAACTTAGGAAGTGGAAGGAGGAACAAGGGTTGTTCTCATTTAGCAAAAGATGTATAGCAAATGAATGAAGTGTAACTAGGAGGACCTGAAAACAGAGATCTTGTGAATATTAAGTTACAGGAAGGACTGAGCCAATGTGACCTGTTTCAACTTTTTTTTCCCCTTTAGATTAAAATTTCAAGTCTTCCTCTCAAGAAAAGAAATGGAGGCAAAGTATATTATTAAATAAATCTTGGCTCCAGACCTAAAATTAGTTTACTGGAAACACTGATAGAATCACAAACTGAAGAGTGTTTCATGGTTAAATGAAATTTGCTTATAACTTAAGAAGTCTCTAAAGGTTTGGATATCCAATCAGGAAAAGACACAATACCACAATACCTATAGCAGCTAGGCAGTCATGCAGCTTAAATATTGATTTGAATATTGAATTCTGCCATCAGTTACTACAGTGATGGGGGCCCTATAAATAGATAGGTTAGATAGGTGAGATTAACTACTTGAAAACAGTTTATAAGCAATCAAAAAGTTGAAATTTGTGCAAGTCAAATAATTTTACATAGTAGTACATTCATAAAAATTGCAGTACACCATTCACACACCATTTATGAACAGGAAAACAGCTAATTTTGTTGAATGCATTATTACACAATGTTTGCTTGGCTCATCTAGCATATATTTTAATTCCTAGTAGTATGAATGAGACTTTTCCATGATTAATCATTATGTTCTCTCACCATTAGAACAGTAAGTGAAACTCTTTAGTAAAAGGGGGGAAATGAATAGGAGTCCACATGAAGAAACAGGTTTCAGAATTAACAATTCATTAAAAAGAATGAAGTAGTTCACATATCTCAGTGTTACTGTTTCAGGCTCTCTGCAGACTCAGGCAGACAAAACTGTATCAGTTACATTAAGGTCATATTACAAAGATTCTTTTTACATCTATAATTGCTAGAAACATATTATCCAATGAGAGTCTAACAAAATTACATGAGTGCAAGCACGCTCTATGTCCATGCCTATGCCTTAATCTTAATCCTGGCTAGGCTATGTCTGCGCTAGAAACACCTGAGAACCAGTGGTAGCTCTGGTGAGGGATTTGTTTTGTTTTGTTTTTAGTTCCCCTATGTATACAAGGCCTTTGGTGCTAAAAGAAAGAGTTGAAATTTTGCCATGCAAATTGATGAGTGCTCAGCTGAAGACAGCTCTCAGTGAGCCTATAGATCTCTGAACAGACAAACTGTCAGGTTTACACAGATTGTATGTGTGCAAGAACCTACTGCAGGTAGGGCAGGGGATGAAAAATGGGACAAATATAAAGTGGAAAACTGATAACTATGATGGGTCCTCTAAAAATACCAGGGTGTAACCAATAGATTAATTCCAGAGGAGTGGCTATGTTAGTCTGTATACTGCAAAAACAACAGTCCTGTGGCACCTTAAAGACTAACAAATTTCTTTGAGCATAAACTTTCGTGGGCTGCAGCCCACTTCATCAGATGCACCTGACAAAGTGGGTTGCAGCCCATGAAAGCTTATGCTTGAAGAAATTTGTTAGTCTTTAAGGTGCCACAGGATTCTCATTGTTCTTGCAGATAGATTATCTTCTCTCCAAGGAAGCTAGTGTAACCCACTGTTTGGTGTGTGTTACACATCCCCTCTGTGTCAGGTGCACGGAGAATATGGGTCTTTTACAGGTCACAGCTACAGTCTGGCTCTTTAGCTGAAGATGAAGAGTTTTATGCTTTAAGCTCTGGAAGACTCAGTTCAGTTCTCAGCGAGCTGACCAAGACGGCAGCCACCCCACTATATTGTTCAATTCTGGGCAGGCTGTATATTCAGGAGGGCCTGGTTCTACCTGGTGTTTCCCCTGGGCAATGTGAGTGTAAAGTGGATACAAAAAGCTATCAAGTCAGAGATGACTAGCCAAGGTAAGCGGCTACACATGGCGCAAGGGAGTGGAGAATTAGGTCAACACAGATTGTATGTGTGCAAGAACCTACTGGTTGATTTTCTGGCCCCATTGAAATCAATGGGAGTTTTGCCATCATTTTACCCAGAACATATGACCTTTTGCAAAGCCACCCTGCCTGCATTGGACCAATAAAAAAACCTAATATTTCATTAATGTGTAGTTTGCATGCACAACTTAGGTTGTGTTTTGACTCACAGAGTCGCTCTCAGACTGTTCTCCAAACTGCCGCATCTTCAGGGACTGACTCACTCTCTCTTGTTCTAAAGGGCATCTCTCCTGTCCCCCCGCCCCCCCCCCCCCCCGCCCTGTCTACCACTGCAGTGTTCTCACTTTCTCTTTGCACCTTCCTTTACAATATCCTCATCTCTCTCTTCCCTTTGGCATCACCTGGAATTCCTTCCCTCCCCAAATCACATTTTCCCCCAAGACGGACCTCTCTGCTTCCCCTCATCCATAACACACACCTAATGAGTGCTTGACTGCACAAGGGACAAGAAGGTGAGGGGGGAGGGCGGTGTCTGTGTTGATGTTACTGGTGGTGTTACTAGTTGGTGGTATTGAACTAGCTGAGACACCTCCACCCTTTTCTGACTGGCGGTTCAATTTGCTTAGTACCACTGGCTTCTCCCCTGAAGTGAAACATGCAGAGGATAGTGAATGCTGAGCAGTCAGGCAGGAAAGAGAGAAGGGAATTTCATTGGCCTTTTGCAACCTCACCCAGCAGCTGAGGAAGTGAACAGCCTTGAGCAGCGGACAAGAAGGGAAGTTTTGCTCTTTTTAATGTTGGCAGATGGCCAGAGAAGCCAAAGAGGTAGTGGAGGCGGCTAAGGAAACAGGAATAGTCTGAGAGACTGAGCCTCCAGCCAAAAGGTGGAAGTCAGGTAAATCAGCACAGAACCAAGTATCAGAGAAGTCCAAATTTACTCTGACATATCAGTTTTCTCTTGAGGGGAATCTGAACACATTAAAGCAGACACAGAAGTAAAAAGCAGTTGGCACAATCACTCAACTTTAATGGGCAGCTTTCTAGATAGAACATGTACGTCATGCAATCTCTCAGCTCAGTCACAAACTTCTTGAGCTTACTCCAGCAGGAATCAACACTTTACTCTATACACTTATACCAAAGATATAACGTAACTCATGAGCACAGTTTAAGCAATCTTTCACCTACCCATCTTTTCCAAATACAGGGAGGACAGCAGAAACATAACAGGCATGCAGTAGGAAGAGAGTCAAAATATGAGATAAGAAGATCTCTACAACTAGGGATTCACGTGAGAAAACCCTGGCCTAATTTTCACCTGTCATGAAAGGTCAATATTTTTATTACTACCACCTTTCCTCACCAGTATCAACTCAGCACTCAACTTTCAACATGTATCAGTAGTTGAAAGCTTCTTGTATGTGCTAGCTTGCATTGGTGCTGTCAAGTTCTTGTACAGCTCCCAAGATGGGACTGAGATCAAAAGTAAAAAGCCTGGCTGAGTCTGATTATGTTGCAGGAGTGATACGTTCCAGCTTTAAGGGCAGAAGGCTGCCTATGGAGTTCTTCTTTTCTTGGATGATGTTTTACACTGCAAAAGAGACCCAAGGCAGAATATATAGTTCATAAAGCCTTGTTTTCTCTATCCTGCATATTTTATTCTGTATATATTTTGTTTACTCTATGAAATGACATCCTAAATTCCTCTATTCAAACAATGCAGCATCTCTCTTACACCCTCTCCAAAAGTGATAGAGTGCCCAGGTAACTGGCCCAAACTAGTCCTTCAGTCACATCATCTCTAGAGCAAAGGTCCTGATAAGTATCATCAAAATCTCAGCACGTGGGTCTTAGTAAAGCAGACTGCAGATATGAATCAAATAAAAAGAGAACGGCAGGGGGACAACAACAACAAAAAGGCATTAAATTAACATTAAGGCCTTTGTATTAACTTATGAAAGCAAAGAAGCAGATAAAGCTGCCACAGAACACACAGCTGAGCCTTTGGAGCTAAGCTAGAAATCGCAGCACAGCTCTTCCCAATGTTTTGAGACCACCTGGTATAGGAGCAAATGAAAAGCAATACATTAATTCCAGAGCTGAGTTACAGTACTGCAGTTTTAACCCAGACTGATTTATTCTGTAGTTTTAAATTTAAACGCTGAATGGTTTTGGGGAGAGGGAAATGTTATGGGGGAGAAATGAGGGACAGATCTTAAACCAGTTGTTACACATGGCATTTGTGTATGTAAAGGAATCCATGTTTTGTGCA
>ML685851.1:337268-390565 GCA_007922175.1 Pelusios castaneus | reverse complement strand
TAGATGCCCAATCAAGACTCGAAGGGCCCAAGTACATTTTGTGTACACAGTTACAAAGAGTATTAATAAAAAAAGACAAAATGCAACATCATGGTAACAGGTTAAACATTGGTTTGACCCACTATGGCCATTCTGATGTTCTTCAGTATTCACTCTTCAGTAAAACCTTCACTTTTTCTCTAGAGTTAATGGTATTTTTCTCTTTTTATAGATCATTATATAAACATATGCTAAATATATTTTATACAAGGGACAGAGGAGGACAAAGAAGGTATTGATATGTCCACAGTTAGAGTTCTATTGAGACTTGCCCTTAAAGCAGAACCCAAATCCTCCCATTTCACACTTTGATTAAGTGAATTTGGGATAAGATTTTTCAAGTGCATAAGTGAGTCAAGAACACACGTCCCATTGAAAATCAAAACCACGTACGTGTTTTTGTTGGTATTTTTAATCCCACGTTTAGTCTCCATATTTACTAACCCTTACATAAGAAACATTTTAAAATGTTCCTTTCTAAAAATCTTGCCCAGACCAACCTTTTATTTTTTATTCTATTTATTGTCTGCTTCCTCCAACTAAACAACCCGGATCCCAACAGATTACAAATCTCCTACACACTCTGACAAATCTAAAACTATGGCTGCTTTTGAACTATGAAAATTAAAACTCATAGTTATTATGTTATTCAGACTAAGCAGATTAAGACAGCAGGAAAACCTATGGAAATGCTTTTCCAAATTTACGGCAGGTAGCTTGTATGAAGATACAAACACCTATAAAAAAATTCTCCCTTCCCTTATCACCCTGTACTAGTCCCTATTAACAAAAAAAATTCAAATGACAGAAAGTGGGGGGAAGCCCACAGTTAGACACCCATAACTTAAAACTCATACTTCTGCTCCTGAGATATTTTCAGCTGGAAATTTTTCCACCCCTATACACTCCCTCTCACCATTTTCCAGCCTTTGTTATAAAAAGAGGCAAGAAGAATGGCAGTTTCCAGCTGTTGCAATTTTATTACAAGTCTTGCAGTATTTGATGTTGAACTGTAAAGCCCCAGCTCAGCGAATCAGGTGATGATATTAGACAGCTTTCATTTTAAAAAACATTTTTAGCTCTCATAGTTCTAAAGAAAAGCTTGAAAATATGACCTACGTACATCCTAAAGACAAATATATAAGGAATTCACTTTTTAAAAAAATCTCATGATTTGGGAGGGCCTGACTCACGATCTTTGAGGTTGGCAATACCATTGGCATTCTCTCAGAGGCAGAGCAAGAGAGCTACAGTGGAGCCAGGTTCTCCCTCTAGTGAAATTCCTGTGGTTTGCTGGAGGTGAGGCCATGAACAGGTCCCTCAGACATGAACATCTGCTGTGGAAGGCTAAGACATCCCACTTGGTCTCGGACAGCTTGGAGGTGGATAACAAAGACTTTCTCCTCCCTTAGCACTTCCTCTTGCATTTCCTGTCCCTCTGTTCCATTCTTCCCCTCAGCCACTCTTCCCGTGTGTGTCCATTGAGGTATCATGTAGGTGGTCAAAGGGAGATTAACTGAGATTGAGAAGGGGGACTAATATATGGAACATAAATAAATTGCTGAGAGACTTAACTGGCAAGTTAAGTGGCAAGTTCTTAGATTTTTACAGTGTACAGTCTTGCAACCTTAAATCTAAATTAATGACTTTTTTGGGGGGGATTGGGAATGTATATCATAATATAATACAACATCACTCACTGTCAACATCATAAAGTAACCTCAATAGACGTACTGTACTAAAATAATTTTCCCTGTTCATATCATAGCAGCATCATATAAGCATAGTAATGAGCTCACTGAGACTTGTAATACATTGCTTTTCCCATCACAATCTCACATAGTAATGGCACATAGGGATAGCCTGTTCACAAAAGATTTGAGGTACAGTCCAGTCCATCTAAAGCTCTTCAAGCAAACATGCTTATCTCATTTTACCCTATTTGAAATCTCCTTCTCACCATCAATCCTCGCTGCAGCCTATCTTTACCCTATCTTTCTCCCAGTCCAGCTACAGCCTTCTCTTTTTCCTCTGCTCCATCCATCCCTCACCTTTCTTTCACTCTCCACTGCAATCTTTCTTACCTGATACATCACATCCTGAACTAGATCAACTGCATTCTTCCCCCTTTCTGTTTTAGATATTTCTAATGCAATTACAAATCCCTCCCCTTACCCTTCCCCATACCCAACACTTTGTTCTTTTCCCCCACCCAAAGTCTTTTCTGTGTCCAGCACTCCCCTCTCCCCCCAGCAATTCCCGCAAACCTTTGCTGATCTCTCCCCTCCCCCCCTCCCAGAGGGTCTCAGGAGGTCTGGCGAAACGCTGGGTAAGCTGCAATGCTGAAGCCTTGTTTGGTCATAACAGTCCAATAACATATTATGCATTTGCAACCCCATGGAAACCCTGAAGTATATAAAATATGGCAATGGCAACCAGCCCAGAAGAAACTGTCAGATCTGCTGATACTCTGCCAAGGATTTTGAGAGGGATCAGCAAAGGTAAGAGGGAGGCTGTTGCAAACAGGAGGGGTAGGAAAGACCCAAAATAAGTGATGGGAGGAGCAAAAGAAGAAAGAATTATAGGACATTTATTTCTATTTTATATTAAAGCATCACTATACAAATGCTTTTGGGACAAATTTTAATGTAAGATATACATGTTTAAGTCTGGAATAAGTTTGTTAAAGGGAGAGAATTCCTCAGGAAACTGGATCAAAATCTGACTGTTTAGATTTAAGCCATTTTTTCATTAAAATACATATTCGCTCTAGCAATTGTAACACCACATTTCAGTCAAATAGTATATAAAACTGCACTCTTTCGAAATAAGGTGGGTGAATTGATTGAGATAAAATAAAAGCCATCCCATTCATCTACCTTCCCCCATTCTTGGAACACGTGCCCAGGTTCAAACACAAATTTTAAACTTTTGACCTCTGCCTTGGCCCTGAATTGGAAGTAGCAGAAATCACATAAAAAACACCTGCTTTCAAGAGATTTCCAGAACATTAATATGCAGACTCAGATTCCAAACATCCAAACATTCAAATGAACTTCAAACAAGCATCCAAAGTTTTTAATGATTATCAGAATCCACACTCCAGCCTTTTCAGCTTTCCTTCTCCTTGCTGGAAACTGGGATTTACAGTGAACTCCAATAGTAATTTTGGTATCAAATCCATAAAAGCACATTATATTGGCTATCTTTAAAAAGCTATAACAACTCAGTGGCCTCAAGTATTTTTATGCTGACTATTGCAAGTCATCCTGAGTTTACAGGCCAGTGGCTCAGATCATAATACCATTACATTTGTAAACTAAGCAATCTGGGATATGAAGACAAATTTAGCTCCCAATATCAATTTTATTTGATTCCATCTCCCTCTGTATCAGCTGTCTCCAAGTCACTACAGGGCAAATGTCTAAAGATTGTGGCTTCTATTGTCATACTGAATAGTTTGCATTTACTTAGGCAGCAGAGGTCAAAATATTATATGAAACCAAAAAGGGAAGACCATGTAGAGCAATTTTTGTTTTCTAGGATCTTCTCTAGCTGATAACCAGAAAAACATCTGCCATGCTGTGTGACTCAGACATACTGTATATACCATTGCCATTTTACATGAATAGTATCTAAAATTCACATGTTTTTTCCTTTTCACAATTCAGAATCTAAGTTAGTCCTTTTATTTTCCCAACTTCTACAGCAAACGAGGCAAGGGTCGTAGAGATAAAAGTGTGGGTTTTTTTATTCAGCTCTGAAAGCTATGCACCATTGAAAATCAAGCCTCTTATATGCATGTTTAAATACAGATTTAGGAATTTAAGCACCCATTTTTTAAAATATTGGCCCCATTGCCCCTTTTCAACCTGAGTGGTTAGTCAAAGTTCCAGGCCCTGGAATTTTCCAGTTGGAATTAGAAATTGATAGAGTTTGGCATTTTCTGTGATGCAGTCTTGTTTATGTACAAGGAATATACAAAGTCCTGTGTCACATACTAACTGAATCAAGGATGGACGGCAGCTTATTTAACATCAGATGATTTCAGAGCAAAAGGCATCACTGTCTACTAACCTGATGAATTGCAGATGATGAAGAATCGGTTCTCTGATGCATGTATCAAGTTCAGCATGGTAATCACTATCAAGAAAACAGTTATATCACAGGGCACCAACATCCTATCTAAAATCTACCTCAGTAATGAATCTCTGAACAATGTGGATCATTTCTGCTATCTTGGCTCAACTTTCACCAGCTCACATACCCTTGATACAGAACTTGATGCGAGAATCAGCAATGCCTCTGTCAGTTTGGTCAAACTTGCTTCACATGTCTGGAACAACAAGTTGCAAATCCTGAACCCAAAAGCCATTTATCAGGTTTTTGTTCTCAGTACCTTCCTTTACAGCAGTAAAAGCTAGGTTGTGTACTCCAAGCAGGAGCTGAGATTGAACAGCTTCCACCTTCCCTATTTCAGAAAAATTCTTGGAATCACTTGGACCAACGGATCACAAACAACAAGATCCTTGAAATAACTTGCTTATACTCTATGCAAACTATGATGGACACTCACAGGCTTCTATGGCTGGGACGCGTGGAGCATATAACTCAAGATGAGTTGGCCTTCGGCAGACAAAGAACTAACTGCAATGAAGAGGAAGGCCAAAGCTCTGATACAATGATGAGTTCAAGCAAGGTCTCAAGAAATACAGCATTTCCACTGACAAATGAGAGAACCCTGCACACAATCGCTTATCCTGGAGAAGCCCAGTCAATATTCATGCAGTCACTGTGGAGACCACCAGAGAGCCCAGGCTGGTACCTGCAGATGAGCCAAAAGCAGAGTGTGTGCCAACCTCCATCTGGTGAGTGGACCTGTAGCCACTGTAGGAAGGTCCGTTGCTCATGCATTGGACTCTTCTCCCCAAGTATCATCCAACGCCACTGACTGATCGATTTTGTGGTGTTTCCTTTCATCCATCAAGATGTTGGATGGCCACACATGTTAACTGAAGTATATCTTCACATCTGTCAGCCTCAGTGGGGTTCTAACACATCCCATAATGAGATTTCATGCAGCTCATAATATTATTAACTTTATCCCCTTGCAAGTGCAATGTATAGTGCCTGATTAACTTCAGTGGAAGCTACTACTGGCACAGGGAGAGCCTGGCATGCCTCCCCCCACAGGGCAGGGCAAAGCCCTGCCCACCCTGCCCCTATGCCCTGCCAGGGTCCCTGTCCCCCTTTGCCCCACGGTACCCAGGTACAATGGGGCAAAGGCTGAGCCCCCTGGCACTTGGCAAGGGGTGCCCCCCCTGCCACCGTGGACCAGTCCCAGGTCCACCTAGCCCCTACAAGTCGACCTAGGTGTCCAGTGTGGACGCTTTCCCAATCCGATTGACTAAGTAAGTGGGTCTGTAGAGGCTGCTCAATCGATTGGGAAGTTGATCCCTGAAGACCACCCTGGCAACTGGATGTGTCAGGTGTAGGGAAGTCAAAGTGATATACGCATGTTATTTTAAGTAACTTACGAATCTCCCTTTGACTGCTGCCGAAAACGGTGGGCAGTGTAGACTTGCCCCATGTCTGACCCTAAACGTAAACATACAGTAGTAAAACGAAAGAGCTAAAATTAAAAGATGAGCCTCAGGAACAAAAACAGCCAACATGTATCTTGTTAAACTGCTCTCAGAGCAAGATTTTTTTCAGGAATGTTGTTGACTGAGGACACCAGAATAATTTTCTCCTAATAAATTTCTATCTTATGGGGAGAGGCTAAAATTCAGCCAGGAAACTGGGAACCTCTTGGGGTATGTCTCAGTCAGCTCTACTACCACTGGATTAGAGGTATGTATACATTTCAAAATACAGTGAGCTAACAGATCCTCCTATCAAAGGGCTTTCCGATACTTTTAAAAACAAAGTAGTGGTAAAAGCTTACCATTTACTTTAAAATATTTGGTACTTTTGGTTATTGCAGATTTTCCTGTTAATTCAGAAAAAGTGAGCATGCATAATTTCCCATTCCCTGCAAAGCTAAAAGGAAAATATTGATCTAAATAAGAGTATTTTCTTCTTGTTGTTGCTGCTTTGATTCATGGAAATTAAAATACATTATGTTTTTATACTGCTTTACTTGTAATGCCTCTGAAATGTTTATTCTCTCCCTTTTAAAAATATCTGTAAAAAAAGAAATGTGTTAGGTATTAGCTGGTTAGTTCAGTGGAAGAGTGGTAATTGTAGGTTTAATTGCTTAAATGTGAAAGCCATTTATTTAAATTAGTTGCCTCAAACATAGTTTGCCCAAAAACTGAAACACTGTGGCACTGGAAACTAGGGTTCCCCCCCCCCTAAAAAACAGGACATGCAAAAAATAAAGAACAATGTCTCTCTATGTACTGATCAGCAAATACATTTAATTCCCTTCCCCTGGGGGGTCAGAGAGCAGCCTCATTTGAACAATGACTAATGGAATGCACTGAAATGTGGGGTTGGGGGTTGCAAAGAGAAATACTATTCAAGCCAACAAACTCATTTCATTTGTGATTTAGAGGGGCACTACATTTTCCCTGAACTTTTCCAGGGAAAGAATGAATGACCATCTCAAGGTTATGTAAGAGTTGGTATTTGGGATGGAAGACACTGTACCACATATAATTTTAAATAGAGTTTGTTATGATATCCCAGGAATTCTGCAAAGCAAAAATGTTGCTTAAACAACACAAAATTCAGTCAGAGACATTCAGGACTATGGTGAGTACATCAGTGATTAAATGAATATGTTTATGAATGATCAAATACATTGTATTAATACACAGACTGATAATGCTCTTTCAGCAGATGGGATGGACTTGTATTCTGATTGGAGGTTGGGGGGGGGTTGGGGGTGGGGGCTGATCTTTACCATCAGGGAAGCCTACGTAATTAACATATTGAGGAGTCCCTGACTGCCAATCCATCTGTCTTCTTGTGACAAAAGAATACAAATGAGACTTTTAAAAAAAAAATAAAATAAAATGAACAAAGAGAAACAGAAGAGCTGGTAGTTCCTCAGGTGAGACACATCAAGTTTTCATGTTCTATATCTCTGCTCTTTCTGTAACCCAGTTGTATCTGAATCTTACTGTGTTTTTCTAACCCTTCATGTTGATATTAAGCTCCAGGATTCTAAACAAGATTATGGAAGCACGGACACAGCAGCAAAGCTTGGTGGCTGCAGAGAGCTCTTCTTAATTTAATAAGGGTTTTTTAACAGAATGCTATGCACCATTGACTGTGCAGGAAAGCTATTTTTGCTGCAGAAGTTCCCAGCTCATATCCTTGTACTAAGCATGGCCTCCCTCAGTACTCCCTCCCCATTTTCCTGCTGAGAGGGTCACATGGCCAAAGGAGAGCCTGACCTCCCATTTACATTTCAGTGTGCGGATTACAGAGTGAAGACTAGGGCTACGGTTGGCTACTGCTGCCAATTAAAAAAAAATGCAACAGCCTAGTTTGTATGAGTGTCTCTCTTTGCACACAACTTGCAAAAAATTGTTTTGGTTCGGTACAAGAATTAATGCTGAGTTAGGATGTGCCTATATAAACAATAGCAGTATTTTGGTTTTGTGCTGCAGAGTGCCTTGCATTTGTGATCCCATAGCATGAGAATGTTTACAAACTTTACCCATTTTATAAATGAGTAAAGTGAGGCAGAAAACAGTCATGATTAGTCTGAAGTCGCAAGTGAATCAGTGACAGAGCTGGGAATATGCTCTAACTCTGGAGTCCCAGCCAACTGTTCTCTGATCTGATTGCAAGATGCTCCTGTCTTTCCTTAAACACTTTTGAATACAGTGGTTCTCATGTACTGCTGGAAGTACGCAGAGGTCTTCAGGGGCTACATCAACTAATCTGGATATTTGCCTAGTTTTACAAAAGGCTACATAAAAAGAACTAGTGAAATCAGTACAAGCTAAAATTTCATAGACAATGCTGCTTGAGAACTATACACTGAAATGTCAGTACAATATTTTTATTCCAATTGATGTATTTTATAATTACATGGTAAAATGAGAAAGTAAGCATTTTTTCAGTATACTGTGACACTTTTATATCTGATTTTTGTAAGCAAGTAGTTTTTAAGTGAGGTGAAACTTGGCGTACACAAGCCAAATCAGATTCCTAAAAGGGGTAGGTACAGTAATGTGGAAACACTGACGGCCCCTGCTCTAGCACACACACAAAACTAGAATCTCTGGTGTCTCAGCAGAAATATTATCAGAAAACCATCATGTCAAGAGGTTCCATAAAAAGCCATTGTTTCTAATTTAGAAAGAGAGCAATGGTGAGACTTCACTGAGATTCAGTCTCAATTGAGTGGATTTCCATTGTAATCAGAGAACAGCATAGTAAATAAGGTTGAGACTTGGAGATGCAGCCTCAAGGGATTTCTGTGGTTATACCTCCTGATGATCCTAGAACAGTTTGAAAATGAGACACAAAGGGGTCTATTCTGCCCTCATTTACACAGCACTTAACTTCAGATTTTCATGCCGTTCAAACAAGAATGTCACATAAAGCATCTCATTCATTTAAAATGATACAAATTATTCTCCCATCAAGATTATCCAGTGCAGTCTGATCATGTTACATTTACATGAGCAGAAATGGGCTTTAGAAAACTGGACCAGAGATTAAAATAGAGGCTGAGAGCAAATTAACCTATATTCTCTTTAATGCTCAGAAGTATGCCACCAAATTAGCATATCAGTTAGACTATCTCTATTAGTTTGTTTACATGCATACATAAATACAAATTGGTGTGTTGTTCTATAGCTTATTTAAACGTACAACACAAACTTTTTCACTAGAAATCTACTGGAATTTTCAGAATGTCATTCTATAAAAAAACTGTCATCTGATCTGGTGTTGTGTATGTACATAAAATAGTGAGAATAAAGGAAATGGTTACATTGCAAAGCTGCATCTTTCATTCATGTTATCAGAATTAAGTGTGTCCTCATACTTATTATACAACAGTGCCAAATATATTTGTCAGTTACCAGAGGTATGAATTTTCCTATTCTTTCCCTATATTAAATGTAGAGAAATACTATGTTCTCTCTCATTTTACTGTGTGGTAACTTGTGGCAAATGTTGAATTTTGAATGGAAGTTATTATACAGTGTGTATAGCACCTCACATTTTATGCTAAATCCCACTTGAATATATTAGTGCAGTTTATAAACCAACCTGCTCTACTTCTCACTGAGGATTTTTGCTTTTACCACTAAAAGAAACATACCTGGACAATGAAAGTCCTGTGGCACCTTAAAGACTAACAAAATTCTTTGGGCATAAGCTTTTATGGGCTGCAACCCACTTCATCAGATGCATGAAGTAGAAACTAAAGTTAGGAAGTATATATAGAAATACTTGCAAGGGTGAGAAACAATATAATGGGGAGGGCAAGTGCTAACTGTCAATTCAGTTAGGGCAGATGAGGCCCATTCACTACAGTTGATTAGACGGTGAGAATGTGTGAACAGGAACAATTACTTTTTGTAATGACATAACCATTCCACGTCCCCTTTCAGACCAGTTTCATTGTGTCAACACCCCGAACAACTAAAAGAGAAGGATTATCTGGGAATGATATTTTTATGCACACCAACTAGCCCAGATACAATGGTTAAACTTCAGACATTAACTGGTCTGACTACAAGGCCTAAATTAAGACTGTGTGATTTTATTCTCCACTAGGATCAAGGTTAATTCTACTCTTATGTAAGCACAAACTCTATGCCTCTCATCAAACTCAACAGTAGTTGCAAGTACACAGTCTAGGGCACCTTTTATTGCTGTACTCTTCATGATCAATCAAGAATTTATCTGGTATTTACCTTGAGTCCCTTTTAATTTATGGATATTTTGTAATACTGCTTTTATATCTGTTGGATAATGTTAGGACATACCGACTTAAGAATGTTCCATTTGGGAAATATACAGGTTGCAGGAATATGAATATATAGATACTTTGCGCTGACATGGTTGGGATGTGTAAAGTACACTTTATTCTGTGAAAATGTCAAGAGACTCAAAAGGTTCTGTTTGGGATCAGTTTCCTTGCAAGTTTATCAAAACTAGAACTAAGCAAATACCTGGGAGAAGGGGTGGGGGAAATGTTTGTTAATATTCACTCAAGCATTCTGAATTTTACTCAGCTGTATTCATGTTCCATCCAGAAGCGCAGCCAGAAGTGATTTTCTGGCAGGGCCTGTGATTTACCTGGGTGGGCACAAGCCACGTGACCAGAAGCAGGAAGTTCAGGTAGCGACAAAAGCTATTGATGCTTCAATTACCTTGTAGTCATATTCCAAAGGAGTAGCTGTGTTAGTCTATTGTAGAAAGACAACAGAGTCCTGTGGCACTTTTAAAGACTAACAGATTTATTTATCGCATGAGCTTTCGTGGGAGAAAATCCCACTTCGTCAAACGCATCTTCAAAGCGTCTGACGAAGTGGGATTTTCTCCCATGAAAGCTCATGCGATAAATAAATCTGTTAGTCTTTAAAAGTGCCACAGGACTCTGTTGTCAATTACCTTGGCAACTGGAGTGTCTGGCAACTCAGTGATTCTCGGCTTTTTGCTTTCCCAAACTTCCTGCTTCTGGTCACGTGGCTTGTGCCCACCCAGGTAAATCACAGGCCCTGCCAGAAAATCACTTCTGGCTGCGCTTCTGGATGGAACATGAATACAGCTGTGGTTGGAAACAGAAAGTTCAGGTAGCGACCTGCCAAAAGTTGCCTGATGCTCCAAACTTAAGTGGAGCATAGGCAGCAAAAGCAACAGTTTGGTTGAGCTTGCTTTCAAGGAGGGACGGGTTGTGGCCCGCCCACGCATATCTGTAGCTATGTCACTACTTCCTTCATCTTCATTGTCCAAAATGTTATAGCAACTTGTGTACTAAAAGAAGTGTTCAAAGATGCATATAATGTATGTATAAAATTATTAATTTGTTCTCTCAGCTCTAATCCATGGGCTAGAAATCATAACAGAACAACCATTCTTTTTTCTCACAAGATTTCTCCTAGTTCACTTCTGGTCCCAGAGGGACCTAGGAAGTACAGGGATATGTCAAAATTCAAAATAATATCAGGTGATGAAGAATAAATTGGGGAAAAAGGAGTGATCAATCTCAAATAATTTTCAGTTTGGGTTTGATTGGAGTTCTGGTTGGAGGATTAGGAAGCTGCAAGTTTTATTTAAACTAGTTCAGTTGGTTCCATAATACATCTATTTACTACTTGTAAAGTAACCAGAGGATGTAGAGAGCTGAATAGCTATGGAATGGGTGAAGACATTTTCATGTAGGAACTTTAGCATGCAAAGAGCGTATGTTAGCTATATTTTTAACTCTGTTTTCTTCCATAGCACTCATAAGACTGCTCGTCTTTGCTGCTAGATCTGGCACTACTGGCTCAGCCAAGGAACAGTGCTCATTCACTTTATTTTTCTCTTGCTAAAATATTAGCTGCACTGATATGAAAGAAGTCACACACGTCACACAACATGACGAAAAGGCGGCATTTAGTTGCATTAACCTCATGTTTCATTGTACTGCAGATAGAATTTAAAGTTGCTATTGGTCCTTTTTTATCTTCACAAGGATGACTATATAACCAAGACATAAAATGTACTTTCTAGGCACATTGAATATAGCTAAAATGGTCATTCTTAAAACTTCCCACGTATCTTATAGTATCTTGAACAACTAAATTTTACTTTGAGTATCTGGTTCTTCCTGAGGAAAGGGACAATATTTATGTGCAGTGTTGGCATCTAAAACACTACCACCACCACTACAATCTAATGCAGCTAAAAGTAACACTGAAGAAGGTAAACAAAGATAATTAAAGTTTTGGGCATTACTAGTATCCTCTGTGCACTCACCCATTATTCTGAAGTAAACCAGAATCCACAGAAACACTGCAGGCCACTCATTCCTTCCTATCTCCCTGGCCATCTCGTAGAGTTCTTCATGAGGACAGAAGCAAGTCTCAGACAATATGAGATTCGCCCACTTAATTGTTTAGCTACCTACTTAAGACCCAGGCTGTATGTAGCATTTCCCACCGAAACAGGAGGAAATACATAGGTGGAAACAGGTCATTTTTCACCTTCCAAAACTGCCTTTTATGCTGAGATATTTTTGCGGAGAAGAGAGGATTGGAAATACAAGTCTACGTAACTTAATTCATGTCCACGCTAGGCTTTCATTAGGTCGACTTAATGGGCTTCCTTAAGTCGACCTAATGAACACTTAGGTCGACTTAATAAGAACTGCGGGGTATTCGAACTAACCCTCCTTCGGTCGACCTACGCCCAGTGTGGACGCATAAATCCACTTACTTAGGTCGACCTAAGGGAAGTTAGGTTGAATTACTAAGTCCCGGTTAAGGGAAAACACTTTGTTAAGTCGACTTAATAAGGTCGACTTTACAAAATCGACTTAACTTTTTCTAGTGTAGACGTGGCCTATGCGTATATTCATGTAATCCCTGCCTGCTTAGTGCAGCACTCTGTTCCCCTCTAGCTGTGGCTATGCAACTAAACAGTGTTAAGCCTGGGCTAAGGGAGCTGGCTCTTTCAGCTCAGGCAGGAGAGGTTTATCTATTAACATCCAACAGTCCCAGATTTGCTCCCTGATGCTAACGACCCATCCAGGGTATCAGTGTTACATAAAGTTCTTAACACAGTAGGGCCTAAGCTCTTTTAGAGTCTCTAAATCCTTCTGAAACACAAATAATAAAGAGGATTCCTCTATAAGGCAAAAAAACAGAGGCATTTTCAGGAACTGAATGAATTATACTGCCAGGCCCTCCTGCTATCAAATACAAAAAACATGTACACGCTAACTCTTCAGAGAAATTGGTGCATTGTTACTCATTTAATCTTACCATGACACATGCTTTATTGAGAGTGAGTTGAGAGAGACATCTAAAACTGTTAAAAAGAATTTTCCTTTTACTACTTTAATTTTCCTTCTTATGCATGCTCCTTCATGCTGTAGTACAGGCACTGAAGTCTGATTGAAAACCTTACTACCTCTTAAGGTGGTCATAAATCTTCAGACAGAAGAGAAAAGATTTTCCTAAATTCAAAGTACGAACTCTATGGGTAATTTGAATGGTACCTGGAAAATGTGGAAATTTGAGAGGGGAGAGGTTATAGGGGAGAAAACAGAAGAATGAAGACGTGGCTGGAGTTGTATTTCAAGACACAAATAAATGACTTTACTGTCAAACTCATATCACCAAGAATGAATTGTGGCAGTTACACTGACTTGTGTTTATCTAAAACTTCTTAGATGGGTGTATGCATCAGATTCTTACCTCTGACCATTGTCTCCTAGGCGTTATTGAGATAGCATAGCATAAAGGAGCCAGTGGCAGTACCCTGATTCTGCAGTTAGTCCTACACTAACAGCAACATTCAGTCTAGGGCTGCTGTGAAATGTGTTGCCCACCTATGTCCCCAAAAGAGCTGTCAGTAAAGAACAGCCAGACAACAGGTTTCCAGCAACAGCCCCTGAGTGGGGAGCTGTAGCAAAGGGGTGGTGAAGGGGCTGAGCTTTGATGACTCTGGAGCATTCCTGTCCCATATTTGGGATATCTGAGCTACTTTCTGCTCCTTTGAAATGCTAGATTAGGCACTGTGGCCAGATCACAGCGGAAAATCCCAGTCTGTGTTTGTCTCCATGCTGTACTTTCTTTAAAAATTATAATTTTTTAATGGAAGTCTCAAGAAACTGCTTTTCCTCAGCAAAAGTTACTGGTAGAATACACAATAGTCAACATTCTGCTGAGCCTCCAAAATTATAACAAATAAAGCACGTCTTCTGATATTCTGCTTTTGTCCACTGTTCAGATGTAATTATTCCTCAGAATATTTTCTCAGCAGGCAAGGTATACCTGGGAAAATTCACCCAAATTCAGTGAAACATATTTTTAAAATTAAAGACCTTCTCTGAGTCATATATTGATTTTCAGGATTCTTTCTGCCTTGCATGTCATCTAAGATAACTTTTTGATTCAAGGACTTCACATTCAATAGAACATTTTCTTCAATGATCTAGTAATATTTTTCAAAATTTGTCAAAAATTCAGAAGATGGTTTCTAAACTGACAAAAAGAACTATGTGAAAAAAGGACCATAGCTTTCTTCCTTTTAAAAGTATTTAAGGCAAAGGTTATTTTAAAAAATCATCTATTGCTTATATCTAATGGCCCCATTGTCACTTTCTTTTCATAATGTTATAATATAGTCTTAACATCTGAAAACAAAAGTCTTTAAAAAAGTAGTTTACTAACTTTCCATCAGTTTTCTAATTTTATAGGCAAAGTATTTCATTTTCCCAGGATCCAAGAGACTAAATAAAAAGGCTGCTACCTGCTTATGGTTTATGTTATAGAAAAATCTGAACTACAATATAAAAATCTGAGAAATTTTTATAGAACATTTCTGCTCATAAGAACTGAGCCAGACATTTACAAAGAAGTGAAATTAAAAACAAGCCAACCAGAAATAGTTCATCTGTCTGTAATAGGCAGAATATTGTTGATAAAAAGTTTTGCTGTAATCCATTAATTAATAACCATATTTAAACAAACAGAATGTAGCACTATTTCACTTGTCAGGCATTCTGGGATTTAACTCGTATGAAGAATACTATACTAAATAAAGCTGTAAAACTAAAACTCTCCACACCTACTTTGTTTATAGTAAACCAAAAGTAATTCTGCAGCTTGACACTACTGCATTTAGCAATGTGGGAAGACAGATAGGATAAACTGCCCATATTGTACTCGACTGAACAGCTCACTGATGTTAAGTCATCCTCTTTCTCTGACAACTTCAGAAATACATTATAATAGAGCAGCATCTACTACAAAATTATGGTGTTGGCCACCTTGATACTAGGGCCATAGCTGCACGTGCCTGCCTGGTTGGCCAGCAGGCCCACACCCCCACCACAGCATATGGCAGCAGTGTAAACTTGCTGCTGTGGCAGCGGGTGGCCACGAGCAGCAGCACTGTGGGTGGAGGAGCAGCCGCGGGTAGGTGGCTGCTTAGAATCATAGGCTGTGTCTACCCTTACTAAAGTTAGTTCGAATTAGTTAATTCGAACTAACTAATTCGAACTAATTTTAGTTAGTTTGAATTAACTTAATTTGAACTGGCAAAATTTAGTTCAAACTAAGCAAGTGCCATTAATGGCATTTGCTTAGTTTGAATTAGCGAATTGCATTGAGTTCAATGGGCCGGTTAGTTCGAACTAAGCAATTAGTTCGAACTAACATGGCCACATTGGTTAATTCGAACTAACTAGTTCGAATTAACCCTTAGTTTGAATAGCATATTCAAATGTATTAGTTCGAATTAAGGAAGCCCTTAATTCAAACTAATTAAAGCCAAGTGTAGCCATGGCTTTAGTTAGTTCGAATTAAGCTTTCTTAATTGGAACTAACTTGCCAGTGTAGACGTAGCCATAGAAACTTAGGGCTAGAAGGGACCTCATGAGGTCATCTAGTCCAACCCCCTACTAAAAGTAGGACCATTCCCACTAAGTCATCCCAGCCAGGGTTTTGTCTAACCAGGCTTTAAATGTTTCCAAAGATGGAGATTCCACCACCTTCCTAGGTAACCCATTTCAATGCTTCACCACCCTCCTAGTGAGAAAGTTTTTCCTAATATCCAACCTCGACCTCCCCAGCTGCAACTTGAAACCATTGCTCCTTATTCTGTCCTCTGTTACTACCGAGAACAGCCTAGCTCCCTCCTCTTTGGAGCACCCCTTCAAGAAGTTGAAGGTTGCTATCAAATCCCCCCTCAGTCTTCTCTTCTGCAGACTAAATAAGCCTAATTCCTTCAGTCTCTCCTCGTAACTCATGTGCATCAGCCCCCTAATCATTTTCGTTGCCCTCCGCAGGACTCTTTCTAATTTGTCAACATCCTTCCTGTAGTGGGGAGCCCAAAACTGGACACAGTATTCCAGATATGGCCTCACCAGTGCCGAATAGAGGGGAATAATCATATCCCTTGTTCTACTGGCAACACTTCTACTGATGCATCCTAATATGCCATTGGCCTTAAGAGCACACTGTTGACTCATATCCAGCTTCCCATTCACCATAACCCCCAGGTCCTTTTAAACAGTGCTGCTACCTAGCTGATCGGTCCTCAGTCTCTAGCAGTACATGGGATTTTTCCGTCCTAAGTGCAAGACTTTGCACTTGTCCTTGTTGAACCTCATGAGATTTCTTTTGGCCCAATGTTCCAATCTATCTAGGTCTCCCTGAATCCTGTCCCTACCCTCTAGCTTGTCTACCATTCCCCCCAGCTTGGTGTCATCCATGGATTTACTGAGCATGCAATCTATCCCATCATTCAGATCATTAATGAAGATGTTGGACAGAACCGGCCCCAGAACCGACCCTTGGGGCATTCCACTCGTTACTGGTTGCCAACTAGACATTGAGCCATTGATTCCTACCCACTGAGCCCGATGATCTAGCCAGTTTTGTGTCCCCTTATGGTCTGCAGCAGGAGCCGGACTCCTCTCCTCCTCCTGATGCTCCAGTTGCTTGGCAACTGGAGCATCAGCAGGAAGCTTCCAGTCATGTGACCAGAAGCAGGATTGGCCAGGCCTATCCTGAAGAGTAAGGGGCCTGGCCAGAAAACAGGGGCTGGCTATGCCCCTGCAATATACCAGATCATTAATTAATTGGAAGGGAGATAGTTACCAACATTGTTTCAAATATGGTTTACCAATGGTTCAATTTACTATTAGACATAGCCGAAATGTTAGGGTTTTTTTTGCAGAAGAGGCTTACAGAATTATGACATCTGGGAAGAAACAGAGATTTTATTTATTTGACTTTTTCACAAGTATCAGTTAAATACATACATCTGATGCACTTCCGTAAATAATCAGAAAATTCTTCCACACTAAAAGATAGAGACGTAAAAAAAGCAATGTACTCTTAGGCAAGGCTGGCCTAATTTAAAGAACCTTGTTTCCCATACACATGTGAATTGCTGTGTAGATGAAACATGGAGATAAGAAGGTAAAGTTAGTGCATAGATGCAAATATATGTGTGTGTGTGTGTAATATATTATATATGTACATGCATATACCAACTATTGAGCAATGCATACTATTATTGTTATTACATTAATGTGTAAAAGCCCCAACTGAAATTAAAGGCCCATTGTTCTAGGCACACTACAAACACATAATGAGTGTATGTCCCAGCCTAAAAGAACATATAGTCTAAACAAACAAGACTGAAAGAGTGGGAGAAGAGAGCTATTAGTATTCAAGTTTAGAAGATGGGGAACTGAGGCACAGCCAATCTATGGTGGAGCTCACAGTTGCATTTAGATCTCCTGAATCTCAGTGAATTATCTTCCTCTTTGGTAGATGATAGATTAATAAAATACAGTTATGATCCAGATGAAAATGTAATAGAAACAAGTCATCTAAGCAGAAACACAATTGAAGTTGATGAGGAACAACTGAAGTTCTGCACAGGAATAACCATTCCAGGATTGATCCCTGGTAAGTCTACTTATTTTGGCCATTATTAATACCTCCTTGTGAACAATAGATTTAGGAAAAGGTAGTTTGCAATGAAAAATGCCTACTGCTAAACATTTGTTATCTGTATTCCATAGTATTCATCTGTGATGGAGAGTCTGGGGTTCTGTGCATTATGTTAATTGAGAAATGAAAAATTTTTCAGAGGTTTTAAACAGAGGCCTCTCTGAAAATAGATACAAATAGCCAAAGCAGCCTCTGAAAGAGGATACATGAGTTAGGCCCTAAAGCTTTTGAAGATTGTTATTAATCATCACTAAAGGATCTTCATATCCTCAAATGAATCACATCCTCAAGAAAATAGGGAGTCCAAACAATATTCTGTAGTACATAACTGGGGAAAAAGTGTTTTGAAAAGTAAAGGGAAGTCACCCTAGATCAGCAGGGAGAGAGGAAAGGAAAGTGGGGCTTGATAGGAAATTTTTAAATTTTAAAAAAAGGAGTTGTTGAGCTCTGGAGAGGAAACGATGCTGACAGCTGGACCAGAGTATTAAAAGAGAAGGAATTGGCTCACAAATAAGGTGACCATATGTCCTGTTTTGTCCAGGACAGTCAAGTGATGATCAGTCAGCAAGAGCAAATAGGATAAATGCTTAATTTTGCCAAAAGAGCGGGGCATGCTCCCCTAGTGGGGCACAGAGGAACATTTGGAGGGCAGGGGACAGAGGCAAATGGCTCAGGCTGACCCCACGTGGCATCCTGTTTTCCATCTGGGAAATATGGTCACCCTACGTTACAAGGGATATACATGATTCACTTTTCTTCCCAACCTCCCCGCCACAATAAACAAACTGAAAATGCTGTATCTAGATTAACAGAGTGTAAATAGTCAATGGGAGGGGATTTTTGTTTTGTTTTAATTCCCATTTCTCTCTGATTTTAATAAATTATGTTTTTATTAAGATTACTATTGTCTGTGGAGCATAAAATCCCCGTCAGTCTCAGTCAAGGGACAGACAATTGTGTTACTATCAGACTGTGGCAAGCAAATATTAGGGGGAAAGCCAAAACACCATGGTGATGGTGTTGGTCACAGCATTTTTCCAAGGAAAGATCTCATCCTTCCTCCTTGACCTCACCAAGTGGCCACCAATGAGCACCACTCCTGAAATATGATAGAGAAGGTTGACATGATGGCAGAGTTAAAATAATAAAATGCAAAATATCTATTAAATACCAAACACATTTCAGTACAATGAATGTTTTAATACCCACCAACACTCAGGAATTTCAGAAACCAGAGAATGCATTCATTAATTTGTCCTGTCAGAGCCTGGTATTATACCCAATATGTATACAGATCTCTCTATTTTCACTGATGCCTGTAAAACCAAGCCAAAAAGGTATGATAAGGGTAACAAGTATTGACTTTAAGTTTTAATTTTCTTGCTATCAAGCTACACAAGTGGTTCTCAAACTGTGATGCACTGGTGACCAAAGGATCTGCTTCTGCCACAATGTTGAAGTTAAAGAGACGAGATAGGTGAGAGTAACCTCTTTTATTGGACCAACTTGTGTTGGTGAAAGAAGCTTTTGAGGTATGAAGAGCTCTTCAGGTCTTCTTCGCTGTTGAAGTGAATGTCACCTTTGAGCAGTTACACAGGTCAGGACCCTTTTAGGATTTCCAGGGGTTTGGAGTTTGGTTGGTTTAAAAAAAAAAGTAAACATCATTGGCTATGTCTACACTAGGAAAAGTTAGGTCAACTTTGTTAAGTAGACTTAATAAGGTCAACTTTAAGTCGACTTAAAGTTGACCTTATTAAGGCGACGTAACAAAGCGGTGTCCATGGACGTGGACTAAGTCCACTTTGTTAAGTCAACCTACTTAACAAAATGGACTTAAGCATCCACACTGGGCTTAGGTTGACCAAAAGAAGGGCTAGGTGGACCTACCCAGCGATTCTTAGTAAGTCGACTTAAGCTTTCATTAAGTTGACTTAAGGAATTTCTTAAGTCGACTTAATGAAAGTCTGGTGTAGACGTGGAGTAATTTAGGTCGACTTAAGCCTCCTTAAGTCGACCTAAATTGCTAGTGTAGACATAGCTATTGTGAATTCTTCAAGGACTCTCTTCCCTGGGCATTCATTTGATGTAAAGTTAACCACATTTCAAATTTGTGGATGACTCAGTAATTGTCTACAGACAGTGTAAGGCAGATCTAAAACTATAAAACCATAAGGAGGGGCTGCAGACAACAAGAGGAGAATCAGCACTAAAAAAAGTAAAGTCCTACACCCAGGAAAGTAAAATAAGCCACAAAGACCCAAAATAAGAGAATGCAAATAAACAGCTGCCCCCCCGGGACTAAAGTATGGGTGCCTAAAACAGATACTCTATCTTAAGAAATGGTCCACTGTCTGAAAAGCTTTGAGCCACCGAATTAGCCCCTAAATTTCGAATTGATATAGCTGTCCTTTATACTGTATTTTAAGGTGGTTTTATTTAGTAATTAAGGTAGTTGTACACAATGTTGATCTCAGAGGCAATCTATTGTATGAGAAATCCCAGTGCACTTCCGCTGAAGCAAATGGAATTTCATGAAGCACTCTCAATGACTTCATGTATAAATGCTAGTAAGATATTTGTGTGCAGTAGAGGCAAATCTGGCTGCATCTTATGCAGTTAAGCATTAGTGCTCTCAGCTTCTCCCCTTGCCCTGCTTGGTGAAAAGAAAGCATGTGGCAGCAATGCACCATTTACCCGGCTCCCAAAAAGCATGTTTACTGGAGGGAGGTTGTGAGGGACTCATGCATGAACCGTTCCTCTGCCCTAAGAATGGTGCTGGGGAAGACTTTGGACAGCATACTATCTTTTCCAAAAGCAAAGCTGCCACAAAATGGAGGTGGGTGGGAGGGGGCAATAGCACAGTGGAGGACACATCACACACTTTAAGAAAAATATCCTTGAAGTGTAAGGTTCAGAACTGCCTCCTGAAAGAGTCCTAGATGGGAGGATGGTAGCAAGGCTGTGAAAATTCTCCAGTAGTGGTGGGTGTCTGCAACAGACCACCAGACCAGAAGGAGGAGGTGGATGAGGCTTTGTATGGACATCTAACAGAAGTTTCCAGATCGCAGGCCCTAGTTCCTCTGGGTGACTTCAATTATCCTGACATCTGCTGGGAAGGCAATACAGCAGTGCACAGGCAATCCAAGAAATTTTGGGGGACAAAAATTGAGGACAATTTCCTAGTACAAATGCTGGGGGAACCAACTAGGGGCCTTGCACCTCTAGACCTATTGTTCACAAACAGAGAAGTATTGATTGGGGAAGTAGGAGTGAATGGCAATCTGGGCAGCAGCAACCATGAGATGGTAGAGTTCAGGATCCTGATCAATGGAAGGAAGAAAAGAGGCAGAACACACCCCCTGGACTTCAGAAAAGCAGATTTTGGCTCCCTTAGGGAGCTGATGGACAGGATCCCTTAGGAGGCTGATCTGAAGGAGAAAGGTGTCCAAGAGATCTGGCTGTATTTTAAAGAAACCCTGTTAAAGGCACAGGAAGATACCATTCCAATGTGCAGAAAGAACAGCAAATGTGGACGGCGCCCAGCGTGGATTAGCAGAGAACTCTGCAGTGAGCTGAAACATAAAAGGGAAGCTTACAAGAAGTGGGACAGTTGACGAGGGAGGCATATAAAGATATTGCTCGGGACTGCAGGGCAATGTTCCCTCTAAGGTTTGGTGGCTTGTGTGCAAAATTTTCAAGCCGCGTGCAAAACTTTTTCTGAATAAAATTTTTGTGTAAACTCACACGACAGAAATTATAGGAATTGAAGTTAAGTAATTGTAAATAGAATTAATTAATTGTGTTTAATTGAATTTGAATAAATTTTGAATTGAAATGTAATTTTTAGAAAGGTTTTTATTTAAAATTAATTTTTTAAAAGTTTTTTTTTAAAAAGGAAGGAAGGAAGGAAGGAAGGAAGGAAGGAAGGAAGGAAGAGAGAAAAAGAGAGAAGGAAGGAAGAGAGAGAAAAAGGAAGGAAGAGAAAAAGAGAGAAGGAAAGAAGAGGAAAGAAGGAAGAGAAAGAAGAAAAGAGAAAGAAAGAAGGAAGAGAAAGAAAAAAGAGGAAGGAAA
The DNA here is from genome assembly GCA_007922175.1 of Pelusios castaneus. Lineage (NCBI taxonomy): Eukaryota > Metazoa > Chordata > Testudines > Pelomedusidae > Pelusios > Pelusios castaneus. The sequence continues at coordinate 368,798 of ML685851.1, read as the reverse complement.
GAAGAGAAAAAGAAAAAAGGAAAGAAAAAGGTAGACGAAGAAGGAAAAAAGAGAAAGAAGGAAGAGAAAGAGAGGAAGAAAGAAAAAAGAAGGAAGGCAAAGAAGAGAAAGAAGGAAAGAAAAAGGAAAGCAAAGAAGAGAAAGAAAGAGAGAAGCCTAGGCCGCTTGCAGGGGAGGACCCTACCGCGGCCCTGGGAAGCCGCCGGTGGGGCGGAGCAGACCCCAGCCCCGGAGGCTGATCCCGGCCCTGTGCTGGGAGGCCGAGGCCGTTGGATGAGCCCAGCCCCGGCCCCGGGCCGGGAAGTAGAGGCAGTTGGCGGGTGGGAGCCTGGGAGCCCACCGCAGCCGCAACCACCCCGCTGCCCCGGCCGCGTGGGGCAGGCAGGCAGGCCCGTGCACCTGAGCCGAGCCTGAGCCTGCCTGTCCCACCCTGGGGGCGGGGAGGGCCAGCCCAGAGGCCGGGCGTCGGCCGGGTCTGCTGCGGCAAAGCCGCAGCCCTGGGGGTCTGGAGGGAGCAGCAGGGGCTGCCGGGCTGCGCGGGGGTCCCTCAGTGCTGCGCAGGGGGTGCGACGGCCACTGCGCGGCTGCGCACCCGCGCAGCTTAGAGGGAACACTGCTGCAGGGATAAAATCAGAAAGGCCATTTGCAGCTAGCAAGGGATGTGAAGGATAACAGAAAGGGGTTCTACAAGTATGTCAGCAACAAGAAAAGGATCAGGGGTGGTGTAGGTCCCTTACTGAATGGGGATCTTGTGGTAGATGATTCGGAAAAGGCTGAAGTACTCAATGCATTTTTTACTTCAGTCTTCACAGGGAGGGCCAGCTGCCAGGCTACTACACGGGGTAACACAGAATGGAGAGGAGAGCAGCCCTCAGTGATGGAAAGTCAGATTAGGGACTACTTAAAGAAATTGGATGTGCACAAGTCCATGGGGCCAGATGAACTGCATCCGAGGGTGCTGAGGGAGTTGGCTGAAGTGATTGCAGAGCCACTGGCCATTATCTTTGAGAATTCGTGGCAAATGGGGGAGGTCCCAGAGGATCGGAAAAAGACAAATATAGTATGTATCTTCAAGAAAGGGAAAAAGGAGGATCCAGGGAACTACAGACCAGTCAGCCTCACCTCAGTCCCTGGGAAAATCATGGAGCAGATCCTAAAAGAATCCATCCTGAAACACTTGGAGGAAAATAGAGTGATCAGGGACAGGAACTGTCAACATGGATTCACCAAGGGCAAATCGTGCCTGACGAACCTGATTGCCTTCTATGATGCGGGAAGAGCCGTTGATGTGGTATACCTCGACTTTAGCAAGGCTTTTGTTATGGTTTCCCACAGCATTCTCATCGGCAAGTTAAGGAAGTATGGGTTGGACGAGTGGACCGTAAGATAGGTAGAAAACTGGCTAGATCAACGGGATCAGCAGGTAGGAATCAATGGCTCGATGTCTACTTGGCAACCGGTAATGAGTGGAGTGCCCCGGGGGTCGGTCCTGGGGTTGGTTGTGTTCAACATCTTCATTAATGTTCTTCATTATGGGATAGACTGCGTGCCTAGTAAGTTCACGGATGACACCAAGCTGGGGGGAATGGTAGATACTCTGGAGGGCAGGGACAGGATCCAGGGAGACTTGGACAAATTGGAACACTGGGCCGAAAGAAACCTCATGAGGTTCAACAAAGACAAATGCCAAGTCCTGCACTTAGGACAGAAAAATCCCATGCACTGCTACAGGCTGGGGACTGATCAACTAAGTAGCAGTGCTGTAGAAAAGGACCTGAGAGTTATGGTGGACAGGAAGATGAATATGAGCCAACAGTGTGCCCTTGTTGCCAAAAAGGCCAATGGCATATTACTCTGCATCAGTAGGAGTACTGCCAGCAGATGGAGAGATGTGATAATTCCCCTGTATTCGGCACTGGTCAGGCCGCATCTGGAGTACTGTGTCCAGTTTTGGGCTCCCCACTACAGAAAGGATGTGGACAAATTAGAAAGAGTCCAGCGGAGGGCAACAAAAATGATTAGGGGGCTGGGGCACATGACTTCTGAGGAGAGACTGAAGGAACTAGGCTTATTTAGTCCACAGAAGAGAAGACTGAGGGGAGATTTGACAGCAACCTTCAACTACTTGAAGGGGTGCTCCAAAGAGGAGGGAGCTAGGCTGTTCTCGAGGGTAACAGAGGACAGAACAAGGAGCAATGGTTTCAAATTACAGCTGGGGAGGTCAAGGTTGGATATTAGGAAAAACTTTCTCACTAGGAGGGTGGTGAAGCATTGGAATGGGCTACCTAGGGATGCGGTAGAATCTCCATCTTTGGAGATATTTAAGGCCCGGTTAGACAAAACCATGGCTGGGGTGATTTAGTGGGAGTGGTCCTGCTTTTTAGCAGGGACTTGGAGTAGATGACCTCCTGAGGTCCCTTCCATCCCTATTATTCTATGATTCTGTGATTCTAGTAAGCTGTATGGAGTGTCCCCTGTGGAAGAGGATGCTGCCCGAGAGGAAGCTCAGCTGCACAACCTTAATAATGATGATTTTTGGCAGATGAGGGCAGAAGGCTGTACAAACCGGGCACCAGAGAAGAGGGATACACTCTCAAAAAGCAAAGATGGAAGAGGCTTAGATTTCTGACAAATATCTAGACCTGTCTATCCAAGCTGACTGAAATTCAAGCTCTGCGCAGTTCACCTACCATCTATATAATGATGATTTTCTTGATGAGGATTATTTTCCTCTGTACAGAGCACAAGAAGTCAAGGAATGCCTCTGACCTCCACCCAATAAAATAAAAACACATGAAAGGAGGTAGAAGACTCTCTTCTCTTCCTTATCTTTTCCCTAAGAGATCTGACAATAGAATGGGCTATATAAAGAAATGCCAATTTAATCCAAATTCACTGTTTAGCAGCCAATTTTACATTGTGCATTCAAGAGAGAAATCCTTTCCCTGCTCCCTCTACCCAAACTCAGTTCCTTCCAGGAGGGCTGCACACAATTCCTTCTTCTAATAGGACTTCTAACAATTCCTTATTGCTGTCAGCTTCTTTTTATTTAAATATTGAGGCCGTGACAGCATGTGGGTGTGTGAGCCATGTGACAGTAAGGTTGTTCAGGCACAGTGATTAGCAGAGACATGCCAAACTACCTGCAGGAGATTCTAGGATAGCATCTCAGAATGCTGGTCACCTAATGACCTGCAGATAGCAAAGCATTAAACTACCATCCCTGCTACTGCTTAACCAGCAAATACAGCTGAATGACCAAATCACTGAACCTTTTCCCAAATATTGGCAAAGTATGTGCAATAAATATTTTAATGCAATTTAACAGATTTTTTTAAATTATGAGATTAAAAAATAGAGTTAAATGACTACATAGATCAATATAAATGGCAGAATAAATCTTTCCAATAATCATATGCCAAAAGATTTTGGCTTTGGCTGTTGGTCAGAAAAGCTACAAAGGTGAGTGTGTTACAAAACTAGATGTGGCATTACCTTCAGGGGAAAGCCAGCATGAAGCAACACAATGCTAGTGTATATAAGAGGAAGCTTGTGAGGGCAGGATTTTCTTTTTCTTTTTTTTTGTTCAATTCTGCAACTGGAATTTCATTTATCGCAAAGTTTTTATGCATTTTATTCTACTTAACCACCAAGATTTACTTGAAGCTATCCCTCTGGGTTGTTTAGGAATCCATAATGAGAGACAATTTTGCAAACTTGGAAGAAGTTCAACTGTTTTCCAGTATATCAACAAATATAAAAAGAAATTCCACTATACTGAGGATGATGCTGTAAAGATAAGTGAGGAAGAAAGCAATAACATCAGATGATCTCCATAGAAGACTAATTCTTTGATCTCCAGTATTCCTTTATAGTTTGTACATTGTTGGTATTTGATTTCTTTCCAACAAAATGCAACTACAGTGTTCCAGAAATAAAATTCTACTTGATCCGATTACATGCCTTCTAAATGCTGAGGGTAAAAAAAGTGAGGCCACCCAATGACCATGATGAATAAGTTATTAGCCAACTGTCTATTTAGCTTAGCTGTCTCTAAATATCAGGTCAGTTACAGCTCCTGCCTCCCCCACAAGAGTTGAGGGGTTACCATGATTTCAGCGCTCCAAATCACATAGACAAGTCATGCTCAATGGATTTGTGTAGATGAGAAGGCACTAATATGGACATTTTCTTCACCATCTTTCCGTTTGCATTCTGAACCAAACCTAGTCTGAGTTTTGCATAACGAAGTGGGATTTTCTCCCATGAAAGCTCATGTGATAAATAACTTTGTTAGTCTTTAAGGCTATGTCTACACTTACTAAAATTAGTTAATTAGTTAATTCGAACTAATTTTAGTTAGTTAATTAATTAGTTAATTCAAACTAGAAAAAAATAGTTCGAACTAAGCAAGTGCCATTCATGGCACTTGCTTAGTTCGAATTAGCAATTTGCATTGAATTCACTGTGCCGGTTAGTTCGAACTAAGCAATTAGTTCGAACTAACATGGCCACATTGGTTAATTTGAACTAACTAGCTCGAATTAACCCTTATTTCGAATAACCTATTCGAATTAAGGAAGCCCTTAATTCGAACTAAGTAAAGCCTAGTGTACCCATGGCTGTAGTTAGTTCAAATTAAGCTTCCTTAATTTGAACTAATTTGCCAGTGTAGACATAGCCTAAAAGTGCAACAAGACTCTTTGGTGCATCTACACTGGCAGCTTAGGTCGACTTAAGGAAAGCTTAAATTGACTTAATAATACCTGGCGTTAGGTCAACTTAAGCCTTAAATCAACTCCTTAAGTCGACTTAAAGCCAGTGTGGACAGGGATTAGCGCCTAAATCGACCTTATTAAGTCGACTTAAAGCATTAAGTCGACTTAATGAGGTTGACAAGGGGCTATGTCTACACTAGAAAAGATAAGTCAACTTTGTCAAGTCGACTTAATAAGGTCGACTTTAAATCAACTTAAAGTCAACCTTATTAAGTCAACTTAACAAAGTCGACTTATCTTTTCTAGTGTAGACATAGGCCTTGTTTGCTGACCTAGACTAACACAGCTACCCCTTTGGAACTTTTCATATATATGCTTGCCTGCAGCTGCCATGGCCAACTGAACCCCAGGGGCTAGGTTTTTTTCTTTCTGATCCAGCTCTGTCTTTGAAATATTCACATACTTGAGCAAATGGGAAATAATGAGATATGATTTCTCGCGATATTGCCTGTCTGTTTAAATAAGTGGATATGGAGCAAGAGAGTCATATCAGTTGGAGTCAGTGTAAGGGAAATGACTCACTAGGCTAGCTCAGTAGATACCTCTAACTGTGGAGACTCTTAAGAAAATCTTACATAAATACAAATTAATATAAATCATGATATAGTGCTAATACTAAAATCCAATTAATTTATTAATAACATTAAATGGAAGCAAATAGCCTGAAAGTATATGAACAATAATTCATTTTTTTAAAAGTGAGGGGGATTTGGTATTTTTGATAAGGATAAAAGAGGGAGAGAAGAGAAAAAAATCAATGCAAGACATTTTCCTAGATAATATCAGATTCCAGTTGGATGTTTAACTGGATATGCTCACTGCAGTGGGGAGTTTTAAACTGCAAAGAACTGAGTCAAAGCTGAAAATGGATATTTGCTTAATATTTGAAACACCTCTCAGGGATTTAAATATGGGTTATTCATGACTCAGAGCAGTAGCAATAAAACAAAGTAGTCAGAATCAGGACAGTATAATGCATGTTGCACCTTACCTTAACTTAAATGTGAATGTCATATTTGAAAATAAATGTCAGCTAATTAGCTTGTTAGATACAGTACACAAGGTGTGAGCCTGTTTTAGTTACACCACCAAAGCTTTCAGGATTCTTGTTTCAAGTCAAAAGTCTTGCATCCCATTCAGACAAGCTAGAATTCTGTGTATGACATAGCAGCGCATACATGAGCCGAAAGGGAAAACCCTGGAAATCTTTATATATTATTATTTTGCTTTCTTTGTGCTTAGTACAGCTCTATCAGGTAAGTTTCCTTACTCTGATTTCTGATTCCTGCCTATTGTATCTATGCAGAAACAGTGTTCCTGGGACAAATTCATTTCAATGACATTTGTTATCCCATTATTCCTTCTGATTAAACTAAATTTAGAGATAAAACTATAGCCTCTTTGAGGCAGGAAAGTCTCGTTTTGCAATATGTCTATACAGCATCTAACCCAATAGATGCCTGACCTAGCTGGGGCCACTAGGTACTGCTATAACACAAATAAAAATATTAAAATAATAAAACCTAGACCATCCTCCACTCTTCTCATTTATTACTTGCTTTCATAGCTCTTTTCTGATGACAGTCAACCACAGTAAACTATAAACATTAGAAATGTTGGCATTTTAGAAGAACTTTTCCAGGAGATAACCTTATAAAAGCTAGAGGCACAGATTGGGAATACAAATTCCAGTTGATAAAGCAGAAGTAATCCATGCCTGGAAAGAGGACATTTTCTAATTTTGTTCCTATTGCAACTGTGCTTTTTAGAATAAGTCAGAAGCAAGTAATACCTTATGGATATAAATGGAGTATCAGACCTGCCAAGCACAGTAGAAACTGTGAACTTTCTCAAACTGTTACCAGTCTGTGTCTTTTTCAGGATCAATGACATCTAATGCTGAGATACAAAAGATGAAACACCTGCTTCAAATTCTAACAGGGCAAAATACTTACCAATCAGAAACCAGTAATTCAGAAGTTGCCCCATCTAACATCCCATCACAGGCCATTGGGCAATTTTACTATGGAAGTGGACATCTCTCTAACTTTTGCATCATTATATCATGTGACCCCCCACCCCACCTCGTAATAGATGACTCAAACACCTTCTTCTTGATCAACACCCATGGAAGGTTTTTTTTTTTTTTTTTACAGTAATAAGCTCTCAAGTCCTACAATCCAAGTCTGGCCCTTTTGGCCCTGAGTTGCTTGTCCTTGCCAACCCCAAAGCAGACTGAATGCAGGCCACCAGGTGCTCTACCTACCCATAACCCTCCTATATTGCCTGCCTCCAGGGAATCAGCTGTTCCCCATTACTTCATTAGGCCAGGCTCTCCCTGGCCATGATCAGCCCACAGCTGTGAGGCACTATTGATTCAGAGCTGTTTTTCTCCAGTTCAGGTAGCTAGGGTGGGCATGGCAGTAGCCTGGAGGACTGAGGCACCTCTACTCTTTCACAGTAATGAACATTTGACTAAATGTAGATGTCATGAATACTATAGTAATTGTTTAAGAGCCCCCAGAACTGTTCAGATTGTCATAGTAGTGTAGCAAATGGAAGAGTTAACTGCAAATAGAATTTAAGCCAGAAATTTTGAAAAAAAAGGTTGACTATCCTCCAAAGAAAAATTCTTAGACTCATAGATTTTAAGGTCAGAAGCGACCATTATGATCATCTAGTCTAATCTTCTGCACAATGCAGCCCACAAAACCTCATCCACCCACTCGTGTACTCTCCCCCTGACCTATGACTGAGTTATTGAAGTCCTCAAATCATGGTTTAAAGAGTTCAAGGTACAGAGGATCCACCAACAAGTGACCCATGCCCCATGCTACAGAGGAAGGTGAAAAACTACCAGGCCCTCTGCCAATTTCCCCGGGGGAAAAATTCCTTCCTGACCCCAAATACAGCACTCAGTTAAACCCCGAGCATATGGGCAAGACTCACCAGTCAGACACACAGAAAGAATTCTCTGTAGTAATTCAGAAGTTGCCCCATCTAACATCCCATCACAGGCCATTGGGCATATTTACTGCTAGTAATCAAAGATCAGTTAATTGCCAAATTTGGCTGCCTCATCATACCATTCCTTCCATAAACTTATCAGTCTCAGTCTTGAAGCCAGTTAGGGTTTTTGTTTGTTTGTTTGTTTTTTGTCTCCTCTGCTCCCTTTGGAAGGCTGATCCAGAACTTTAATTCTCTGATGGTTAGAAACCTTCATCTAATTTCAAGTCTAAACTTCTTGATGGCCAATTTATATCCATTTGTTCTTGTGTCCAAATTGGTGCTGAACTTAAATAATTCCCCTCTGTCCCCAGTATTTATCCCTCTGACGTATTTATAGAGGGCAATCATATCTCCCCTCAGCCTTCCTTTGGTTAGGCACATAAGCCAAGCTCTTTGGCTATGTCTATACTAGAAAAGTTAAGTCGACTTTGTTAAGACGACTTAATAAGGTCGACTTAAAGTCAATTTAACAAAGTCGACTTAACTTTTTCTAGTGTAGATATACCTTAAGTCAACCTTATTTAGTCAACTTAATGCTTTAAGTCAACTTAATAAGGTTGACTTAGGCACTAATCCCCGTCCACACTGGCTTTAAGTCGATTTAAGGAGTCTGAGTCCCATTACCTCTAGACACCAGTGGCATTCCCAGGCTATTGGCTGGGAGCAGCATGCCAGGACCCCTCACACATAACAGGCTTACAGTATCAGCGTGCCACCAAACAAGGAGCAGGGGGAGAAAAAGCACCAGCTGCTACCCCGGGCTGTTCTTCCTTTGCTCTGGGAGCTCAATGGCAGCCTCTCTTCCTGGGCAAACTCCCATCCCTCCAGCAAGCTTTATTTTTTAAAAGCTTTGAATCTCCAAGTGGAGCATGTTCTACAGGTCTGCCTAATCAGAAATGCTCATTAGCCTATTAGTGGATGGGGATATGGACCATCACAAACCTTATAAATGTTTGAATTTTGTATTACTGAATTACTAGTATGGGAGGGCAGTACCCAATTTTTTGGTCATTTTAAACTATACCTTATCAGAAAGTTTATTAGATGTTACATATCTAAAATAATAGTCATAGTCAATGATTAGCAAGAATTATACATTCCTAAAAACATCAGATGTCATAATGCATATGCTACTTCTTCAGGGGACACAGGGGCAAATGGACCCAGATATTGCCTGAATGCTGGAAGCTGTCTGGTATATCAGCTAAATGGCTTGGGTAAGGGAGGGTTTTGGTTTTTTTAAATGTTGTTTTGTTTGGGGTTTTTGGGGGGTGGGGTTGTTTTTGGTTTGGTTTCAGTATTTGTGCCTGATGGAGCACAGTCCTAGGCAAAAATACTTTTACTAAGCAGGTGAAGAGATCAGTGATATTCTGTAGTAGGGAGGAAGATAGCAAAAGATCTAGGTAGGAGAAGCGTGCTTGTGGCATATCTTTCTGGCCTATGAAAGCTCAGAAAGAATAAAAAGCACAAGAAGACAGAGACAGGGGGAAGATTTTGCCTTGTGATCAGCTGTTTTTGTCACTACAGAAGGCACATCCATAGCATATATCCCACCTACCTCTTATTCCCCTTGGAGAAGGACTATGTTTACTCCATGCCCATTAATGATTCTCTTCATAATAATTTTAAAAGGGTGGAAACTTCTTTTATGGGAAGAATGAGAGCTGCCTAGTGAGGGCTTTAAGGGCATGAAGACATTAGTAAAATCATTTCCAGCCACTTCATTGATTTTTAAAAGAAACCTAAACAATGCAATTATACCAGCTAATTAGAATGGTTCTTTCCTGTTGCTCTGAATTCCTTTCTGAGGATCATTACTTTTCTTGAAGAAATCTCAGTATTTTGGTTTAAGGTTTCAAGTTAAGGAAAAAGAGGATGGGTAGAAACTTAAAGTTGTGCAGTTATCTTTGTAGAGTACGAGTATTTTTAAAGTGGCCGGTGAGGGGTTGAGTGAGCAAGGGCTTAAATGATTGCTAATGAACAGGATAATTTTTGGCCAGAATAGGAACATTACAGAATATGAAAAGATATTGTTTGCTAGTGTTGCATATCAGTGATAAATAGTCAGATTAAAAACAAACAGTCACAAAGGGAAAAGTTTATAGATACAGTTAACGCACCAGTAAAAGCAGTCGATAACCCTGTCATTATATCCAATTTGTTATTATGAATATTATTTCTTGCTGATAGCCTTAGGGGGGCAAGAATGAGGGGAAAGACTTGGCAAAGGTCACTGTCATAACCGTTGAGTCCTAATAAACAAAATAAACTTACTTTCACTGGCAAAGCCTCTCAGAGAGAAAGGATGATCCAGTGAAGAGGATGCTACCATAGGACTTGAGAGATCTGGATTCAAGCCCTTGTTTTGTCTTACACTTCCTGTGTGACCATGAGCAAGTCATTTAGAGCCGATATTCAGAGATATTTAGGCACCTGGAGATGCAAATAAGCATGCCTAACTTCCATTAAAATCAATCCATTTAAGTAGGCAGTAGGTGCCTAAATCCTTCTAAAAATCTCACTGAGTGCCTATGTGGTTCTTCAGGCACTTAATACCTTTAAAAATTTGGCCTTTAACATTTTTTGTCTTGGTTCTCCAACTATAGAATAGGAATAATAGAACTCCCTATGTCTTGTGAGGATAAATACACTAAGGAATGAAGTGCTCACATAATAGGAGCCATGCAAGTACCTAAGATGCATGACCTACTTTGAAGAGTGCATATCACAAACCTATTAAATCTCATACTGCAGCACACCTATATCATAAAGGCTATTATCTTTACAATATTTTTTAAAGATAAGAAGGGAATAGTCTTGAATGAGAGTACTGGAAATAGCTATTTTCTGTTCTCAGGATAAGAAATCTAGATGTGGAAGCCTATATATTTTTAAGTAATGAATGATTAATAATCACTACTTTCTTTTAGATGACTTTTATATTAACTTTGCTTTGTCTGTCTGTCTATCTGTTCGTCTGTCTGTATTCCCTGTGCTTTCCCACTTTTCTCAAGCAGATGGCATAATGTTTATAGGTTTTAATGGCAACCTGCACCCAGCACAAAGTCTACCAAGTATCTGTCCCTGTGGTACACGGGTTAGGGTGGAACACAGCCATCCCCAGTGGTTAAAGTATAATTTGATGGGCCCTGGAACCCTCCTAATCCCTGGGCCCCCTTCCCATATTGTCTGGGCCCCCTTCATGCAAGCCCCAGCCCAGATAGGCATTTCCAACCACTTCTCAGTATCATATGCATCAGTTATTTCTCCATAAACATATTTATAATTTTATATGGTGTTATATCTATATCAATTATTGTCACAAACTAGCAAACACTGCATAACACAATAAGTATTGTGATCTTTATATTCCCGATATGCACATTTCACTTCATTAAATATAATGCCAAACTTGGAACACAAAAATTTTAGGTCACTTTCACCAAATTCCAGTGACAGCTCTGTAGTGAAATGCGATGGGTCAAGTGCTTCAACAGCACTGCTTAGACGTTTTTCTGACTTTGGCAACAATCTAGCATTCATACAGTCTGCTAAGGCCTGGTAAAACTGACATTTAGAAATTTCAATTTGCTTGCCAGCAATCACAGACATGTTTACACATACACCTTTAAAGCAACCTGCAGCAATTGCCTCACAAGCCTCTCGGTAGAACTCTGAATCACACTCTCTGCAAGCTATAAACACCTGAACTTGTTGACTTACCAACTTACTTGCTGTGGATAATGTTACATCAGCTTTTTGCAACTCCAAGGATAGGCCTGCAAGTTCCTCCAGAGCATCAAGCATCAGACCCAAGTTTTTAACAAAAACTGGATTCTCCAGGTTTTTTGCCATGCGAGCAGATGTTGCTTTATCTTTCCAGTCTTATGAAAAATCAGTTGATTTTTTTTCAAGAAGTGGCTATGGAAGGCTGCATATGAGCGCCAAATAGCTCGTACAGTGCAGCAGCTAGAGGCAACCCAAGGTACATCAAGTACGTAACCAATCCTAATAAGCTGGACTTCCAGATCACTCGCACATTCAGCCAACTCTCTCAAGCACTTCGACGACAGACTGTAAAGAGCATATATTGAATCCACAAATGATTTAAAGTGATTAACTTCACTGCAGTATTTGATAGCATCAGCCACGGCCAATTCCAAACTGTGATTAAAATATTGCCAACTTATCAAAAGTGGAAATTGTGTCTTTAATTTTGCAGCAGCACCAGCCTTACTGCCTAACATGACAAAGGCTCCATCTACACCTAAACTAATCCAATTATCCTTGAGAAATTCCTCCGTGAACCCATGTGCTGTCAAACACTGCAGTAAAGCTAATACTACGCCATCAGCATCATTGCTGCCTAATTCAACAGCTCAAGAGAAAATATAACGGGACCAATTTTTGCATCAAAAGTTATGTGCAAGTAAATTACAAGACAAGAAAGTTTACTTAAACTTTTACTCATCAATTAAAACAGAAATTTGATATTGCTAAGAAATGACATTAGAACACGAACTATGTTTCATCTCCACAGATATGTGGTCTATTATGTCAACACAAATAACATTGGTATGCAAAACACAACCCATATCAGCATCATTTAACTGCTGTAAAGTAATAAGGTCTGGATGGTGAATGACCACCACCCAAATAAAAGATCTAAAATGCATGCTAACCTAATAACTATCTAGGACAGAGGTCTCAAATTCAAATCTCCACGAGGGCCAAATGAGGACTAGGATATTGGCCCGAGGGCACGTCACTGAAACCTTTTCAAACAAGGAATCATTAGCTCTGCTGGATAGCCTTAGGACATCTTTCTAGGGGCCTGAACAAAACACACATTTACTTTTAGAATTACTTCCATTCAAGATCCAAAGGGGTAGCTGTGTTAGTGCAGGTCAGCCAAACAAACAAGAAGTCCAGTGGCACTTTTAAAGACTAACAAATTTACAAATGAACAAATACATTTGTTAGTCTTTAGATGTGCCACAGGACTCCTTGGTGTTTTCCCCTGCCCCTCATTCAAGATAGTGGTATCATTAGAAAGACAGAGAGAAAGCAAATAAACGCACTTAAGATTTTGCATTATAAATCAGTAGTTCCCAACCTTTTTAGCTGAGGGCCCAAAACACAGATTTTAAATCCTGAAGGGCCAGCAGTTTATTTAGTTAAAATTAAATTAAAATTAATTAATTGAACTAAAATGTATTGTAACTAAAATTAATTGGTTTAAATTTTGATTAATTAAATTTGAATTGAAATTTTAAAAAGGTTTTTAATTAAAATTATTTTTTTTAAAGATTTTTTTTTAAATAAAAGAAAAAGAAAGAAAAGGAAAAAAAGGGCTGCATGCATCCCCAAGCCTGGAGGGGAGACCAGCAGCCACAGCCCGGCTTCCAGTTGCTGGATCAGTCAGGAGGCAGACTCAGCTGGGGTGGACCCCCCCCCAGCATGGAGGCCCCTTAGGAACTCTCCCCACCCCCCAAGGCCACCTTAGAGCCCCTGAAGCCGAGTCCTGTCCCAGCCTGGGCTCCCCCCAGCCTTCCCAATCCCTGTTCCCCGCCTGGCCCTCCCATTCCTGGTGATTCCCCGGTCCTCCCACCCAGCCTTCCCGTTCCCACAGGCTCAGCTGTTCCCCACCCGACCCTCCTGTTCCCCACTTCACCGGCTCTACCTTCCTGCCACCCAGCCCTCCTGTTCCCGCTGGCTCCCCGCCCGGTCCCGCCATTCCCTGCCTGTTCCCCTCCTGACCCCGCAGGCTCCTTGGCCCTCGCCTTCCCTGGCAGCTTCCTGGATTACTCCCCTTACCTCGCCGGAGCTGCGCAGGGGCATCCAGTCGCTGCTTGGCCAAGCCTGTCCCGCCCTGAGCACGCTCTGTCTGAGCGTGCTCAGGGCGGGAGATCTGAAACTCCCCAGCCTGGCCTGGCCTGGCCGCTGCTCCCAGCTGACCGGCCAGCTGCAGGGCAGGGCAGAACTTGCATTCCGCTGGCGTTTTCTCATCTTCTGGGCCCTGGAAAGATGGCCTGGCAAATTTGTGGGCCCTGGAACAGTGTTCCGGGGCGTTCCGGCATACTTTAACCTCTGGCCATCCCTGATTTGAATACCACTTGGGGTTGAAAAGCTACTGTTTGTAAGTTTTGGTTTGATCTACTTTTAGTCTTGATTAAAAAATAATATTAAAAAACAAGTTTTTTTAAAAACAGATGACCGTAAAACCAATGCACTAAAAGGGACAAAACAAGTACAGAAGTGATTCAGTTTGGTCACACTTCTTGTCAGAGGCATTTTAAGCACCGTGAACGCATTTGTTTGCAAAAGGTCGGCTAGACAGTGTAGCATGTACAGTGGCCACCCAACCTTTTGCAAACAAATGCATTCACGGTGCTTAAAATGCCTTGTACAAGTCTGACCAATCTGAATTACTACTGTGCTTGTTTTGTCCCTTTTAGTGTGTTGGTTTTAAGGTTGTCTGTTCTAAAAACTTGTTTTTTTTATATATTTTTTTTCCAGTTTCTATAATGGCAGTTATGACCAGGGCCTCTTGGGATACCCTCCTGGACATGCAAAAATCAGGGCAAGCTGCAAAACCGGGAGCCAAACTCCCCACACACTGATGGCTGGTACTTAAACCAGTCTCCCTATCAGTCACAACCAGGCTTCTGGTTCCCCACACTGGGTACCAAGAAATAGAAACAGCTCCCTTTATTGCACTCCAGCTCCTCCGGCTCCCACCTAGCTGTACGGTCCCTTAAAGATATAGGTTCTCCTGACCCCAAAGGGCCAGCCACAGCACACAGAACAATATAGGTTTGGATCTTACCCAAAATACCACACTGGTAGCCAATCCTTTAGCAACTACAACTAAAGGTTTAATATAAGAAGAAAAGAAGCAAAATATGAGGGATGTTAAAGGGTCAAAGCGAATCACATACATACAAATGATTTCAAGTTCATGAAAAGCAGTTTGCAGCCTTGTTCCTCTGGAGTTTGCAGGCTTGTTCCTCTGGTAAACACCCAGCACGAGGGTGGGCCTCAATCCTTTGTTCAGTCTCAGAGGAATAGTTCCAGAGATGGGTGTTGGCTGTAGACTGGGGACTTGAGAGCAAGATGGAGTTGGGGCTGCTGCCTTTTATCACCTCTGGCCTTCTCCATGCTGTGTGCAGTTCTTTCCAATCAAACTGGAGTTGAGTCACATGTTCAAGTCCTAGTGGCTCAACTGGTTTTCTCCTTCGGCCCATTGTACTGGGGAGCTTCCTTAATGGGCCATTAAGGGGACAATGGCTGGGTAGACATTCAGTCTGGGGAATTTCCCCAGACTCACACAAATTAAAATATAACAATCATATTCCTAACTTCTAATATGAATACGAATCCTACAAATAAATTATATAATCATTTCCCACAAATTACTACCTTTCTATTGACACATGGCATAGTTCCTATGGATTATAACAATTATAAAATATTAATACAAAATAATATCATAAATGCTTCCCTAAATCCAGACAGCGTCACAGCAGTGTCTGAGTGTGTGTGCGTGTCCATGTGTGTGTGTGTGTGTAGAATAAGGCCAAGTTAAGAGGAGACAAAGAGAATGTTTTAGATTAAATCAGATGGGACGTGTTTGAAATCGGAAGCATTTGAATGGTTTTAATTATGAGCCTAGGAACAAGGATTAAGCCACTTGAAGACCCCTACTCCTTCACTGAGGTTGGTGAACTGGTAGAAAACTTTTAGAAGCCTGCCAATTTTACAGCACATAGATTTTAAAGCCTCTTATGCCATTAAAATAAATAAATAAGGCCACAAGGCAGCTACATACTTAGAAATAATGAAACTCCAACCTGACTACCTCTAAAGCATTTAAAGCAGAAATGTTCAGCTTTCCAACATAAGTGGAAGTAAAGCAAAATGAACTAAAACACCATTACTTTGCTGTAATCTGTGTTATAGTATATGATACATGTCAAAAGCTCAAAAATTCATCCCATGCAACTAAATACATACTTCATTACAATAACTATGTATATAAAATCCCAATAGGCTAATCCAGGAAAGTCACACCAATTAATTAGTTGTGCAATAAATGGGTAGCTTTGGGATCTTCTGAAATCATTACAAAGATTTTAGGTAAACTGAGACACAAAAATGTAGAAATGAAGTATAGGGAAAATGCAGTCGGAACAAGCTACAGGGTATCCCTAACTGCAAAGCTCAGATCCAGATAAAAACGTTAACAAAATTCAGGAGGTCTTATGTTCTGTGTTTTGGACTGGATCTTTCTCTAGGGGAAAAAGCCACTCTTTCCCACACCAACATCAAATCTATTTCTAGAACAAAATTCAATTGTTATAAGGTTCTGCAGTGTTCAGGATCCATTCCCCACCTCTACCAATTTATACTTTTAGACCCAGCTGGAAATGTCACAAGCAAGTTTTTTCTTGCCAGCTTTTCAGCCTGCAGATGCAAGAGCTCACAAAGGTCATGAGAATCCTTAGTGAAATCAAACCCTGCCTCTGTACTTTGGTGTTCTTCCCCTGCCAGCAGAGAACAATCTGAGACTGTGCAAGAGGACAGAAACACGTACTACGAGAGTTCTTATTAGGAACCTAAGTATTAGTACAAGAATCAGATGATCACAAAAGCAATTAAATGGTAGGTGGTTCCTCAGGAAACTGATACCCTGGGCTTCAGGCAGCAAGGGGAGGCAGCTGTTTGGTGAGTTGGTTCCCTGACTCCCTGGGCAGATGCCTTATGGGGCTTCTTGCCTCCCCACATAGCCAGCTCACTGTAAAGTCAGGTAGTCTCTGGGAGGTAGCTGTCCAAGGAATTGGGCATCCAGGAGAATACCCAAAGATTCATTTTTGGTTCCCCCCAATGGAATTTTTTCTCATATGAAAAATTCTGGGGTTTCTTTCCCCTACATTTTATCCCAGTTCAGAAAGCTGGAGCAGTGGGAGGTTGGTTGTTTTTTGCCAAAAAGAATCAACATTCTCTTCGCTCCAGACTTCTATTTCAAATGATGCAGGCCCTAGAGCTTGGTTCAAACTGAGTCAGAGTCTGGGTGTGTACATGTGTGCACAGTGCTCACACAAGGAAGCCATGATCCTGACTGGTGACTTTGAATACTACTGCAATATAGATATTAAATAAGGGGATATTTACGCAGGCATTTAGCCATCTAAAAATGCAACTAGGTGCCTAGTCAAATGTACAAAATCATCTAAGTAGATTAGGGGCTTAACTCCCATGGAAGTCAATGAAAATTAGATGCCCACCCTGATTAGCTACTTTTGTAGATCCCATGAGGTGCCACCTTTCTAGGTTTTTACATAAGGGCTCATTACCATAGTATCTGAGAGCATCTTGCAATTAAAAAAAATAACTTTTAGGGAGACAGTTATATATTTTTGGATGCTTATCTCCTTTTAACCTTTTGAGGTTCACCAATTTCTGAGTTGCAGAAGTCATTATTTTCAGTAGTGAAATTCCTTTATGTCTACATTCTGCATTTTTTGTTAAGGTGCCAGGAGGGGCTAGAATAGGATGCCAGCATTGTCACATTAAAACTCTTAGACAAATATCTAATTTGGATAACTTTCTGCAAATAATTTGCACCTGAAGAATATGTCAGAGTTATTTAGCAGATGGGAAGCTGAGCCGAAATGTAAATGACTAAGATCTCCTTACAAAAAGATAGTTCCACTTTTTAGCACAGTCTTTTCTTTTTATAAGGTTTTCAAGTGATAATGTTATCCTTGAAGAATACTAAATGTCTGAATTGTAAATCTCAAATTGTCAATGCATGACGAATTCCAAGATGAGAAAAGAAAGGAAAGAAATAATTGTTTTAATTCAGCTGTATATAAACTACTGAAAATTCCTATTTCTTTTCTTGGATTTGCTTAAATTTAACAGAAGCTGCAGATCTGACAACAGAAGTGAATAATGGGAGCAACACTGTATTTCTAGATTATGCCACTGGCGAAGACACCTGGTAGGTAATAATAAGAACTGGTCAAAATTGGGAATTTTTGATCTGCAGGAAATTCTGAGATTTCCAATTTTATTTTCTTTCCGAATCAAAATGAAAGCAATTATTTTGATCTTTCACATAAAACTAAATTTTGGGTCAATCAAAACATTTCAGTTTGTTAAACATCAAAATTTCAGTTTTATAATATATAACATGTTTAATTTTAATATGAAAAAATGAAATGCTCCATTTTGGTAAGGGTGAAATAGATCTTGTTGTAATACTCCATTTAAAATGTTTTAAACACAAATTGGTTAATTGGTTACAACATAAAGTTTGGATTTAGACAAAATAGCATTTTCAGATGGAAAAACATTCCATCAGAAAAATTTTGACACACACTAGTAACAGTACCATGCCCCCATGCTATTCAATATGATGAGGTTCTCATGTTCTATCCTCAAATAAGAACATACAATCCCCAGGGACATCAATAGTCTGTAGTTTTGTGCAGAGCAGTCATCACTCCAAATTCTAGATCATAACGTGAGTTATACTGAGGAGGCCTTGGCAATGTAGTGAACTGAGAACATCAGATAAAGATATAGGTGAGAAGTAGACCCATAAGGGTCATAGCAACATGTTTTGTAAAAGATGCTTATGCTTCAAGATCTGGACCAATAGCACCATGCCAGAACCAGTTTAACAGCTCAAACAGTGAGCAGAGAGCCTCTACGCTGTTCTGTCCATCTACTCATTGTGCGACATTTGGCAGGTTCAACCTCTCTGTAACTCAGATTACCCACTCAGGGTTGTTGTAAGACTCTATTAACTTTTGTCAAGAGCTCTGAGTCTCCAGAAGAGATGCAAAATATTTATTACATTGCTATCCATATCGATCCTGGCTTAAGAGCTGTTTGTTTTGGAGACAGAAAAGCACCTGAGCATGTTACTGTGAGAACCCCATTCTCCAGAAGAGATTCAGCCAAAAGTACTAAAAATAGTGTGGGGAGATCAGCTAGTTTATTCTCCAGATTGTCTTGATGAGAGAATTTGTAATTACTGTGCCAGCAGCAGGGACAGATAGGACAAAGGAAAAATGGTTCCCAATAAAAGTGGAATAAAATCTCTATTTACCGTCCCTAGAACACAGCATAAGGCACTAATGGATCAACTAATGTCTCTCTCTTCTTCCCCTCCTGATACAAATACATACACTGATGTGGACTTTTAAAAATAATTTCATTATGAATCTTTTATGCACAGACATGTTGTATCCTCTAATCTAAAGAGAACTAATAAGAATAGAGGGAGAGAAAAAAATCCCTCAGACAAGTACATGCATTTCTGTGGCTAGGATTCAGGCAAGCACAAAGTACAGTTTTATGTAGCTATGCAGTATAGGCATGGAGATATAGAATTGCTTTGCCTATAGATGCACTGCCTACATGCTCACATATCAAATTTATTCAAGAACGCCTTTAAAAAAAATAACAATATCCTAACAGCCATCAGTTGCTGCTCTCT
Source organism: Pelusios castaneus (assembly GCA_007922175.1). Taxonomy (NCBI): domain Eukaryota; kingdom Metazoa; phylum Chordata; order Testudines; family Pelomedusidae; genus Pelusios; species Pelusios castaneus. The sequence goes on along the minus strand of ML685851.1, from coordinate 349,499 downwards.
CATGGCAGCACCACAACGTCTCAGAAGAGAACACATTTCTGCCGCCTCTTGCACTTGTGCTGTGCCTGAGATGCAAGTGTAACAATGAACAGAGAACAAAACAACTCTGCTAACAAAGGGAGCATTAAATATTGGCAAGGAAATAAGAAACCAAGTAGTCCCTTCATGGGGAATGCACATAAGTTCACATTTTTTCAGTGTGTTTCTTGGTAAGGTTCTGTGTATCTGAGAGATTAAAAATGTAACATATACTTGCTTCAGTTGCTATGGCAAATCTACTTCTTTAGCATTACTATTTAACTGAGCACTGTAAATAGTTATATAACTGTCCAAAATACAAAACATATCTTTGCCCCAGGCAGCTTTTAATAACACACTCTTCTTTTTTGACAACATTTTGTTGTTGTTTTTAATGAATATGCACACACTACAATGAAGCAAAACGGTAATGAAGAGGTACAGGAAATTGAATCCCAGCTAACGAACAGCATGGTATTTGAAACAATTTCGGAACCCAAACTTCACAGATATTAGGATGGAAATACTTACCTTAAGACTTGAGAAATGGGTTGTGTGACAGTTCCTGGGGTTCCCAGGGCTGTGGGTCACCTTGTTATCTCCTGCTTCTAACAAGAGGGAGTCTTTTGGGTGGTAGCTGGGCATCAGCTTCCTGGCCCCACCATCCTTTCAGCTACACAAGCATTTTCCTCAGGGCTTATGCCAGCTCTTTCTTCACTTGTCATAAAAGGTGCACCCCAATCCCTGAATCCCTCTGAACTGTACCCCTGTGATATTCAGCCCAGCGTTGGCTACTTACAGCCATTCCAGATCCTCTGCACCCAGTGTGCCCCAGTTTACCAGTTTTACCTTAAAGCACCACTCCTGTAAACCACACTGCACTTGTGAGCACTTACAGTTAAACAAAAAAAGTAGGTTTATTAAAGAGAGGATAAAGATTTAACTAGAAAGGGAACTGTGTGGTGGAAATAAATGCCTATAGTACAAACTAAAATAATAAAATGTGAACCTGGGTCTACACTTATCAATACAGTAGTTACCTTTTCTGTCTAATCAAGTAAATTCTCTCCCAGCACAAAAGTCCAGTCTGTTGAGTGCTGGATGGTTTCTCATTAACCAGAATACAAATGTTCCTCAAAGTGTCCCCTTCTACCAGCAGTTTTCACCAGTGAATGGATCTAAGGTGCCTTTGCCTACAATTTGTTATATTGAAAACGGTCTTTTGTTTCTATTCACAGACAGGATTACCCCTAGCTTTGTATAGTTTTTTCTCTACCTTTAAGTGGTTTTGATTGTTTCTTGTGGTCTCTGATAGTTTTCCATTGATTGTTCTGGGATGTGCAAGGGTAGACATTAGAACCAACAACCTTGTTGGTTGATTAGGGCGGGGTAACAGTTCCCTCTTGCTGAAATGGGTCATCACCAAGACACATCAACTCTTGGTGACTAATTTCTACTCCAAGTCCATAAAGCACACTTTCATTATAAATACATTCTTCCTTAAATATTTTACATACATACATCTTACAATGATTGAGTCTTGACAAATTATGAGCTTTCTGTAGGTACATTACTCTTTATGAATAAATATCCTGTAAGACATGGTTGGTGTAGCGAGTTTGTCAAATCTTAGATGAGAACCATTTGTAAAGCCAAAGGGATGCTTAGCAAAGGGTTTTTTGCATCACAGGTGAAACTGGATTGGAATAGTATTTGGGAGAGAATCACAGTCCAGGATATGGTGAGATTGTTGAAAGCCAGTCAGAGGTTTGGGGAGGACTCAAAGGGTGCGTCCACACTCGTAAATTAAGTCGACTTCAGCAGGCTTAAGTCGACTTAATTTACTCTACGTCTTCATTACAGTTTCCTTAAGTTGACTTAAGCAGCAGCTTAAGTTGACTTAAGAAAATTTAAAGTCGACTTAGTGAGACCTGGTTTTAAGTTGACTTACTGGTTAAATTGACTTTATTAATTTATTGATTTAAGCCAGTGTAGATGCGGATTAGCCCTAAATTGACCTAAAGGGTCCCCAGGGCTCCCCCACTGACCTCCCTCCCAGGGTGCCTGGCACAGCCAGAGCCTTGCGTACCCAGCCACAGGGCAGGACACAGCCCTGCCCACCCTGCTCCTGTACCCTGTCCCTGTCTCTGTCCTGCTCAGCCTCCATGTACTTTGGTACAATGGGGAAGATGCTGAGTTCCCTGGCACTTTTAGAGGGGTACCCAGGGAAGGGGGGCACCTTTTGGTGCCCCCCTTCCCACCATGCACCACTCCCAGGTCCACCTAGCCCCTACAAGTCGACTTTGGCATCCAGTGTAGATGCTCTAAGTTGATTTGGCAAGGTTGACTTTAAGTTGACCTAAATTACAGTGTAGACATGCTAAGTCAACTTATTTAAACAAATGTAGACATAGTCAAGAGCCAGAACAAATGTGTGGTCACTGTAATAGAGATAACAATTTCCTGCAATAGTTTGGACAAACCTTATTGAATTAAGTTAAACTTTACTGAATAAAGCTTATGTATCATTGTAGGTCGTATTGTATGTAATTCTAGGGGGGAGAGGGACCAGAACCCTCCCAAAACTAAGAACAGTGTGTATGTGTGGCGTGGGAGGTAGGGGGCTGCTGTGTAAATTTGCTCAGATTGTAACACCTCCAGCAAGCTACCACCACATAGAGGCTATGTCTACACTAGAAAAGTTAAGTTGACTTTATTAAGTCGATTTAATAAGGTCGACTTTAAGTCGACTTAAAATCGACCTTATTAAGTCAATTTAACAAAAGTTGACTTAACTTTTCTAGTCTAGACAGAGCCCCTTTTTGACCTTATAAAGTTGACTTAACATTTTAAGTTGACTTAATGAGGTCAATTTAGGCACTAATCCCTGTCCACACTGGCTTAAATCGACCTAATGAGGTCAATTTAACACTTAAATTGATTTAAAATGAGGTGTTTTTAAGTCAACTTAACTTTTCCTTAAGTCGACTTAAGGACATGCTTAACACGACTTAAGGAAAGCCCAGTGTGGACGTGGAGTAGTTTAGGTCGACTTAAGCCTCCTTAAGTCGACCTAACTTGTAAGTGTAGATGCACCACATCTACACTACAGTTTCCTTAAGTCGACTTAAGCAGCTGCTTAAGTTGACTTAAGGAAATTCAAAGTCAACTTTATAACACCTCGTATAAAGTCGACTTTGAGGCTTAAGTAGACTATTTAAGTCGACTTAAGCCAGTGTAGACGTGGAGTAGCCCTAAATCAACTTAGTCGACTTAGGGCATGGGTCCCTTCTCAGGTCCCGGCAAGAAGGGACTGCAGGGCTCGCTTCCTTCTCCCCAGGACCCATGCTCCAGCTGCTCAGCAGCGGGCAGCTGGAGCGGGGATCCCGGAGTGAAGGGACCTCGGGACTCCCTTCTTGCCGGGACCTGAGCGGTCCTGGCAAGAAGGAAGCCCCATGCTTCCTTCTCCCCAGGACCCGCGCTCCAGCTGCCCGCTGCTCGGCACCTGGAGCGTGGGTCTCAAGGAGAAGGAAGCCCCACGCTCCCTCCTAGCCGGGGCTGCTCTCCAGCTTCTGGGAAGCCTTTTGGGTCCCTTCTTGCCGGGACCTGAGTGGTCTTAGGATTTTCTTAAGTCGACCTAAATTCCCCAGTGTAGACATAGCCCATGAGACTATTAGTTCTAAGTGAAAATGGTTATTAACTTGTGACCTCAGGAAACCCTGGGTGGAGTCTGATGGACTGTACCACAACCACAGCCCTTTTGGGAGTCCAGGGATGATCTCTGGTAAGCTTATGAGCATGACATGCTTTATTGTTTTTAATGTTTTCTCTGTGTTGCTGTTACCTTAAGAATAAATGTGTTTGTTAAGAAAGACCAAGTGGTTGCTTAACAATGGTATGTCCTATCTCTGAGGGGAAAAGTAAAGTGGGCCATCTCAGGCAGCCTGACTTGGCTGGGAAATTCACTGTGTAAGTAGGGAGCTGTGCAGCCTGGGAATATCCTAGTCAAGATGGAGAAAGAGGCGTGTCTACACCCAAGAGACAGGGAAGATTAGTAGAAGATTTTGTTAGCTATAGTTCCCGGCTAGACCTTAAGTATATTCAACAGTGTGGTTTTGAAAAGAAACTGACTGTGCCACTGATCAGACATTTAAAGCGTCAGTCTTTGTGGCTAAAAATGATACTACAAGAAAGGAAACACTGTCAGAGTCAGCATTTTCAAATACATAAAGGGAGCCGAAGTTTTGGGACAACCAGTTTTGCTTGCTCATGGACAGCGTGCTCAACTCAGTAATAAACACAAACAGTCACAAAGCTAAAGATCAGTAAGAAACACACTGGGAGACCAAGACAAAGGTGCTCATTTATGTCTTCACAAAAAGTTATACAAACCTATGTGTATGCACATGGACATGGGTGTATAAGAGATGTGGACAGGACATTGTATTGATGTTTACTGAAGTGTATCTTACAGGATTAGTGGGGTTCCAAGGAAAGTTTGAATCTGTGTTGCTTAGGGCGTCTACGCTGCCTAAATCGACTTTAAAAAAGTCAACTTAGACACTAGTTTGAATGATAACGAGGTGTTATTAATCTGAACTAGTTTTTCTTTAATTCAATTTAAGAAGCACCTTAAATCGAATTAAGGAAAGCCCAGTGTAGACGTGGATTAAATTAAGTCGACCTAAGCCTGCTTAAATCAACCTAATTTATAAGTGTAGACGGACCCTTAGTGATTAAGATAAAATGGAGGGAACCTCTTTTACTTCCTTTCTGATCTTTCCTACTCATTAATGTCCAAGTGCTCAGCTACACCCACTCACATAGTCTCACCTGTCATTGATTTAAAAAATGGAATCTGGTGCTCCCAACATTGCAGTGTTCACTTTACAGTTTGTCTATATTTATATATTATATAGAATATTACGTAGTTGTATTTTTTTTCTGCAACTCGTGGACAATATTTAATATAGGGGAATCCAAATGCATCTCATGAAATTTACAAATGTATTGGCATTGTTAGCCTTTTTCCTTAATTCTCTTGGATTTTAGACTATTTTTAAAATCAATCTATTCCCACATCCAAATATCACTTTCAAATTCAAACATAAAGGTCCTGATCACATCTTTAGCAAACCTCTTTGATTTGATTTCCCTTAAAAGGCACTCAGACAACTTGAAAGAAAGCCAGAGATATGGCCATATGTGTACATAAGGTAGAAAGCAGTTTAACGATCAGTCTATCTATGATATTTACATAGGGTCAATCATATTAACTAGGTGCTGAGGATGCACATAATTCACAAGACAAAAATAATGTTTGGCCATACTTCATGCTGCACATTAATTCTGACCCCCTAATAACAGTGGTCTTATGACATTCATTTATTTTACATGCCATAGGGTTATATGTGTCTGCACTGTACATTATCTGTAACTAGATATGTACTGTCTATAAATACCACAAAAAGAAACAGCATTTTTACTTATGTTGATCCACAGTATGCCTGTTTTTTTCTTTAGTCATTAAAATGATAACGTTTCCAGTACAATACCCCTAGTTAATGTTTTATGCTTTCATGTTTCTTTTACTTCTATGCTGTTCAAATGTCAGTGATTTTAACACTGAGTTTAACCTTTACACATTTTTCCCACTTGCTTCTGAGACATTTTTAGTCTCTTTCCCCAGCAGGGTTTAGATAGCACTGGGCTTGGATGTACCATACACATATATATACTGGTATCTGAATCCCTTCAAGGCATTTCATGACAAATCTACTAAGTGACACAGTTCTTTCAATGCATACATAAAGAACATCAACTCTAAAAGCTTGTTAGATCAGTCAGAAGAATGGTAAAAGCAAGACAGACATCTACCTATGTGTTTTATGTATTAACCCTCGGAAGCCTTCCATGTCTTACTACTATATGCTGGTTTCAGAAAGAGAGTTTATAGAATTTTTGATACAGAAGTTTGATGTTCCACACTGCAGTTAACAGAACTTGTTACAAAATGTGGACGTGAAGTCAGGCGAATCCTTGATGGAAATATTATTTCAACCACTCATTCACTAAGTAACTTTGAGCAAATCCATTAGTGCCACTTTAAAATTAGATATAAATCAGGCCCTCATTTTTTTTAAAGACAATTAACTCCAATTTCTTCAGTAAAAACCATTCTACATATAAGTTCTGGTTTAAAATGATTACCATATTTCCAACGAAACTGTCCCTCATTTCAGGTGTTCAGGTATTCTGAAATAGTAAGGAATTTTACAACCTCAATAAAGATCAAGGAGAAATAAGGTGAGTCCATTCAATAAGCATTTCAGGGAGAAATTGTTAACTCTATGACCCAAACAATAATATTTGTCTCAGAAAGCAATTTCCATAGATACAAAAGCCCTGCACAAATTAATGTTAGGGCTACTATCCTCCTATGGGGATATTAAAAAATGAGGTAGAGTTGAAGTGACTTGCCCAATATACCAGTGTCCCAGCCACTACTCTAGTGACTAGACCATGCTGCCTCCATTCAGGAACTCCGCTGGAATGTTGAATACTGAACATATGCCAAGATATGTGAATTGTTCTTCTTCTCTCAACTACTTATGAGTGTGTTGTCACCTTTGCTGCTTGCCTGTAACACAGAGCACACTCCTGGTTTTCAAACTATGGTAAGCAGCCTGGTAGAGAATTCTGGCTGAAATAGCAATAAAAAACATCAGCTAATACTTAAAACCAGTGTTCAAATAGCGGTTGGCAAATTTATAACATTTGGTGATCTAGCAGAGTTCAGAACAGATGTTTATTTAAAAACTTATCCAAACCTCTTTGGCCTGGAAAACGCAAATTGCCTATCAGGCTTAGGAAGATGAACCATGCTGGAAGGATGCTCAGAAAAGTTCAAAATGATAACAAGAATAGACTCTGCTTGGCCTAAAAGGCAGGAAGTCAATCATCTCATGAGAAGTCTAATTTTGAAGTATTTTGGGAAAAGCTGTTCCTATCATGTTTTGGCTATGCCATAAACCCGAAAACACCCTTTTCTGCGTATTTTGATATTTCTGTTTCTGGTCTCTCTGTATCCATCTCAGCATACAATTAAAACAAACAAACAAACAAACAAACAACTAAACTAAAAAAAACTAAAAAAAAAAAATACAATTAGCTTCCCAGACTTCAGATGACCAAAAGGAATTTGACTAGAGCTAAAACATCTGTTATTCCCAAATCAACAGCATAGCATCTTATTCCCTCATTCTTTTTATCTTTCAGTGGTTATGTACCTCATTCTATGAGGGTCATTAACCAACTGGCCTACAAGAGTGGTGTTCACTTCACGGATCATACATCACTTTGTAGTAACAGACATCACTTTGGGGTAACTGCTCAAATTGCTGACCTGAGGGAAAGGCTTGAGTCTACTATCTACTCTAGCTCTTTAGCTCTTGGAAAAGTTAAAGATGGTGATCATCATTATGATCAATAAATATAGGCAGCAGCAATCTTCTCTATTTAATTGGTAGTTATCTTGAAATATTCTACTGACCTTTCGAAATTAGTTTACTTATTACTTTGTTCTTCTCTAATGATAATTGTCTTAACTGTTCAAGAACAACTCTTATACCCATTACATACATGTGTGTACTTATTGCTCACCCCATCTGCCACTGAAGTTAATCAAAATACATGTGTAGATCAGGCTTCTGTTGCACAGTTTCCCTGTCTCTTGCAGTATTACAAGAAGAGAATGCACCAAAAATTGTAAGACCTGCTCCAAAGTTTACTGAAGTCAATGGGAGTCTTACTATGGATTAGGCTTCTGCTCAAGAAAGAACTCTGGATCATCTACGCCTGGATAAATATAACAGGAACCAATATCCATACAAAGATCCATGGCTACCCCATTGGATCATGTTACACAGTAGATCTCTATACCTCTTTTGTATTAATTCATTGATTATTGCAATGACTTCATTTCATTTTTAACTAATCACAGGCCACTAAAGTTGCAAACATTTTAGCTTTCTTTCTCATGGTATCAAATATAAAATTAAGGATCCAATGCCAAATTAAATGATTGCATGTTACATTATGAACAGTGCACTGATTGGCACACCAAGTATTCTCAGAAATAAAACAGTCATAGAAATGTGGGGCTGGAAAGGACTTCAGGAGGGTCTTTAGACCATTTCCCTGGTCTAATTATTTCTAGACCGTAATCTCTCTCGTATCTCACCAGGTTTATTACAAAGGCATACCTTTGAAATAAAGCCCTGAATAAAAGACCAAATGATGGAGGAAAACATTAAGAATGTAAACTGCAGAGTTCCTGGCTGACCTTTCTGCTCTTCTGTGCTTTTTCAGATTGCAAAGATAATCTTTTTCAGTGAGTATCTGTGATAAATTAACTAGTAAAGAAATCTAATAGTTTCCAACAGACTTTAAAGTAATAGTTGGCCAGACTGTTGTGTATTTACCCATTTTTCAGTTTCACATTAGTGGTCTCTATTTTGATGACAAGCTTTTAAAATTTATATCTTTGTGCCTGTGATGCTAAAACTAAAGTATATTTTTCTGCTGATATAGTAATTGTTTGATCTGGTTACTTGGTTCAAACATATTACGCAACTACCTCAAAACAACACATTCCAGGCTCACTCTTTTACTACAAAATCCACTTTCATTTTAATTATTCATAAGCTCTGCCTTGATTATGTGAAATATATTCCAAAAAAACATGTCTTTTAGTACCACAATCTGCAAGTAAATTGGTAGCCCACAGTAAAAACATGTGCTTACAATTATAATTACCATCATGGAATTCAACCTTACTGAAGGATAGAGGAGAGGCCCAAGCAGGGAAACCTCAAAAAATGTAAGAAAAAAGAGAAAGAAAGGAGAAAGCTGAAATGGGAAAACCATGCCTGGATAATGGGAAAAACTTGGTAGTAAAAATAAATACTAGTTTCAGGCCAAGCTGCTGCACAAATTTCAGCATTTTTGGTGAAGAAAAAATATTGCGATATTAATTCTTCCTTTCACTACTGAACTGATTCTGACCAAAGTTTGTAATCTAACCCTTGAGTCTAAATTCCGCTAAAGTACAAATCCCAACTGAAGACCATGCACTAATAGCTCAGCTACCTGACAAAAAGATTAAAGTGCAGCAAACTATTATTTTATGATGCTAATATAATATGCATAGATTAGAGTGGCTATAGTTAATGCTGAATTGAGGTGTCCATTATAAACCTCATTTTTGAGGGTTCAAAAGCTCAGCCATCTCAAATTACACTGAGCTGAAAGTTGGCAAGTTTGATCTCTGTGTATGGTATTCTGTGTATTATAGTACATAAGTGCATTTACAGTGTGTGTAAATTACTAGCTTATGGGTGAATCTCAGAAGATTCATAGTTGGAGCTTGATTTGGCTAAAGATGCTTATCCAGAGTACCTGAGGATCTTGTGACTCATGAAATGGAATGGAAACTTTTACAAACTGTATCTTGGCAACTCCAGTTCGATCCAAAAAGTTCTAGAAGCATAAAGGCCTAAAGAACAAGGGAACACATTTAGCCAAATATTTCAAACTTAGAAAATGTGTGTTCATGAGTAAATGCTATTTATATTTAACTAAAGTAATTCACTTATACAGACGTTGAGTCCAGTGGTAGCACACAAATAGTTAAGATTGAGTTCCAGTTCCATTAGACAAATTCTATATGGGCTTCTTTTATTTTTCTTGCTCCCTGCTCCCCCTCACCCCCCCCCAAAAAACCCTTCAACTAAGTCAGTTCTGCAATTTTTAAATTATATATAGTTGGGGTGGGGGGGAAAGGTCTAATATGTCCCAAATTAATTTTTTATAGTTGCTTAGCTCCAGAATGGCTTAAGCTTGACACACCACACTTCATAATGGCTTGCTTTATATACCCAACTGAAGGAAAATATCCTGATTTGAAGAAAATCTCTTTAGTAGTTTTAAAATGATAGACGTTGGACTATTTCTTCTTGAGCACATTTGTTCATTTTTAATATTAATTTAGTTCCACACTAAAGTTCAAGTGGATTAGAACACTAAGCATGTGCTGAATTGTTTTAACTCAGTCACCCTTAACTGGAAAAGGTAATTCAGCTTTGAAGACTGCCTTCAGCTCTAGGGGTATGTCCACCCTGGAGCCTTAGGTCGACCTACAGACTGCTGCGTCCACATGGGCGCTTATTAAGTCAACTTAAGTGCTTCCTTAAGTCGACTTAATAACACCACCTCTGAAGGTCGACCTAAGGCTTAAGTCAACCTTATTAAGTTGAATTAAACAAGTGTGCATGGGGGATAGCCCTTAAGTCGACCTAATTGGCCTCCAGGCCCCTCTCCCAGAGTTACTGGCCACTCTTCTGTTGACCTAGCACCTGCCAGTGTAGACGCAGGGCTGTGGAGTCTCTAAGTCAACTTAAAAAGATCGACTTTAATTCGACTTAAAGTCAACTTTGATTAAGTCGACTTAACAGAGCCTCTAGTGCAGACATACACTAGGAGTCTGATCAAAAGTCCACTGAAGTTAATTTAAAGATTCCTGTTGATTTTAACTGGGAGCCCAAGCACCTGTCCCAGCCTGGAGCTCCTCTTGTCCCCCTTGCAGGGCTAAAGGCTGAAAATTAAGCTCCCCCAAAGCAGGGATTGAGCCATAAACAATCTTAAACAGTTTGCCTAAGTGATTACGAGCCTAATTTTTAGAGTTGCTGAGCACTTTCAGTTTCCATTCATTTTAGCTGGAGTTAAAGGCAAAAAAAAGTTTTAATGCAACATTAAAGTTGAGAAAACATTAAAAAAATCAGGAAATTAAAAACGGTCATATTTGTAATGCCCATTTACATGCACATAATGGTAATATTCTTCATTGATTTGGTTTGTTGGGGTGGGAGTATCAAATGTAAGTTTTGAATATATTATTCTAGCTAAACTTGATTTTGTACTGGGAACTACACAGATGAACCCCCTGTGCCCATAGAACCCAAGGAATTTAATTGGCCTCTGGGAAGGTTCAGGGGTCTGCCCATGAAAAGCAAGATCTGGACCGAAGGTAATACACTGTACATTGGAGCCAACTCTCATGATTTGATTGAGTGTTGTGATATTTGGTGCTCTTTTTCAAGCCCCAACTTCTGGATTCAAGCGATTATAGAAGCTTAACTTTCATTATAGTAAAATGTAGGGTTCTATAGCCTCATGATTCCAGAAAAAAAGCTTGAAAAGGTGACATGAGTACACCCTAAAAACTCAGAAACCAGAAGACAAATAAAACTTGCCCAACTTTAAAAAAAAAACTCATGTTTTTGGGGTCTCACCAATGATTTTCAAACACTTGGGTTGGCAATACTACAGAATAATATGGGATGTGCTATGTAACTGTGCATTAGATACCCACGTTTTGACTTTTCTAATTTATTAGTGCTTATTCTCAATCTTTACAACTGTATTTATAGCATTTCCTTATATATACACAGAGACACCTCTAAATAGTTATCTTGAGATGAGAGTTGGCTATGATTGGTTAAGCAACAAATCATGCAGAAGCAGATGGACACTAAGAATTAATGGTCCAGAAACTGGGAAGAATTCAAAACAGGCAGGTTTTACAATACCTAACATATCCAACATGTCTTCTGGAGCTTTACGTAAAACTTCAGGAGCTTTACGTAAAAGACACTTTGAATTAAATTTAACTTCTGGCTAAATTAACTCTAATGTTGAATTAAAATACAAAGAGTTTAAACAATAATAAGTAACAGACATCACTATAAACACAGTGTGTTGTAGGATTAGTGAAATGCTGATTAAATCCCATACTCCAAGGCTAGCATGCTGCAAAAGAGAATTGGCCAACTTCAGTTTTGGATATGTGTTAAAATGGTTCAGATTTTGGTAGTAAAGATCTCTGAAACATATAGTAATGAAGAGGAATAGTTTTACTCATCTAAAACTACTAAGGCTTAAGCCAATGGAAATTATTGTCTTTTGGATTGTCCCAAGTCCTGGAAGGCCTTGAAAGCTGACCTCCATACAGGAAGGAATCACATTGTTCCCAAGTTCGTTGTTTAGATTGTAGATACAACTTTTTGACAGAGCCAGGAATAACCCATGTATAATTCTTTCTTTCTTTCTTTCTTTCTTTCTTTCTTTCTTTCTTTCTTTCTTTCTTTCTTTCTT
>ML685851.1:264552-337258 GCA_007922175.1 Pelusios castaneus | reverse complement strand
CTTTCTTTCTTTCTTTCTTTCTTTCTTTCTTTCTTTCTTTCTTTCTTAAATCTATTAATTTATTCGCCCTGGAACAGAGGGAACAGAAAAATGAAAAGACTCCTTGAATTCATACTTATAATTTTGTTTGGGGGCTTAAATACCATGGTGATAGGTTTGTTGGGAATTTTTTTGAAGAGGATGAGGCTTTCTGTATTTCTTACAGTCAAGCTTCCAGCTTTTTGCCAAATCTCAAATTAAATTTAATATCCCACAAATATACAATAATTACTACCAGAAATCTCATGCCCTCCACTGAGCTCCTAACAGAACTTACTTCATAGAGTCCCCACATTTGATTGAACTGGCTCTACATTAGCATTCACTGGACAAAGCTTGTAAAGATATTTCAAAGTCTGTGACAGCTCCCCTTAGATCTCAACTAGCATTTCTTGGCTACTACCAAGGCGAAAACAATTCTCCCTCAAAAAAGGAAGTAGCCTGTGGCCAAGAGACAATGCTGCTCCAGTGGAATGCTTATCATGGAAGCTGCTTTCTTCAAGACAGGAATGTTTTCTTCCAATTTACTAGGTGGCATTAACTGTGTGGATTGATTTTCACAAGTAACAGCCCCCACTGATTTCAGGGCAATTGGCAGTGCTCCACACTTCTGAAAGCCAGGTCCTTTAAATCTGCCCTTCAGAGTTGAAGTTTTATTTTTTAGACTAAGATTTATGGCACTTTCCTGTAAACCTTAACCACGAAGTTGTGATTTTGGAATAATTATTGTAACCATCATATTTGGTTAAAACTTATTCTTAAGTCAGTAAACTGATTTATATGTATCTCAGGAATTTAAAAGCTCTATTCTGGATTTGTATCATACACTGAGAACTAACTAGCCCTACGTCCAAAATATGTGATTGATCAGTAATCTAAAAATAAATCTGAAAGATCATTTAAAAAGATTATAAACTCTACGGCAGAGTTGACAAATCATGCCAATAAATCCAAAACAATATATTTACATTAATAAATTCTTATATTTTCAGATTAGTCATTTCATTTCCACAATCATTCAGGATTATGATGACTTGAAATTATAAAGAGGATCATGAATCCTGTTCTATCATTTTAATAATTTTGATTTTTTTAAAATAGTATTTTGGCCAGTTCTTTTATATTGCTACATCAGCTACAAAAAGAGGCATCTTGGGAAAGGACGATCACTGTATAACAGAGACTCTAGAAGAAAAATGTGACAGGTAGGAGCAGAAACCATTTTGCAGATTGTGCATGGTAAGGGAAGTGTTCTAAATGTCTTGGACATCACGAATAGTTTCGGCAATCTCAGAACTGACTGCCAGATCTATTATAAAATATACAGGGACATTATCTATAAATTGTAGCCAATCTGTCAAACCCCTTTCCAAATAAAAAATGCGAATGTGCAAAGCACTAAGTTTTCTTCTTTTTTTTTTTCTCATGCCATCTTGAGAGAATCAGAAAAGGAATATATATATTGAACAAAAGAAAATTTCTGAATCCAGCTAAACAGAGTCCTGTGGCACTTTTAAAGACTAACAGATTTATTTATCGCATGAGCTTTCATGGGAGAAAATCCCACTTCATGAGATGCTTTGAAGATGGGAAATTTAGAGAATGGGAGGAAATTAAATGCCGGGAAGTGTATGACATAGGATCAGGTCAGGCTGTAACAGCAAATCAAAATAGATGTTAGGGTTCAAACACTGGGGAACAGCACATAGAGGTAGAGGAAGGTGAGGTCAAATTGCCTGTTGTAATGAGAGAAAAATCCATAGTCCCTGTTTAACCCTAAGGCAACGGAGTCAAATTTGATATAAATTTGAGTTCTGCAGTTTCTCTTTGAAGTTGTGATTTGTTATTCATCTGTTTCAGCACAGCTATTAGCAAGTTATCAATGGAGTGAGCAGGAAGATTGAAGTGTTCCCCTATTGGCTTTTGAGTGTCTAAGAATGTGGCACTGCAATGGGTACCCGCATGGCCCCACAATATGCTAACATTTTTATGGCCGACTTAGAACAATGCTTCCTCATGTCCCATCCCAAAGCACTTCTACTTTACTTATGCTGTATTGACGACATCTTCATCATCTGGACCCATGGTAAAGATGCCCTTAAAGATTTCCATAGAGATTTCAACCATTTCCACTCCACAATTAAACTTAGCCTGGAACACTCTACACAGGAGATCCACTTTCTGGACACTACAGTGCAAATTATTCATGGGCACACAAAGACCACCCTATACCAAAAACCTACAATCGCTATAGTTACCTACATCCCTCGAGCTTTCATCCAAGACACACCACACGATCCATTGTCTACAGTGAAGCCCTAAGGTATAACCGTATTGCTCCGATACTTCAGATAGAGACTGACACCTTCAGGATCGCTATCAAGCATTAAACTACAGTAGCCACCTGCAGAAGTGAAGAAACAGATTGACAGAGCCAGACGGGTACCTAGAAGTCAACTACTACAGGAGAAGCCCAAGAAAAAAAACAACAGAACACCACTCATCACCACCTACAACCCCCAAGTCAGACCTCTTCATCGCATTATCAAAGATCTACAGCCTATTATACAAGACAATCCCTCACTCTCCCTAGCCTTGGGAGATAGACCTCTCCTCGCTTACAGACAGCCCCCCAGCCTTAAATGGATACTCACCAGCAACTACAGATCAAACAACAGAAACATTAAAGCAGGAACATATCCCTTCAACAGACCACACTGCCAACTTTGCCCTCATATCTACACTAAAGACACCATCACAGGACCAAATCAAGCCACCTACTCCATCAAGGGCTCATTCACCTGCTCATCCATCAACCTGATTTATGCGATCCTGCCCCCCCCCCCCGCCTTATATATTAGACAAACAGGACAGTCTCTGAGCAAAAGAATAAATGCACACAAATCTGACATCAGAAATTGTAACACAAAAACCAATAGAGGAACACTTCAATCTCCCTGCTCACTCCATTGATGACTTGCTAATAGTTGTGCTGAAAAAGATGAATAACAAATCACAGCTTCAAAGAGAAACTGCAGAACTCAAATTTATATGCAAATTTGACTCAGTTGCCTTGGAGTTAAACAGGGACTATGGATTTTTTTCTCATTACCAACAGGTAATTTAACCTCACCTTCCTCTATGTGCTGTTCACCAGTGTTTGAATCCTAACATCTGTTTAGATTTGCTATCACAGCCTGACCTGATCCTATGTCATACACTTCCCTGCATTTAATTTCCTCCCATTCTGTAAATTTCCTATCTTCAAAGTGTCTGATGAAGTGGGATTTTCTCCCACGAAAGCTCATGCGATAAATAAATCTGTTAGTCTTTAAAAGTGCCACAAGACTGCTTGTTTGTTTCTCTGCAATAGACTAACACGACTACCCCTTTGGAACTTGAATCCAGCCACTTTCACTTCCTGGATAGCAAATAATCTGGGCATCTGTACCTCTGTCTTCCTCTTTCATATCTGTTATTTTTGCAGCAAACATGTGTGTATTTATAAATTATCTTTTACTTAACTGATGCATGTAAACATTTAGCCAAAGAGGATATGCAAAGTGTGGGGCTCCCACTCTACACGGCAGCAGTATGAAAGGATCAGCCCTGTCCTCACCCTCACTCTGTTAAGTCGACTTAACAAGGTCAACTTTAAGTCGACCTTGTTAAGTCAACTTAATGGAGTGGCTACACTTTAAGTCGACTTAAGTCGACTTCGTCAAATCAACTTAACAGTAGACATAGCTGTCCACATTGACTTTAAGTCGACCTTCAGAGGTAGTGTTATTAAGTCGACTTAAGGAAGCGCTTAAGTTGACTTAATAAAAGCTCAGTGTGGACGAGGCTTTGCGTAGGTCGACTTAAGTGTCCTTAAGTTGACCTAAGTTTTCAGTGTAGAAGCACCCTCTGTGACACACTTACTGTTGTGTGGTGACACAGTAATGTTTCCTGACACAGTGGTTGAGAACCGCTGGATTAGAAGGCAGAATTAGACCCTTCCAGAGCCCTCACTGGCTAATGACTTGGAAGAAAAAAAACTCCATCCCAAATTTCTGCTGCTAGCTGGAGGTTGGGGATGCTGCTGCACAACAGGAACTCAGCCCCATTCCCGTGGGCCTAGAGCAGTGGTTTTCAAACTTTTTTTCTTGGGACCCAGTTGAAAAAAATAATTTATGCCCCCAAGCTAACAATTACATCTTTGAGCAATGCATTCCAGTCTTTCTGCAGAGGCAGCAGGGAGTGCCGTGACCCAGTGCCTGAGGGTCGGCGACCCAGTACTGGGTCCTGACCCTAAGTTTGAAAAGCACTGGCCTAGAGGTGTGTTTGCATCTGTGTCAATCAGCAGAGAAAGCTGCATAGCTTGAGCAGAGAGCATATCCTGATGATGGAGAGAGCAAATCCAAATTAAGCTTAAATATAGGGCTGGGAGATCAGTTCAGTGAGCAGGCCAGGTGCACAGGCACAGTTAAGCTAGAAGAGTGATCTGGACCCTATTGAGGAAACCCATTACAGACAATCTGGCAGTTCAGCACAGACTAGGACTCATTATTCTGAACTTTCACAATACGCAGGCATCAATCACCACCATGGCAAGAGGTACCCCTTGTGAATCTTAGGGACTGAGCCTGGCGGGCAGTGTGGACTGCTTGTCAGGTAAAATAGGATTACTCTGTTAGTAATAGGATAGCGATGGTTGAAATATTTTTCAGAACAGACAAAACAATAATAATAATGCTGGAAAATGCCATTTTGTCAATTCCAAAAAGTTTTAGAGACTCTTATTGGTTTAGAAGAAAATTTAGTCAGGAAACTTTCACAGGACCAGAAAAGAGAAAGTGCTCCACTTTAGCCCGTAGCCTGTGTCTCCCATGTTTTAGGTGAATGCCTAACCACTGGACTTCAAAGTCAGCTTCTCTCAATCTCTTCTGTTAAAGCTGTTACACTTTGTATTAATAAACAAATGTTCAGCAGGCCAGCAAGAGCGACTGATTCTATAGCCTAGTGGCTAGGGCACTTAACTGGGCTGAGGTTCAACTCAGGTTCAAGTCCTTGGTCCAATATGGTAGAGAGGAGTTTGAAGCCAGGTCTCTCTCAGGTCAGATGAGTGCCTTGGCCATTGGCTATTCTGATGTGGTGCACTTTCACTGTGAAAATTTCATTCTTCATCACAACAAAAATAAAATTTCAAAACCTCAACATTTTGGGGGGGAAATGAAATTGTTGTTTTCTGGCCACCCGTCGTCAATAAGACAATATATTGTATTCCTGGGAGAGTTATATGTGTGAATTCTTCTTGGGGCCCCTTAGCAATCCCTGTTGAAACCCTTAATGAACCTCCACTTTTGGATGCTCACCAAGGTGTTGTATCAGATCCAACTGTGGGGTCATACATGCTCTTGTCTTGCTGGGGCTAGGCAAAATTCACTGTCTCTGGATCTTTAGGCACATTGTCTAAGTGTAATACCTGTGTCTGAGACCCTTCTTAGCAATAGGAACCCCATAGTCCAATGGCATAGTCCCTGATACAAGTGCTAGCTCTCCCAAGCCTCCCCCGTAGCTGTTGCATACTCTCAGAGTTCCATCAAAGCTGTGAGCTCCCTGGTTTGTTATTCTCTTTTCTGAAGCTATGATACTAAAGACAGCGACACAGAGACTCCACAAAGGACGTTGTAAACACACATATACACACTTTACTTTTAGCACAAGAGATACAAAGATCTATGGAAACAAACTTCTGCCAGTTTCTTTACCACCCTCGATGTGCTCTCCTGTCTCTAAAGTGGGAACTCAGAAAGCCTTCCTTTTATAAAGTCTTAGTGTATCCCTGTCAGGTGACTCTCCTGAGGGACTTCAAGTCCCCAGTCAGGTGATATTTTGTTGACTACAAGATCACCTAGTTTCATTGGCTATGTTTACACTACAAAAGTTAAGTCGACTTTGTTAAGTCGATTTTAATAAGGTCGACTTAAAGTCGACCTTATTACAGTTGACTTAACAAAGTGGACTAAGTTGACTTAGCTTTAAGTTGACTTTAAGTCAACTTAGTCCACTTTGTTAAGTCAACTTAAGCACCTTAAGTCGACTTAATAAAGCCTACTTCTCGGTTACTTCACGTCCACACTGCCTTAAGTCGACTTAAGGAGTCGACTTAAGGAGTGGTAGTAACTAAGTCAACTTAAGCTTTCATTAAGTCGACTTAAGGAATTTCTTAAGTCGACTTAATGAAAGCCTAGTGTGGACGTGGCTTAATTTAAGTTGACTTAAGCCTCTTTAAGTCGATTTAAATTGCCAGTGTAGACCTAGCCACTGTTGCGGCAGCAGCTAGCTTATCTTATGATGCTTGCATCTGAATGAGAGATCCTACAGGTAAAGGTCCCTCAATTGCACTGTTTTGTTAGCCTTCTCCCACATACAAAATTTTCTCCTGACACCTCCCTGAAGGTTTCAGCACAAGATGAAGGATAATAGGCAAAACTATAGGCACATTATTCATAAGCATTTTGCATTAGTGTCCAGAAACAACAAATCAGAATCAAACTCTCTTCTACTATGCTCTGTTCAAACATATTATAAGACAATGTCCCTGCCCCCAGAAGCATACAGTCTAAGATTTACTGGTATCTACTCTATAGAGGAGACAGATTTAAACTAAAAAAATAAAATAGATCTTTCTCTACTGTTTTGAAAGGAATTGGAACGGTAGCTGAAATACGAATACAATAAATGAAAGAAAATTGCAATCAACAGTGTCATATCCTACAAGTCTTTCCTCAAATACAGAATTCCTAAACATTTTCATGGCTTATTTTTCTTACAGAAATGTATGATTTGTGCACACAGAATTGGTGAAGGAATTTTCTTGTTTTTAATTAAAAAACAGCATCTGTTCTCTTCATCCTTCTCCTGCTAAAGATAAAGCATTTTGATACAAAAAGTATGGTATGAACATACATAACTAGAAATGAAAATGCTCAGTTTTGAGGCTTAATTTTATAAATTAAGAATGGATATTGTTTGATATTTTCAAAGAGATGCTTAAATTACCACACTGGGCCTCATCCAAAGTGCACTGAATTGATGGAGGGGGGAATCCCACTTACTTCTACGGGCTCAGTGTTCACCTCATGTATATGTACTTCACAATTAAAAGTAAGTTGTATAGGGTTATATTATCTACTAGTTCCTCATACATAAATCTGATGTATGTGTAGATCTATTGATAGAAAAGGGTGGTCTACTTGTGGAATGAAAACTATATCACCTGACTTGTATACATAAACATATTTTTGATGCAAAGTATTTGCACAGTTGTCATGAAAGTTAACACAAGACTTCATGAGAGTCAATGTGCTCGCAACACCATTTTGCTTCATCAAATACAATTTCCTGCTACCTTACATCAGATAGTTTATGACGGTTCATCTGCTAACCAGCATTGTTTTATTGTCTCACTTGTGCACACTTGCTGACATGTGCCAGAAACATGTAAATTCTTCAGTGCACCAAATCCCATTCTCTTTCAACATAAATATGCACGTTGAGTCTTATTCAGAGGGTGCTGAACTCCATGAGAATTATGGGAGATCAGAACATTGCAAGATCAGCCCACAGATTTACTATATATTGAATATCTTATGCTTAAAGGTATTACAGGTGCAGTAATGTCAGTGTTATAGTTGTGTAATTCTCATTTCTTTTGAATATTTTGACTTATCTCAATCCTTCTGTTGTTTCCCGCCCTCCCACCCTCATTTCTCCCTGCTGAATTATCTAGCTTGTTCAGGTTGAAGGACCCTCTATTTATAATTCTCACACTTCACATTTTAGTTCCAGAGGGATTTTTCTGTGGAAGAACCATAAATAAAGGGTCCTTCAGTTTGAACAAATGGATTGATAATTCAGTAAACAAGCTGAACAAAACTTGAGAGAGAGAGAGAGAGAGAGAGAGAGAGAGAGAGAGAGAGAGAGTCAAAACTCCCAGCAGAAACAACAGCTTAGCAATGAATGCAATAGGAATCATTCAGCAATATATGTAGTCACAGTTCGTGCACTTAGATTTTGGTAATTTCTTTCAGGAGAGAAAATGAATAGACAGCAGACACCGAATTACTAAATCATCTTATTACACTTTTATTTAGAAATGTACAATTCCTGCAGACAGACTTTGAGCAGAACGGCTTCTAACAACAAAGCAGCACAACACAAGCTCATATACTGGTGACCTGTGAACATTTTTTCCCCATCATCTGCTCCTGGAAAATCCTGTGTCTCTTTCTCAGGACAGTCCACACACCTTTTCTATTACAGTATTCAAAGCCCAACCAAAACAATTTCCATACAGGCAGTAATTCTGTCCCCCCAAAAACTCCTAGGTGAAGTTTTGTCCCCAGTTAAATCAATGGACTTCAGTGAACCCAGGATATCACCACCCTTTTCATTTCTTTTTCTCTAAAGTTAACCACCATGAACCAAATGGTATAAAATTAGTCTTTCAGGAAGGATCCTCCTGAACTATCCAACATATAGCCCCCCTTTTCTGCTGGGACCGGCACCATCAAATCTAGGGTCACTTGCCAACACAAAAAGGAAGCCACTTATCAATTAATGGCCCAGCTGGTATTCACTCAGGGTCTTCAACTTCCACATTGTTGGCTTGTTAAATTGAACACACCTTCTTTAAAAAATTGGCCCTTCTAACTCTTATGGACTAGTGTTCCTTCTATTGGAAGAGTCCCTTTGTTTTTCTGTGGGAAATAGTTCTGGTATTCTAAAATAATGTTTGTGATTTATTGTCATCACTACTGTTTCTATAGATAAATACTTGCATTACATCCACCTATATACAATACCAAGTAGGCCACAAGCCATTTGTGGTTTGGCAAGAAGATCTTAGATGTGATAGCTTCAGAGAAGGCTGAGGTGAAGGTCTTCTGCTCAGAAGAATCAGTCCTGATACATAAGTTTCACAACTTGTATACACATTAAAATTAATCTGGAGTAAAGCAGAGCCCTATGAAAAATGACAATTTCATGGCCTGCATAGATATCATGAAATTAGCCCAATCATATGAATTTTCCAACAGGAGAAAGGCAGAAGCATTTATCTGTGTGCGCCAACCTCATGCTCCATGTGATTCAGAGTGCACAGAACTTTTCTGTGTCATAGTTTGATAAGAAATTGAAAATTGCATTAATTTTGATGATTTTTTGTGAAAAGTTTCATGAAGAGAGACCACTTTAAATATCTCTCAGGCAGCATTTGCATCCACACATACAGTAATGCCTTCAACTGTATCCTCAGGTTGGATGTTGGCATAAGAAATAAAAGAACCAACCCTCTGCCCTTGTCAGACCATCACAAAACCAAAGTGTCTAGGCAGAATTACAACTAGTATTTTGAAAGTGTCAAAATTAAATGTTTTGCTTTATCTTTTTTGATTTTTTTCCTGATGAAAATGAATAGTTCAGTGAAAATTGATTTAAGCTTGCAAAACATTTCAGAATCACCAAAACTGCCTTTTTTGCTGAAGAAAAGTTTCAGCCAAAAAATTTCACCCAGATCTATGACAAATACTAAGCTTACTGGACCAGATTTCCTGCTGTAACCAGCCACCTTCCTGTTCACACACAGTACCAGGAGGTATTGGGAGGAAGGTGTAGGAGCCAACTTTACCAAGCTCACTGTACAATTGCTAGGGACTTCCCCTCCAGGGATTACTCCAATTAATAGAACCAAATCGTTAGGGAGTATCAGAATTAACTAAACTACATAGAGCAAACAGTATTGAGATTAATGAAAAAAAAAACAACCCATATCTTGGTCTCATATTTGTATTAAGGTTTACACCAAATCAGATCATGCTCTACAGATTTCAATAACTTTCCTGACTTATTCCTAAATATTATAATTGAGGAAGCATCGGTAGTCTAATTATGGGACTGGGTATCTCAAGAATCTGGTAATGAGATAAGGAGTTTCACTTCTAGATCAGTTTGACCTACACCAGCTTCTGTACATTCTGTAAATAGCACTTTTCATCCCTTCAGAACACATTACAATGGTGAGAAATTATTTTCCGCATTTTATAGTTAGGTAAACTGAAGAACAGATCAATGAAGTGACTTCCATAAGGTCACACAGCTTGCCAAGAATTAAAACGCAAAATCTACATAGCAAACTCCCTTCTTCAACCACTAAGCAATCAGGCTTCCCTTAGTATTGCGGCCCGCATTTTGTAAAACTGGCATAGTAACAAAGTAAAGCACAATTTTTAGAAAACTTACTGTATTGCCTAGATCTCTCTTTTTATTCTAGCATGTCAGACACCCAGCCTTTCCTCTTTCAAATCTTTCTGAAACATTAATTTTCCTTGATAAAAACAGTTCTCTCAACTTCTCCTCAAAAGTCATGTGCCCCAGTCCCTTAATTATTTTGTTTTCCCTCTGCTGGACTCTCTCCACTTTGTCCAGATCCTTTCTGTATTGGAGGGCATGAAACTGGACACAATACTCTAGATATGGCCTCACTAATGCCAAATAGAGGGAAATAATCACTTTCCTTGATCTATTGGCAATGTTCCTGCTAATGCAGCCCAATATGCATTAGCCTTCTTGGCAATAAAGCCACACTGTTCTCTCATCATGGATAGCCTACTCAATTAACAAGTGTAAAACTATAAAATTGTTATATAATTGACTGGGAAAGGGATGTTTATGCCCAGTGTATTGATTTATTATAACTTCTGGAGCAATTGTAAATTAAGTTACTGCACCTAGTAAATTTTTGCAATTACCTATGATGAAGAATTGAAGTAAATATGATATTCAAAACTTACAGTGTTACCTGTCTTTGCCAGAACACCTCAAGATGAGATTTTATTTTACTCTGTTGAAGATTATAATTATTTTTTTTAATGTCATTAGGTTACGTCTACACTTGGCCAAATAAGTCGACTTAGCATGTCTAGACTATAAAATTAAGTCGACTTCAAGGGGACCTTGCCAAATCGACTTAGAGCATCCATACTGGATGTCTAAGTTGACTTCTAGGAGCTAGATGGACCTGGGACTGGTCCATGGTGGCAGGGGAGGCACCCCTTCCAAAGTGCCAGGGGGCTCAGTATTTGCCCCATTGTACCCTGGTACAATGGGGGCTGAGCAGGACAGGGACAGTGGCAGGATATAGGAGCGGGATGGGCAGGGCTGTGTCCTGCCCTGTGGGTGGGCACGCCAGGCTCTGGCTGTGCCAGCCACCCTGGCAGGGAGGGCAGTGGGGGAGCTCTGGGGTCCTTTAAGTTGACTTAAAGTCAATTTAGGGCTAATTTGCGTCCACACTGGCTAAGTCGACTTAATAAAGTTGACTTAGCCAGTAAAGTCAACTTTAAATCAGGTTTAATAAAGTCGACTTGAAATTTCCTTAAGTCAACTTAAGCAGCAGCTTAAGTTGATTTAAGGAAATTGTAGTGTAGATGCAGATTAAATTAAGTCGACTTAAGCAGAGAAATTGATTTAATTTGTAAGTGTAGATGCACCCATTAGTGTCTCTCTGCTATATAAAACACAGAATATGGTACAGTCCTTGTCCTAAGGAGTTTATGAGATAGACAACCTAACATAAACTGGACGATTCAGAGATTCTGACTTATGGCAATATTAGTATTTTCTCCTCCTCTGTCCTCCCTTACAACTCATTTTAAGTAACATGGGTGGGACGCTGCTAGGCTTGTTTAGCTAGCAGAAGAGTGAAGGGCGGATGGGGTGGGATTTGATAACAGCCTTCAACTACCTGAAGTGGAGGTGGTTCCAAAGAGGATGAAGCTAGGCTGTTCTCCATAGTGGCAGATGACAGAACAAGCAGCAATGATCTCAAGTTACAGTGTGGGAGGTCTACACATATTAAGAAAAACCTTTTCACTAGGAGCATGGTGAAGCAGTGGAATGGGTTACCTAGGAAGTTGATGGAATTTCCATCCTTACACATTTTGAAGGCCTGGCTTGACAAAACCCTGGCTGGGATGATTTAGTTGGGGTTGATCCTGCGTTGACCAGGGCATTGGACTAGATGACCTCCTGTAGTCCCTTCCAACATTAATTTTCTATGATTCTATGAATACATGCAAAATAAAGTCATCTTTGAGGGCTTCTCTTCATTGCAGAATTAACTCGGGCTCTTACTTGCCCCTAACCCTCCTCCCTAAACCCTCTCACTCAAGTGCAGCAGAGCTTTACGCCTGAGCTAGCTCCTATCCAGGCTGTAGGCTAAAGCCTAAGTATTGCTTATATTCAGGTTGGTAACCCACCCACTTTGCAGTAGGAACGCAGGCTAAACCACTCAAATGCTGATAGTTCTCCAGGGCCTTCCTACCTTTCCCAATGTCCCAGAAGGACAGACAAGCTCTCCCACAATTCAGTGAGAAAGAATCAGAATGACTTCACTTACTCCGGTGTTAAAAACCATGGGCTATGGCTCCAGATATCCTACCTCCTCACGTGTAAGTGTACAGCACCAGGGAGAATACAGTTGACTGGGGACATTTGAGTATGACTTTGCAGTGTGGCCGTTCATATGCAAGTACTGATCATTCAAGTTAACTCTGTAGTGAAGACACATCCTGATACAGAAAACGGTAAAGTTCACTCTTAACATTAGCTCCATTGAAAACCAAGATGGTTGCAATGCAATGAATAAATAGTCAGAATGAAATAGCATGGCAGTTTTAGAAAGAGCCTTCATAACTCTAATTGGATTTAAAGAATGTCTTTAAAATATTAGACAGCTGATCCAGAACTGTACATCTTTCATGTATTTTCAAAACTATTTTTAACAAAGATATACAAAAAGCAGAGATTTGTGCATTTTCATAGAAGGGACTTTGTTTCTCAGAATCAGACTGGGCCCTCAAAACGGTAAAATATTCCTGGTTTGCATTAACTGTTTTATGCAGCCAATGGAGGGCAATTCCATTTTATCTGCTTTTCTATAGTGAAATTCCACACAAAGAACACATTTTAGCTTCTGCTTGTTATCCTAGACACTTGTCAAAGTGTGAGGGGAAAATTAAAACAAAACTTTACTGACTCACAATATCTATTTGGTGTCAAGGAATAAGAGACTAGTAAGAGTGCTATCTATATATTCCCTCTGTAAAAGCCAATGTTGTTGTCAAATACAACAATGATAAACCTTAAGACAGTCTTCATTTTTCCCACTTGCATGATACTGAAGAGCTATACTTGTAGTATGATTATTTCTATTGTGTTTCTTACATGTTTAAAGAAGTGGTTGATAACTGCATTTCTAAGTCTTTGCCACAACCTCTCCAAATGCAGAAAAGATTTTAAATAATATAAACATCCAGCCACCTGAGAAGAGTCAAGGTCTACGCTGTGGTTATTTTGCTGTGTCTCCAAGTGATTTAAGATTTAGTTCCAATGTAGCTGAAGAACCAATATTTTCCTCTTGCGTAATAAAGATGTTTTAAATATGACAAGGAATAAATTGTACATTTATTTCCATTATAAACCTTCTTCATACTGTGAAAAAAGTCAGAGCTTTAGACACCTCCCGGCCAGCTCTTAGAACGTATACTCTATCCTCATCAAACTTGACTTCTCAGTGGCTCCTCATGCCATCAACCACTCCCTAAATTTTTTAAACTCTTTCCTTCATTAAATTTTGATGCTACATATTCTCCTGGCTCTGCATCTGTTCCTCTGATTGCTTCTTCAGTGTCTTTTCTGCTGAGCCCTCTCCTTTCCTGTCCTGTCCACTGTTTCAGTCTTTGGCCCCAAAGACTCATCCTTGGCAGGGCTGTCCCTAGGGGAATGAATGGGGCGATCGCGCCGAGCCCCGCAGTTATGCGGGCCCCATGCTGCCCTGCTCCCACCCGTTGCGTTGCCCTCCCAACCCCCCCCTCTCACTGCCACGCTTTGGCCTGCTCCCTCCCGTCCCACTGCCTTCAGCAGCAAGAAGCCAAAGGCACTTCACCCAGCTTCTGGGCCGACCCTCCCCACCCCCAGGGGCAGAGCAGCTGGCTTGGCCCAGGGAAGGTCAGGTGTGCAGGGCCTGGCCTCTCTGGGCTGGCCCTCATAGTCCTCTCCCGAGCATGGGTGGGTGGCTGGGGCCCCACAAGCTGATTGGCTCTGAGCCCCGCCCCCCTTAGGGATGGCCCTGATTCTTAGACCCCTGCTCTTCTGTCTCTGCACATTATCCCTTGATGCCTCTTATCCACAAGAGTGACTTCTAATGTCATCTTTAAGTTGTCAATTCACAATTCAGGGAAAACACATGTTCCTTCATCCAGTCCTACATCATGGACTGTCCATCTGGTGTCTCCTCTCCCAAGCATTCCTCTTTCCCACATTTGTGTGTCACTTAAGGTCTTTCAACATTTCACCTTTCTCAACCTGTACTTTCACTCTGCCATTGGTGACAACTGTGATCACCTTACTGCTCACTTCTTCCCACAAACACTTGTGTGTTTTCTCCAATGATGCTCTCCATGGATGAAGAAAATCTTCCCACTAAAATTTGTAAAGCCACCATTTTACTCTTTAAATCCCTTTTTAACAGTTACTTCTGTCATGACACTTACGAATTACTACTATCTGATATTGATTAGACAAATTCAACATCTTCATTAATGATCTTGATGATGGAATAGACTGCGTGCTCAGTAAGTTCGCGGATGACACCAAGTTGGGGGGAATGGTAGATACTCTGGAGGGCAGAGACAGGATCCAGGGAGACTTGGACAAATTGGAACACTGGGCCGAAAGAAACCTCATGAGGTTCAACAAAGACAAGTGCCAAGTCCTGCACTTAGGACGGAAAAATCCCATGCACTGCTACAAGTTGGGGACTGATCGGCTAAGTAGCAGCGCTGTAGAAAAGGACCTGGAGGTTATGGTGGACAGGAAGATGAATATGAGTCCACAGTGTGCCCTTGTTGCCAAAAAGGCCAATGGCATATTAGGCTGCATCAGTAGGAGTATTGCTAGCAGATTGAGGGATGCGATGATTCCCCTCTATTCGATACTGGTCAGGCCGCATCTGGAATACTGTGTCCAGTTTTGGGCTCCCCAGTACAGAAAGGATGTGGACAAATTAGAAAGAGTCCAGCGGAGGTCAACAAAAATGATTAGTGGGCTGGGGCACATGACTTCTGAGGAGAGACTGAAGGAACTAGGCTTATTTAGTCTACAGAAGAGAAGACTGAGGGGAGACTTGATAGCAACCTTCAACTACTTGAAGGGGTGCTCCAAAGAGGAGGGAACTAGGCTGTTCTCGATGGTAACAGAGGACAGAACAAGGAGCAATGGTTTCAAATTACAGCTGGGGAGGTCAAGGTTGGATATTAGGAAAAACTTTCTCACTAGGAGGGTGGTGAAGCATTGGAATGGGCTACCTAGGGAGGTGGTAGAATCTCCATCTTTGGAGATTTTTAGGGCCCGGTTAGACAAAACCCTGGCTGAGGTGATTTAGTGGGAGTGGTCCTGCTTTTTAGCAGGGGGTTGGACTAGATGACCTCCTGAGGTCCCTTCCAACCCTATGATTCTATGATTCTAAATGGAGAGCTTCTTCTGTTCTCCTCTGCTCAGTTCACTTTGCTACTTCATCTGCTCACCAGTCCCATACCATTTCTCACTCTGTTTATCTGTTATGTCCTGATGCATAGACTGTCAGCATTCTGGGGCATGGATTGTCTTTTTGTACTTGTCTGTACAGTGCCCCGCACAGATCCTCTTCAGGGTTCCTAGTCACTGCCATAACACAAATAATAAACACCACCAAATATATGGAGACTATATTTTTATCCATTAAAATTAGTTCAATTTTAAATAAGTATGCATGTACTCTATGCACCTGAGAACGGAGAATTCTTCAAAGTAGTTTCCATTTGTTCTGTGCACTTGTTCTCCTCATCATCTGTACCAAGGATAAGGGGAAGGGTGGGGCAGGGCAGATCAACCTCTCCAGTTCCTTCTCTAGTACAAATCTTGTCATGATCTGGGTCAGAGGGGAAGGAGGGAGGGTAGTGGAATATAAATATGGACTACCAATATCCAAGAACTCCAGTTACAACCACAAGGTAAATTACTTCGCTTTCTTCTTTGAGTGCAGGTTCCTATGTGTATTCTGTGGTAGGTGACTGACAAGTAGTACTCAGAGGTGAGGTCAGTGTGAGAATAGAAGTGATATAGTGCTGGTAGAACCATTGTCCCAAAGGATGCATCAGTGGTGGAGTCCTGGGAAAAGGCATGAATGGAACCTTTTGGAACTGTACCTCATTTGTGTATATATGCTACCCTGCTTTAATCTTGTAATAGCAATATTTTATTTATTTTCTTAGTTAATAAATCCTTAGATCATTTACAATAAGATTGGCTATAAGTGTTATCTTTGGTGTGAGAACTAAGGTACAAATTGATCTGGGACTGGGAACAACCTGAATGTTTTGTGATCTTTGCTGAATAGCAACCATTTTTCGCTAAGTCCAGCTTCCTTGGTTGGCAAGATAGACTGAAATGTCCAAGGGGACTGTCTGTGACTTCATATTAAGAAAGTTATAATGGTTTAGGAGTTCATACTTGTGGCTGGGTTGGTGAAATCTAATAATAGAACATACAATCCATTTGGGATCTTTGACCTGTTTCTGGACAGTCTGCCCTGAGGTTAGCACTCACATCTGTGAGCCATTCCAGACAGCATGAGACATATGATCACTTGTGAACATTTTTCCATCCTGGTGCAACATTCTGTTTCTGCAACTTCTCAAAACTCACAAGTAGGCTTTTACAGCAAAGATTTGTGTAACTCAAACCTGTCTATTTTTTCAAGGTGTTTAATGGTAAAAAAGCTGACAACCTGGGACATTTAACGTCTCTTTCCACTGACACAGACAGCAGCAGTACAAATTACCCCAAAGTTCCTCACTGAAATGTCTTGACCCCGATTTGGAGGGACCATTTTTAAACATGTCCAGACTGAAAAAGGATACCAGTTAGATATGGAATACGGATGCATCTACTGTGAACTGTACTAAAAGCACCAACTGATTTCAGTTGGGATTCTGAATATCAAGCTGATAATGGCTATAGATCACTACTGACCTGGGCTGTCCAGCCTCCAAGCAGCAATCTAAAGACATTCCCATTATCGATCCTTTGAACAAGTCTCCCAAGAATTTTCATTTGCTGAAGTTAGTGGCACTAATAGTGACAATTGCAAATACAAGGTATATTTGGAAAAAGACTGTTTTAAATAAATATCAATACTGTTCTTTTCCCCACCACTTTTGGAATTTTAAGTTCTAGGGACGAAGGAAGCGATGTGAGAATGTGTGGGGATGGAAAGTAGAGTTAAAGCACCTGATCACATGAGCAAAATTGCACGATGCTGCCTGTAGACCTCCGGAGCATGGGACGCACCAGACAAGCACCTCTTGGTGATGGTATTGGGGAATTGCTCAAGTAGTCCACCGTCTGTTGGTCCGTGCTTGGTCTTTTGACACAGCCAGCACCTCAGCCCTCCATCTGAGTCCTCAGTACTCCCCTTTCAGGATGTAGTCCTGTTCCAGCTGACCCACTCTGCACTACTCTCCTGCAGTTCCCCACCCACTGGCCATCTGGGAGAGACATGTGGGACCTGGGCCTACCCACTTCTCTGGGCCCTGGCCCAGGGAACCTATGTGCTAAGTTGAGTTCCATGTCACCCAATCACTCCTCTTCAGCTTGCACCCTCACCATTTACCCCTTCCCCAGGTACCTGCAGCCCTTTTATCAAGGCTATGACTTCTGAACCTTTGCAGTGCCCTTGGGGACTATCTGGATTCCTGACGCCCATAGCCTCACTTTCTCCCTCAAAGGTCTGAGACAAACTGCCCAGAGCAGGAGCTGCAGCCCTGGCTTTATTCTGGCCCCTCAGCCCTGATTGGCCCTGCAGCCCTCTGCTCCCATTGACTAGGCATTCCCTGCACAGATTTTAACACCTTCCTGGCTGAAGCAGGGAAACTACCCTTCTACACTGCCTATTCTTGGTTAGAAACCTTCTGGCATGTTAGTGTAGTATGAATCAACAGACACTTTTACTTCCACATTTACAAAGGACAATTGGAGTTGCAGCTAGCAAGAGATGTGAAGGATAACAGAAAGGGGTTCTATAAGTATATCAGCAACAAGAAAAGGATCA
The DNA here is from genome assembly GCA_007922175.1 of Pelusios castaneus. Taxonomy (NCBI): domain Eukaryota; kingdom Metazoa; phylum Chordata; order Testudines; family Pelomedusidae; genus Pelusios; species Pelusios castaneus. Next base: position 319,026 of record ML685851.1, on the reverse strand, counting down.
GAGGTGGTGTAGGTCCCTTACTGAATGGGGCAGGCATCCTCGTGGAGGATGATGCAGAAAAGGCTGAAGTACTCAATGCTTTTTTTACTTCAGTCTTCACAGGGCGGGCCAGCTCCCAGGCTACTACACGGGGTAACGCGGACTGGAGAGAAGAGTGGCCCTCGGTGATGGAAAGTCAGGTTAGGGACTACTTAAAGAAATTGGATGTGCACAAGTCCATGGGGCCAGATGAACTGCATCCGAGGGTGCTGAGGGAGTTGGGGGAAGTGATTGCAGAGCCGCTGGCCATTATCTTTGAGAACTCGTGGCGAACGGGGGTGGTCCCAGAGGATTGGAAAAAGGCAAATATAGTACCTATCTTTAAGAAAGGGAAAAAGGAGGATCCGGGGAACTACAGACCGGTCAGCCTCACCTCAATCCCTGGGAAAATCATGGAGCAGGTCCTCAAGGAATCCATCCTGAAACACTTGGAGGAAAATAGAGTGATCAGGAACAGTCAACATGGATTCACCAAGGGCAAATCGTGCCTGACCAACCTGATTTCCTTCTATGATGAGATGACTGGATTTGTGGATGCGGGAAGAGCCGTTGACGTGATATACCTTGACTTTAGCAAGGCTTTTGATACGGTTTCCCACAGCATTCTCGTTGGCAAGTTAAGGAAGTATGGGTTGGACGAGTGGACTGTAAGGTGGATCGAAAACTGGTTAGATCAACGGGCAGGAATCAATGGCTCGATGTCTGGTTGGCAACCGGTAACGAGTGGAGTGCCCCAGGGGTCGGTCCTGGGGCCGGTTCAATTCAACATCTTCATTAATGATCTTGATGATGGAATAGGCTGCGTGCTTAGTAAGTTTGCGGATGACACCAAGTTGGGGGGAATGGTAGATACTCTGGAGGGCAGGGACAGTATCCAGAGAGACTTGGACAAATTGGAACACTGGGCCGAAAGAAACCTCATGAGGTTCAACAAAGACAAGTGCAAAGTCCTGCACTTGGGACGGAAAAATCCCATGCACTGCTACAGGCTGGGGACCGATCAGCTAAGTAGCAGCGCTGTAGAAAAGGACCTGGGAGTTATGGTGGACGGGAAGATGAATATGAGCCAACAGTGTGCCCTTGTTGCCAAAAAGGCCAATGGCATATTAGGCTGCATCAGTAGGAGTATTGCCAGCAGATCGAGGGATGTGATCATTCCCCTCTATTCGACACTGGTCAGGCCGCATCTGGAGTACTGTGTCCAGTTTTGGGCTCCCCACTACAGAAAGGATGTGGACAAATTAGAAAGAGTCCAGCGGAGGGCAACAAAAATGATTAGTGGGCTGGGGCACATGACTTCTGAGGAGAGACTGAAGGAACTAGGCTTATTTAGTCTACAGAAGAGAAGACTGAGGGGAGATTTGATAGCAACCTTCAACTTCTTGAAGGGTTGCTCCAAAGAGGAGGGAGCTAGGCTGTTCTTGATAGTAACAGAGGACAGAACAAGGAGCAATGGTTTCAAATTACAGCTGGGGAGGTCAAGGTTGGATATTAGGAAAAACTTTCTCACTAGGAGGGTGGTGAAGCATTGGAATGGGCTATCTAGGGAGGTGGTTGAATCTCCATCTTTGGAGATTTTTAAGGCTCGGTTAGACAAAACCCTGGCTGGGATAATTTAGGGGGAGTGGTCCTGCTTTTTAGCAGGGGGTTGGACTAGATGACCTCGTGAGGTCCCTCCCAACCCTATTATTCTATGATTCTATGATTCTATAAAGATCCACTATGAAAGACATCCCAGGGCCCTGTTTCATCTTGCTTCCCTTACAATATTTATATTTATATACAATATTTATATGCAGTCACTTGGACAGAGAACAGATGTGATAGATTAACTACTAATAAATCAGATGTCAGAGAACACAGAATACCATCAGTCTAAAGAGGCAGTATTAAGAATTCTGCTACATGTAACAACCTTTTCCTGTTTTGCAATGAAAGTGTTTCTCTTTCCCAATGATGACTATCTTACCCCTGTGCCCTGCACCTCAAGGACACCTAGATGGCAATGGCTTATGTTACATCCTATTGAAAAATGCATTTATGGTTTGCTGAGACTTGCTATGCTAGAAACAAAGATGAATAATATGTTTCAATTTGGATAGAGGGCCCTAGTTTCTACTAGTATCTTTTTACTAAGAATGTTGAAAAGGGAATTCTTGCAGTCTTTAGTTTTTTGGTACAAGACTAGAAATCCCCCACACAAAAATAGCAACAAAAATATAGCATTGTTGGTCCAGTCACATCCTCCTTTGAGAGAACTCCCTCTTCCCTGATATCTATTTTCTGATGACGGATGCAGACTCCTACAACTTCTACAAGGAATCGATGAGTAACTACACCCCTCATCATTATTTTTTGTAAACCAACTGGCAACTGTTGCTGAATTAATGTTTCATAAAAATTATAACAATTTTAGAATGTACATATAAAACTGTGTTCTGATGAACCACACCAAATTAAGGAATTTAAAAAATAAATAGGAAACATGGCCACTGATTTAATTCCTGATTCCAAAAAAGAAGGAAATGTACATGCTTTATTACATAACCTTGTGATCTTGTTGCGACCCTGGTCCTTGGTCCCAACATCATGTCAATTTACGACTCATTTGTTGTGTCATGTGGAATTTAGACTAAATATCCTTTGTGTGAAGCTCTGTGTTTTTACTTGATTTTGTTTGATGGAACAGGGATGGACCCAGCAAAAATAGTAAATAATAATCCTGTGCTAATTTTACTCTAGTCTAAGTGTTATGTCAGTGAATAAACTCATGATTTACATCAGATTAATACTCTTGGTTTTTCAGTTATCTCACTAGGCCCCCAAGATGTTGCACAGGTTTACATTTTAAAAGTTCATTTCTAAAGCATAATAATTAGACCAGTCTACAATATCTTTGTATCAATCACCCTGTAATACTACTCTGGCAGAAAAGAAGAAGGATAAAGTGACACAGTACCGCTTAACAGATTTTTGCTTTGTGTTAGAAGCTTTCTGTTTTGTTTCTGGTGTCTTAATTTCCATTGGAGAATTATATAGGCACTTTCTTAAAGTGAGGAAAATTAGGCATGTTGCGTTGTATTGGAAGCATAGAATAATAGGGATGGAAGGGACCTCATGAGCTCATCCTGTCCCTGCCCTCCAGAGTATCTACCATTCCCCCCAGCTTGGTGTCATCCACGAACTTACTAAGCACTCAGTCTATTCCATCATCAAGATCATTAATGAAGATGTTGAACAGAACCGGCCCCAGGACCAACCCCTGGGGCACTCCATTCATTACCAGTTGCCCACTAGACATTGAGCCATTGATTCCTACCCGCTGAGCCCACTGATGTAGCCAGTTTTCTACCCACTTTACGGTCCACTCGTCCAACCCATATTTCCTTAACTTGCCGACAAGAATGCTGTGGGAAACTGTATCAAAAGCCTTGCTAAAGTCAAGGTATACCACATCAACGGCTCTTCCCGCATCCACAAATCCCGTCATCTCATCATAGAAGGAAATCAGGTTGGTCAGGCATGATTTGCCCTTGGTGAATCCATGGTGATTGTTCCTGATCACGCTATTTTCCTCCATGTGTTTCAGGATGGATTCTTTGAGGACCAGCTCCATGATTTTCCCAGGGATTGAGGTGAGGCTGACTGGTCTGTAGTTCCCTGGTTCCTTCTTTTTCCCTTTCTTGAAGATAGGTACTATATTTGCCTTTTTCCAATCCTCTGGGACCTCCCCAGTTCGCGATAAGTTCTCAAAGATACTGGCCAGCAGCTCTGCAATCACTTCAGCCAACTCCCTCAGCACCCTCGGATGCAGTTCATCTGGCCCCATGGACTTGTGCACATCCAATTTCTTTAAGAAGTCCCTAACCTGACTTTCCATCACCGAGGGCTGCTCTTCTCTCCATTCTGCGTTACCCTGTGTAGTAGCCTGGGAGCTGGCCCTCCCTGTGAAGACTGAAGTAAAAAAAGCATTGAGTACTTCAGCCTTTTCCGCATCATCCACCACGAGGATGCCTGCCCCATTCAGTAAGGGACCTACACCACCCCTGATCCTTTTCTTGTTGCTGACATACTTATAGAACCCCTTTCTGTTATCCTTCACATCTCTTGCTAGCTGCAACTCCAATTGTCCTTTGGCCTTTCTGATTTTATCCCTGAAGTCCCAAGCAATATCTTTATATGCCTCCCTTGTCACCTGTCCAAGCTTCCACTTCTTGTAAGCTTCCCTTTTATGTTTCAGCTCCCCGTAGAGTTCTCTGCTAAGCCACGCTGGGCGCCATCCACATTTACTGTTCTTTCTGCACTTCGGAATGTTATCTTCCTGTCCCTTTAACAGGATTTCTTTAAAAGACAGCCAGCTGTCTTGGACACCTTTCCCCCTCAGATCAGCTTCCCAAGGGATCCTGCCCATCAGCTCCCTAAGGAAGCCAAAATCTGCTTTTCTGAAGTCCAGGGTGTGTGTTCTGCTTCTTTTCTTCCTTCCATTGATCAGGATCCTGAACTCTACCATCTCATGGTCACTGCTGCCCAGGTTGTCATTCACTTCTACTTCCCCAATCAATTCTTCTCTGTTTCTCCAAGACCTTGCATACTACTGAGGTCAAACTAACAGGCCTGTAGTTACCTGGAAGACTTTTACTCCCTTTCTTGAAAATAGGAACTACATTAGCAATTCTCCAGTCATAAAGTACAACCTCTGTGTTCACAGATACATTAGAAATCCTTGCTAATGGGCAGGCAATTTCATGCGCCAGTTATTTTAGTATTCTTGGATGGAGATTATCTGGACCACCCGATTTAGTTCCATTAAGCAGCTCAAGCTCGGTTTCTACCTCAGATATGGAAATTTCCACCTCCACGTCCTCATTCCCATTAGCTACCCTACATCTATCCCCAAGCTCACCATCACCTTCATTAAAAACAGAGGCAAAGTACTTATTTAGATATTCAGCCATACCTAGATTATCCTTGATCTCCACCCCATCCTCAGTGTTTAGTGGTCCCCCTTCTTCCTTCTTTATTTTCTTCCTATTTATATGGCTAAAGAACCTTTTACTATTGGTTTTTATTCCCTTTGCGAGGTCTAACTCTGCTTGGCTTTTGGCCTTCCTCACTTGATCTCTACATGTTCTGACCTCCAAGAGGTAGCCCTCCTTTCCTATCCCTCCCATCTTCCACTCCTCGTAGGCCTTGTGCTTCCTCTTAATTGCCTGTCTGAAATGTTTACTCATCCAGCTTAGTTTATAACCCTTGCCTATAAATTTTTTTCCCCTTCTTTGGAATGCAGGCTTCAGATAGTTCCTGCAACTTTGACTTGAAGTGGTGCCAAGCATCCTCAACGTTCACATCCATGAGTTCTTTGGTCCAGTTCACTTCCCTAGGTAATTCCCTTAATTTTTTGAAGTTAGCCCTTTTGAAGTCCAAGACTCTGGACACAGATTTATTTTTGTTTATCCTTCCATTCAGTTTGAACTGGATTAGCTCCTGGTCACTAGAAGCAAGGTTGTCCCCTACAACCAATTCCTTTACGAGGTCCTCACTACTGACCAATACCAAATCTAAGATTGCGTCTCCTCTCATTGGTTCGGAAACTGTTTGATGGAGAAATTCGTCTGTTATCACAACCAAAAAAATCTGGGCCCTTTTATTACTACTGGCACATGTCCTCCAGTCTGTATCACACAGTTCCTAGTAGTGTTTACTTCCTTAAAGGCTTTAAAGAGGTCTCTATCCATGTCCAAATCAGATCCTGGTGGTCTGTAACACACCCCAAGCACTATCCCAGGAGAAACTCTAGTAGCTTTCTTCTCCAATGTGATTTTATGACAGAGAGTCTGTCTTACCAATTTCATCACTTTGAATTTCTTTACATTCTATTGCATCATTGATATACAGTGCCACTCCTCCACCTTTGCCATTACGCCTGTCTTTCCTAAAGAGCACATAGCCTTCAATACCCGTACACCAGTCGTGACTACTATTCCACCATGTTTCTGTTATCCCTATAATATCTGGTTTCACTTCCACTACCAGTAGTTCCAGTTCATCCATTTTATTAACTAGGCTTCTCGCATTTGTATTCAAAGATTTTGGTTTTTGCTGCTTGGCTTCACTCACATTCCTTACCCAATGTGGTAGTATTGTACTATTGACAATATCGCCCATCAGACCAGTATTTGCACTTCCTTTCTTTCTTACGTCCATACTGCTCCCTGGATCTTTGCCCTTTCCTATTTCATTTTTCTTCCTCTCAATGGTAATATCAGGCATGGAGATTGTCCAGGCATCTCCCAACCATCTCCCTGGACTCCCTAGTTTAAAGCGCTCTTAATCAGTTGAGCTAACCTCCCTCCTAGAAGTCTGTTTCCCTCCCTATTCAGGTGAAGTCCATCCCAGGCAAACAGTCTTCTCTCTATGAATGCTTCCCAGTGCCCTTACATCCCAAAGCCCTCCTTATAATACCACTGCCTGAGCCATCTGTTGATCGTCAGAATCTTCTCACACCTTTGTTGTACTCCTCTAGGGACAGGCAGAATCCCACTGAAGATTACCTGAAGTCCTCCCCAGCCTGGCATAGTCTCCTTTGATATGTTCCAATGAGAATCTAACTATATCATTTGTACCCACATGAAGGACAATCAGAGGATTCTTTCCCGCTTCCATTAGGACCCTCTTCAGCCTTAGATCCACATCATGTATCTTAGCTCCAGGCAAGCAACACACCCTTCTGTTCTCTGGATCAGTTCTAGTTATAGGCCTGTATGTCCTTCTCAGCAGGGAATCCCAATCACATAGACTTGCCTTTTCCTCAAAACAGTGCGATTCTCCAGCTTATCCCCAGTTCTTTCTGGCTGCAAGTCATAACTTCTACAGTTGCTCTTTGCAATCCTCTGCATCCACTCCTGAATCCTCCCAGGGCTCTTATTTATCTCCATTGGCTCATCTCCACTTTGTATAGGACAAGCTGCTCTCCTGTTCTTCCTCACACTCCCACCTTCAGTAACCACCTGCTGTGCTCCTTCTTCGTTTGCTAACCCAGCAAACCTGTTTCTGAGCTGTATTTCTCCTTCACTAGCTGGTCTTTTCCTCTCCTTCACTAGCTGGTCTTTTCCTCTTCTGGCTTCTCACAGTCACATGCTTCCGCTGGTCACTTTCCTCACCCAGCTTTCTCCCCTCAGAATTGGTCGCTATTGCTTCCATCCGCAGGTCTGGGTTTTTTTCTCCAGCCTCCCCATTCATCTGTTCCATCAACTGCACAAATCCACTTCTAAACTCAACCAGGGTTTCCACCTACATCTCTAACCCTCGTATTTTCTCCCCCAACAGTTCTATGAGGTCTGTGCAAGTATCAAGTAATAAACCAAGGTGACCATAGTGTGAAAAGAGACGTTCACACAACCACTGGGAAATAAATAAAATACTAAATACATTTTCTAAAAATAATAAAAAGTTGCCAGCTTGTAATAACCTTGTATTTTGTATGATTACTTTAAAAAAAAAACAGGAGCAGGACTCTATCTTCTCTGAGTTAGCAACTTCTGCAAGGAGTAGTTTTAGTGCCACAAATGTGAATAAGGGAAGTAAGGCCATGGCCAACAAATATCTATAATACAATAACTGCAGTAACACTCAAGGCAGATTTAGTGGTACTGCTACACAGAAACAAACCAACCAGTCTACCCCAGGGGATCGTGCTAGGTGTGCAGCCTGTGACTGACAAAATGAAGCAAATCTCTCTCCTGCACGCACACTGTACTGTCAATTCTTATGCTTCTAACCTCTGGGCACCTCACCATGGTGGGAACTCAGTATTGCCATAAATTATCATGCACACACAAGTACACTTTCAGCAAAGAATCGTCATACCTTTGGCATCCTGTCACACACGATGGCGCTCATAGAACAACTTGTGTACTATCACATTCCTCACTCCTCTATGTTTAAACTACAAAATTATATCAACTTAATTTATGTTGGTATATAGCCACTGCAGTTATTAAATCACTTGTATGTATGCATGCTTGGCTTCTTATGTCTTTGTGCCACATTCTGACCAGAAGGGCAGGTTGTCAGTTGTGGGGCACTGTTTAACGGCCTTTTAAAGCCAGTAAGAGTCAATGCAAGTAATACAGTATCTATTGTCACTGCATGATCTAATTACATCAGCTATGACTCTATGTCCCTCGGGGAGGTAGTGTCACTAAATCAGCAGAAACAGGCACTTACATCAGCGGGAACCAAATTGAAGTGAAGACACTTCCATAACTAGATCGAAACAAGTCAACTTTCATCAACCTAACCATGTTGTGTAGACCAAATCTAAGTGTTTCAACACTTGTGCAGTACTTAACTGTTCCACTGGAGGCACACAGGTGGCCTCACCATACACCATTCTCAATGCAAGTCTTGTCAGCAGCCTGCAGAACACCACATACCAACTTCAACCATCAAAAGCTGGTTGAACTAGAGGCAGCTCCGTTTGCCACTGAGACTTTGTAGCACCATCAGGCTGCTGACTTCAGAGACAAGGAATCCAGTGTCATGGGATGACTCCACCTCTTCCAGTTTCCTCATGTAAATGAGAGAAAGCAACATTTCATTAGCTATGTCAGCTTACTTTTATAATAATACAGACATCTGAATGGAAGAGACCAAGTAGGTCATGTTATGTGTTCTTCCTGACAGGGCAGGATAGAGGCATTACTTATGGCTTTAATAAGGCTGAGTTGAGTTTTGCACTTAAAAGCAAGGATTCAGCCTCTTCATTAAGTGTGATGAATAAGCTATAACCCCTCTCCCCCAAAAAAAATTATGTTACTGAGTGAGTTTTGGAACATTTAGGAGTGAATCAGTGAGTTTACACATTACAATGAATTTTAAAAGTGGGTAAGGTACAAAACACACAAATACATGCCTGAGTAGTCCTACTGATGTTAAGCATATGCTTCGGTACTGTGCTGGACTGGTGCCGAGGTCTCCAGTGCAGACCAAAAAAATTTAAACAAAACACCCCCACAGTGACAGAATCCGTGTGTTCTGGATTCCATGCTTGGCAATATGTGAAGGGTGACCTTCAGTAGTTCTTGTTTTATGTTTGAATACAGTACATCGGATGAAAGCCGTGGTCCCCAAACTGTGGGGCATGCTTCCCTACGAGAGGGTGGAGGAACATCCGGGGGACATGGCACGGCCTGCCTCTGAGGAGCGGGATGGGGAGGGAGTGCCACACAGCCCTGCTCTGCACCAGCTTCACCCAGCCTTGGCCCCCGGTTCCTGAACGCAGCATCAGACATGGCCCCAGCCCGAGCTCTGGCCCCACCTGAGGACAAGCTCCCAGCCAGCTGCAGCTCTGGTACCACTTCTGGCTGTGGCCCTACTCCTGGTCCTGGCTGCCAGGAGCATAGGAGGGGGAATGTGTACAGTGTCCATTACAGGTCAGTGGAAACGTGATCTAAAAAGTTTGGGGACCACTGGATTAAACTACAGCCAGCCAATAGTCTACAACAGAAGTGGATTAGCCATGTTCATGGGCCAGCTGTCCCAAGCAAAAACATGTCTCTTGTGACATACCCGGTAAGTCAAACACGCAATAGATGGCTTCCCACCAGCTAATTCCAGCTCCACTCTCCTATAGGCAAACTGAAATGCAATCCCTGGAGTCAGTGAAAGACATTGTTAATATCTTGCTCAGAGACAGGATTTTTAACCCTTCTGGTTTCAGCCAGGAAGTGGGCTTTATATAATCCTTTCACACAGAGACACAATTTAGCTTTCTAATCAAGAGACTACTCAGTTTGTGTGCTCACTCCTAAATCTCACTTAACACTTTTATTCAAGTTAATCATGTCAAACTACACAAGAACTAAATTTACCCTGTAAAATCCCTCCTTTGGATACCATTTTTAGTTAGCCAGCAATGTAGGGGAAAAAAAGATAATTTTGCCAGTTATAAAACAGTTGGCTCAAAAGCCAAACTAGGAATAGAATCCCAGGGAAAAATTTAGGGATTGGTCCATGATTATCTGTCATTTTTTTAAAAAGATGTTAAGTCCTGTCAACACTAGTGTGTGATGGGTGTTACACATTTTTAAATTACAATCTACATTTTTTATTTAGAAAGGACCTATGAGAATTGTTTTTCTACCAACAGTGTGAAATTCACATAAAAACCCACATATTAACTACAGACCAAAAAGGTCTCCGAGGCAGCCATAGGTCTAGAAGAAGAAGAGGAAGCTGTAAATATGGACAAAGAAAGGTTAATAATATTTTGCAGGCACACATAGCAGTGGAAATGGAAGTTATGAAAAGACCATTGGCCCTAGACATACTTTTTCTGTTTTTAGTGTCTGTACTTTCAGCTGAGTGAGTTGGTTCAAGTTCAGTGCTTTATCAAGTTGTGCATACTGTAAAAATAGTTACTTTTTATAAAATGTTGCTATCTCGTCTGGATTTTCTCAAAATTGTACTAATATAATTTCTTTAAATTTTATCTTGAAATTCTATGGCCATTGGTTTTTTCTTCTGTACGTAGGAATGAGGACAGTTGCCATTACTTTTCCTGCTGTATTTATCACAAATGAAACGGAGACATTTTTACTGGAGACAGCAAGAGCTGATTCCTAATTTTACACTTTCTCCAAATATCAGTAAAGTTCTTTTTAAACTTAAATCATCTTCATGGATTAAGTATACCTATATGGAACTCAGATTAATGTAGTGACATTTGTGTTCCATCTTATATCCTTGTGATATTCATAGCCTAGGTTCCACTCATGTTTCTTTAACATGATGCTGATGCACAATGAGTTTGGCTCCAAGAAAGCAGCAATTTCGAAGTATGGCACATTTAGCCTTCTTTAATGTACCTTTATGTACATCATACAGTTTAAAAAAATTATTAGGGAAAGAATAATGTATACTGTTTATATTTATTTATTTAACCTGTGAATTGCTGACTGGAAAAGGAGAAAAACAAGGCAATGCTGTATCATTTCCAAGGATCATAAAACACTTGACTGAGGCAAAACAACGCCCATCTTATTTTATTCAGAATATTAATTTTACTCAGGTCTCAGACAAACAAGCCATACTTTCATTAATGAAATGCTCTTAAGCTAATTTCCATTTGTATGCAAGCAACATCATCAGGTTTAGTACATGCACACAGTCACACATACTTATACTGATATCTGCATGGGAAGAAAGAGAACAGGGTGTTGATTTATTACACACAAATTGAATGAATAAGATAACATTTTATTAGTTAGATACCATTATAAAAATGACTATAAAGGGATGCAATACAAGTGGTATATGGCCTTATCAGTAAATCCTCTGCATGTTAGGACCTGGTACATGTTGTAATAAAAAGATAATTAAAAGTATTGAATCACAGAACCGTATCAAGAAATAGCCTTCTAACAATGAGCTCTATTAGTATTGTCGTATGTATCTCCACACTGGTTCCAAAAAGAATAAGGACCTACGCCACTTTTTAGTGAATATAAAAAAGCCATATTGGTTTTAAGAGTTATGGTTTTATATACAATGCCAGGTAACAAATACATTTCATTACAAAAGATATGGGTTTTTTTTTAATCTAGTTTCCAGACATTGAGAGTCAAAATTAATTACAAAAGCAGACTAATGGCCAGATTCTGATCTCAGTTAAGCCAGTGTAAATCTCAAGTAATTCCAGCAAAGTCAGTAAATTTATACCAGGTTTACACTGATTTATCTGAGGTTGAAATCTGTCCCTATCTCTCCAAGTCCAAGCAGTACAAGTATGGGGAGGGGAGTATTTCTCTTAATTTTGCTTTTAAAATTTCCTGACAAAAAGATTTTTTGTTTGAGAAGCTTTATCTCATGTTATTAACAAGCATACTTATGCTAAGGTAATATTCACATATCCTAACTGCTTTAACTAATAAAACATTATTGAAAATCTATGGAAATATTTCACAGATTTTTTAATCTTATGAACAACAAAATCTGGCTCCTGAAATCGAAACTGTGCTTCTCCCCACCCCCTTTCCTTCAGGTCAACTGCTCCCCTCCCCCATTCCGGTCAGTTTAATATGGAGATGCTGCCTAAGCTTTGTGGTATAGAATAAGCACACAACATTTTCTCCTGGGAGTTAGTTCATGCAAAACACTGCCCCGCTGAGAGAGTGGAAATTTACCCATAAGACATTCTTCCAGCAGCAAGACTCCAGAGGAAACCTGATCAGAATTTTTAAAGACACGTCTTGATTTTCTCCATAATTCCTTCAAAGTTTCCCAGGGAAAAAGTATAAACTAAATGTTTAAGATTTATTAGACCAGGTCAAAAGAGACATACAATGAGACAGACTAAAGTGCAGATAAAAACATAGGAGGAGCAGGCAGTGGACTGTTTCCAATAGATTTTCTGTTGCTATATCTTCTGCTATGATTTCTTTTTGTTGTGCTTTCCTCCTTCTGACTTTTGGTTTATAGTATCTGCAGCATTCAAGTCGATCAATGCATCAAGTTTTTTTCCATGTCTGCCATAGTCTCACTGACTTTAAAACAAGCAGTTGTTTTTTGCCATCTTTTGTAAAGTTAAAAATATATTTTTCACTAACTACATGTCACTGATTTACATCTGTAGAATATGTGCTTCTAAACTGCATAATTCATAAGAAATGTTATTTAATATTTTTTGACATTATTTATTTATAAAACCCCTGGGGAGAAAAAAAGAATGCTATATAGTGAGCTTAAAATGTTTTGGTTTTTTTTTAATTGAGAAAGAAGCCAGTAATTCAGAGCCAGATCCAAAGCCTATTGAAATACATGGAAAAACTCACATTGACTTCACTGGGCTCTGAATCAACTTTTTTGTTTCTAATCCTGCTCTGATTAATATGAATTATTATAAAAAAATTAACATTTATATTGTGGTAGCACCTAAACATCACAAGTAGGCTAGGCCCCACTTTATCAGGCACTGTACAAACACTTGATAACAAATTGACTTAATTTTTCAAGTGTAGACACAGCGGAGAGCCGTGCCTCCCCACTGAGAAGGGAGCCACAGTCCTCAGCAGAAAGGACCTGCAGCTCCCTTCTTGCTGCGATCCATGGTTGCCTTCTTGCCGGGAAGCCATGGGTCTCGGCAAGAAGGGAGCCGCGGATCCCTTCTTGCCACGAACCGTGCGGATCCAGGGAGAAGAGACTTTTGTAATTAAGTTGGCTTAGGGTGGCCACACTGGCTTTAGGTCGACTTAACAAATTGACTTAGGCATTAAGTCGACCTAAGGACCAGTAGTTATTAAGTCGACTAAAGAAAGTCCTTAAGTTGACTTAATGAAAGTCAGGGGTGGACATGGCTTTATTTAAGTCGACTTAAGCTTCCTTATGTCGACCTAAATTGCTAGTGTAGACATACCCTTAAACTGCAACATCGTCAGGATAGGGACTGTGTCTTCCTTTTTAAATTTCAAACAAACAAAGCAGGCCACGGTCTGATCTTATCCCAGGACTTTTATTTTCTCTCTTCACTTTACAAGTAGTGAGTAGGAGTAGAGAGATTATTTTACCTCTGTATATGGTATTGATGAGACAGAGACTGAAATACTGTGTATGGTTCTGGTCTTCTCATTTTTGAAAGGATATTTTAAAATTGTGGGAGGTTCAAAAAGAGCCACAAAAATTTTGAGGGCTGCAGAAAATGTTTCACAGTGAGAAATGTATAAACTCAATCACTTTAGTTTCTCAAGAATAAGACAGAGGTGACTTGATAGTGGTAAGTAGCTTCATGCGGAGAAAATACCAGCTCTTTAATGTAGCCGAGAAGGGTTCAACAAGAAGCAACACCTACAAGTGAAAGCTTGACACATAAAAATTATAAATAAGGCACGAATTTTTGAATGGTGAGGTTGATTAACTACTGATTAACTACTGAGGATGATTAACTACTAGCTACCAAGAGAGGCAGTGGATTTTCCATCTTTTGATGTCTTCAGAACAAGACTGGATGCCTTTCTGGAAAATATGATTTAGCCAAATACAAATTATTGGACTCAATACTGGGGTAACTGGGTGAAATTCTACAGATTATACAAGAAGCCAGCAAAGATGATCAAATGATACCCTTCTGTCCTTAAAATTTATGGCTATGTCTGCTGGAAGAGCCGAGGGCTACTGATGTTGGATGTTTACCTCGCCCTGCCTGAGAGCTGGAGGTTACTGAGGGGAGATTTGATAGCAACCTTCAACTACTTGAAGGGTTGCTCCAAAGAGGAGGGAGCTAGGCTGTTCTTGAGGGTAACAGAGGACAGAACAAGGAGCAATGGTTTCAAATTACAGCTGGGGAGGTCAAGGTTGGATATTAGGAAAAACTTTCTCACTAGGAGGGTGGTGAAGCATTGGAATGGGCTATCTAGGGAGGTGGTAGAATCTCCATCTTTGGAGATTTTTAAGGCTCGGTTAGACAAAACCCTGGCTGGGGTGATTTAGTGGGAGTGGTCCTGCTTTTTAGCAGGTGGTTGGACTAGATGAACTCGTGAGGTCCCTTCCAACCCTATTATTCTATTATTCTATGATTCTATGACTTTGGGCATTTCTCTTACCCCTGCCTAAAGGGCCAAAGGTTACTGACTCAGAGAACTTGTCACGCCTGGCTAGAGGGCTGGAACTATAGACCATGGGCATTGACCCCACTGCAAGGAGCCGTGGCTCTTTGCCAGAAGGGAGAGGCAGCTTCCCTGGGGAGAAAGGAGCTCCCGGGGTTCCCCAGCCAGGGCTCCAGCGGAGATGGAATCCCTCGCTGGAGCTCCGGCGGTGAGGGATTCCCCTGCCACCCTGACTGGGGCTCCAATGGTGAGGGAGCCAGGACAGTGGGGGAATCCCTCACCCCCAGAGCCCCAGCGGGGTATTCCCTCCCGCTGGAGCCCTAGCTGGGGAGTCCCAGCAGCTCACTTCTCCCCGGGACCATGGCTTCCTGGAAAAAAAGGAGCCGTGGCTCCTCCTGCCGGGAAGCCGCAGGTCCTGGGGAGAAGGGAGCAGGGGCTCCTCCAGGGACAAGGGATCCATGTGGGGCTCCCTTGTGCTTCCCTCCCCCACCTTAGGTCGACTTATGGAATAAGTCAATTTAGGGCATCCACACTGGCTTAAGTTAAGTTGACTTAAGCCTTAAATCGACCTAAAACTGGGTGTTCTTAAATCGACTTAAGCTTTTTTTAAAGAACAGCTTAAGTCAACTTAATAAAAGCCCAGTGTGGACAGGCAGTAAGTTCGGTCGACTTAAGCCTCCTTAAGCCTTCTTAAGTTGACCTAACTTGTAAGTGTAGATGCACCCTCTCAGTCTGCCTAATCAATTTTAAAAGAAGAACTTTGGTGGCAAATGATGTACATTCCAGCTGCAACCTTGATTTCAGAAGGAAATTTAGATTATAAACTGTAACTTAGACTGGAAGCTTTTGGGGGCAAAGATGATCTCTCGCACAGTGGTGCCCTGGCCTCTACATATTATTGTGATACAAATAACAAATTTACCACACGCACTGGCTTATAAACGCCATAGGAAAAGTATCTAATCTAGTATTAGGGAGTCAAGGTTAAGACACTATGTAGCCTCACTGTCTTTCACTAAAACATATATCTTTAATTGAGAAAATACACTAAACACAAATCTTCATATGTGTGGGTACAGTACAGCATTCAAATTGCTTAATATTATGTGGAAATTTTGTCTGAGCAAGAAATGCCAGATTAGTCCCCCTTTAAAAAAATGCTGTTACATTAAAATTCTATCCATGGAAGTATCTGTGTATTCTAAATGCATCAATTAACTACTCAGATACCACCGTGACCATATAAAATATGGATTAGATATATAACATAGGAATAATTGAAGGCAAAAATTTGATCTGGAGTTTGCAAACTGAGGGAAAGAGTAAGTAATTTGTTTAATTTATTTTAACCAGTCAAAGCAAGAAAATCTAATACTACTGAAAGGAAACTGTTCTAAAAGCAGAGCAATTATGTTTCATACTCAAAAGACCATGGATTCCACATAAAAAAATCCACATAGCTAAGTCAATCATTCAGAGTTCAAAGTCTCAGTGTAGCAAATGAAACAATTTTAAAAGTGCAAAAATTACAGAGTGCAGTAGTTGTTCTTCCAACTATTCGATGCATTCATTTTGTACATAAGCGGTCTTCATGTATTTGAGTAGGTGCTGTTCCTGTTATTTTTAAATATAAAAATATCTATCATTTTGGTAACACCTTTGGACATCTTTTAAATAGATATCTTAAAAGAATTATAGACATGTTGGAGAAGATAGCTTATGTTCACCGAGAAAGCCATCTCAGTGCATTTTTCTTTAGATAAAGTAATAGGATCTTTTCCATTTATTAACAGTCCTCCACACAAAAGGATAGCTTAAAAACTTTTAAAATTGCTTTACCAAGAAACTGTTCCAGAGCACAAATTGGGAAGCTAAATGGTAAATTGTTACTGGAAAAGGAGTGGACAATCTATATATATATATATATTGTTTGCTTTAAAAAATGAATTTGCAAGGATCTTTCCATTAAAATTAAATATTTTAAAAAGTTATCACAGCAACAAATCAGAGGATGGTTTTATGTTTGTGGGTTTCTCATTTTGTCTTTATGCCATTCAAAGAGGCTTTATCAGATGGATATTGCTCAAATCAAACGGTTCCCTCAACCCTCTGACACAATTTAAGTCAAATGTATACTTGGTCCAGTATCACATTAAAACTTATGGAATTTTTTGCTAAATTTTTCTCCGTAACAACCATTAGAAATAAGTGCTTATCTAAACATCAAGGATGATACATTACATCAATGGAAGATCTACCTACACATAGGAAGAAGGCTATAAATGGCCCCTAGTGTATGAATTTATGTGATATGCCATATGTGCATTTTATACAATAGCCTCAAGAGCCAGGTACCCATCATCCAACCTACCATTTAACTACTCCCAACCCGCATCAGCTGCTGATTCTTGCGTCTGCTTCTGTGTCTTAATCAAGAACATCTAAAAGAACTAGTGTGCCTACTCCTACAATTTGTCCATTTCTCTGGTTCAAATTTGGAAGCAATCAGGATCAGGAAATATAAAGCCAGGATTTGGCAAGGTACCCAAAAGTTATAGAAAAATATATACTGTGAAGAACAAATGATGAATCAGCCTTTTATTTATTTTCTTGCAAGATTTGTAGCCTAAATGAGTCTTTATTTTTGGTGCTACCAGAGCATAAAAAGAGAAACATTGGAACATGCTGGAATTCATAAAAAGTGAATAAAAATAGAAGAATGGCTCTCAAATGCCTCCATAAAACTAAGTAAGGGCTATAAAAACTGCTACTTCTAATACGTAATTTTTTCTGTATTCTCATGCAGTCAGCCATTCTGGGTTGACCTGGAGTTCACTGTCCAAGACCACTACAACAAAACAACAAAATTATATATATTTCACAACACAAATTATGATTTTTAAACTATTTCTAATTGATGTCATCATTGCCGATAGAGGTTAACAACAAGCAGAACGACAGTTGGATTAGAACATTCACCCATTCTCCTTCCCCATCTCAAGATTTTCTATCTTTATAGGCACATGTTTCATCTGCTTTTCTCCCCACCTCTTTAACAGCTTGTGAATCTTCATTCCTCTCTAAGTTATGAATATATTATACCAAGAGATATTATATAAATGAGGCCATTATTCCAAATGAGAACGTTCTCTACTAACAGCATCACTATTTGTGGAGTATAAGACAAAATAAATGTCTCCCTTGAGTGACTAAATGCAAAATAAAAAGTAACCACTCAACTTTAATAGTTTAAAAAATGCTATTAAACATAATGGCTCCTTGACATTCAAGCAGCACTATATTTTAAGTGTTCTTCATTTTTAAATAACTATTTTATTTACATTTTAAATATTGATGGTGTATAAAGTTCTGCTCATGTAGTAATGATAGTCAAAAGTATTTAAAATAATTGCCACAAACCCAAAGTCATAAGTTCGCTCTTTCCCTGGGCCGGAGCAAATTGCAGGACTAAAAATGCAAACAGCATCTCTGAAAAACAAGTAAGAGATGCTTGCTTTATTCTGACTAGTTCTTGAAATTTTTTATAAGCTTTCACAGTCCCCAAAAGAAGAAATATCAAAGGAAAAAAAGAAAACAATGCACTGACCAAGTTATTAAACAATAAAATGACAACTCAATCCAACATTGTTTTTAAATGGTTGAGAAGAATTTTGGCTCTAGAAACATGTTCTTGGAAATTAACTCTTTAGGCAGAAGCCCTGAGATCAAAATGTACTCAAATAAAGAAGTTATTTCAAAATAGCATGAACTTCATTGTTTTATATAAAGTGGTAACAGAGAGGCAAGTTTGGTTTAATTTCTTATAGTCCCTATAGGAAATCACACACATACACACACCATTCTAGGCATCCCATGGCAGACGTAAGTGCAAAAGAAAAAAGGCACTGCAATTTACTTCTCCCTCATTCTTGCAAATCACCAACCAGAAACTCTAACATGGTTGTGAAGCATTCATGACACACACAGAGGATATGCTCCAAGCAAAAATGGAATTTGTGGGGGGAAAATAAACATGCTGCTTTATCCAGGAAAAAGAAAACAGTATTACAAGTTAGGGCTGCACCAGGAAGCAATTATTTGGTTTATACGTGCTAAACACAATTCTGGATGGCTCCAGTAAAACTAATAATACAAGTATGTGGTAAATCTACATAGTCCAGCTGTCCATAGTAATACTGCACTCCTAAAAGGAAAGCTAGGACTGTTCACAAAAGCCATACCTAGCATGCTGTACTTGTGTCCTTGTATCTATAGAATGGATAGTGTATTCTGTAGCCATGAGAGAAATAGTTCAGTTGTGCTGGATTTCTGGACCATTTTTATATGGCTGTACATGTTCTGAAGATCATTCCCACTGTCTCCATTTGAAAGGAATTTAAAGCAATACTAAATACTACGATGTCTTTTGTCACCCATGACAATCCTTGTGGTAATGAACTGGATAATGAGAAGGATCCCAGAACAACAAGTAGTATACAGTGAACTTTCACACAGAAACTAAAAGCCATCAGCTTTGCAGATGACATCATCTACCGTCTCTTACCCACAAAGATATGCAAGCTAAAACAAATTATCTCTAGGCCTATGCACCTTTAATAGGGCTGAAAATCAACACAGAGAAAACTAAAACCATGAGAGTCACACAACCATAAACATTTCTGAGACTGACCCTGAAGTAGTCCAAAACCCTTGATATCACTGTAAGCAAAACAGGTGGAACAGACAAACACATCAAAGCGAGAATGGTGCAAGCCAGATTTGCCTTTGCAACTCTAAAGCTGATGTCAAGAAACAGAAACTTTGCCCTCCAAACTGAACCTTGAATATTTATCACAGTTGTAACTGCCTTATTATATGGTGCTTAAACTTGAAGACTATCTAAACTCCAAATTTTTATAAATGTCTGCCTTAAAAATCCTTGATATCACATGGCCAGAAAAAAAAAATCATAAATGAAGAGCTTTGAAGACAGACAAAACAGAAACAGACAGAATAGGAAATTATGGGGGGAAATGGAAATAGTTAGGACACACATGAGGAAAAGAAGACATATGAGGAAAACAAGAGAGGCCACCTACAACACACACTTTGCTTTTCTACAGAGGAAAAAGGACATTAAACTATCTAAGTTCCTAGGCTATGTCTACACTGGCAATTTAACTCGACTTAAGGAGACTTAAGTCGACTTAAATTAAGCCACAACCACACTAGGCTTTCATTAAGTTGACTTAAGAAATTCCTTAAGTTGACTTAATGAAAGCTTAAGTCGACTTAATAACTACCACTCATTTGGTCGACTTAAGCCTCCTTAGGTCAACCTAACCCTTCCTTAGGTCGACCTAAGCCCAATGTGGATGGATAAGTCCACTTTCTTAAGTTGACCTAAGGGCAGGTAGGTCATTTCACAAAGTAGACTAAGTCGACTTAAAGTGTTGCCACTTGTTAAGTCGACTTAATAAGGTCGATTTTAAATTGACTTAAAGTCGACCTTATTAAAGTCGACTTAACAAAAGTCAATTTAACTTTTCTAGTGTAGACATAGCCCTACAAACCACAATGGGCCACAGCTGTGATACCTCTGACTTACCCAGCAATATTGTAAGTCTTTCCAGCTACACACTTAATCCAGCAGAAAAGTCTGTCTTGTCTCTGGGACACTCTTTCTGCCCCACCACCCCTACACACATGATACGGTTCTGTGGTGACCTGGAAGCCTACTTTCGCCATCTCCAACTCAAGGAATATTTCCACCACACCACTGAACAACACAATAACTCACAGATACCTTCCTACCAACACTACAAGAAGAAGAATTCTGCATGGACTTCTCCTGATGGCCGAAACAACAGACTAGACTTTTACATAGAGTGTTTCCGCCGACATTCACAAGCTGAGATTGTAGACAAGCAGCATCTCTTACCTCACAACCTCAGCCGTGCTGAACACAATGTTATACACAACCTCAAAAACAACCCCAACATTATAATCAAAGAGGTTGACAAAGGAGGTGCTGTTGTCATCATGAATAACTCACATTATGAACGAGAGGCTGCCAGACAACTTTGTAACACCACATTCTACCAGCCACTACCCTCTGATCTCACTGAGGAATTCCAAAAGAAACTTCAACATCTACTTAAGAAATTTCCCAAAGATGCACAGGAACAAATCTACACGGACACACACCAAGAACCCCAACTTGGGGTATTCTGTCTACTTCCCAAGATCCACAAACCTGGGAATCCTGGACGCCCCCTCATCTCGGGCATTGGCACACTCACAGCAGGATTGTCAGGCTATGTGGACTCTCTCCTCAGACCCTTCGCCACCAGCGCACCTAGCTCTCTTTGTTATACCACTGACTTCCTGAGAAAACTACAATCCATTGGTGATCTCCCAGAAAACACCATCCTAGCCACTATGGATATAGAGGCTCTCTGCACCAACATTCCACACAAAAACGGACTACAAGCCATCAGGAACAGTCTCCCCAATGATGACACAGCACACCTGGTAGCTGAACTCTGTGACTTTGTCCTGACCCACAACTACTTCAGATTTGATGACGATCTATACCTTCAAGTTAGCGGCAGAGCTATGGTACCTGCATGGTCCCACAGTATGCCAACATTTTTATGGCTGACCTAGAACATCACTTCCTCAAATCTCGTCCACAAGTACCTCTACTTTATCTACGCTAGATTGGTGACATTTTCATCATCTGGACCCATGGGAAAGAATCCCTTGAAGAATTCCACCGGGACTTCAACAACTTCCACCCCACCATCAACCTCAGTCTGGACCAGTCCACACAAGAAATCCACTTCTTGGACACCACAGTACAAATAAGGCATGGATACATTAACACCACTCTATACCAAAAACCAACTGACATGCCTCCAGCTTCCACCCTGGTCATATTACATGATCCATTGTCTACATCCAAGCCTTGTGATACAACCAGATTTGCTCCAATCCCTCAGACAGAGACAAACACCTACAGGACCTTTAGCAAACATTCCTAAAGCTACAGTACCCACCTGGGGAAGTGAGAAAACAGATCGATCAAGCCAGATGAGTACCCAGAAGTCACCTACAACAGGACAGACCCGGCAAAGAAAACAATAGAACACCTCTGGCCATCACCTACAACCCCCCAGCTGAAATCACTCCAACACATCAAAGATCTATAACCTATCCTGGAAGATGATCCCCCACTCTCCCAAGCCTTGGGAGGCAGGCCCATTCTTGCTTACAGACAGCCCCCCAACCTGAAGCAAATACTTAGCAGCAACCGGATATGATACTACAAGAACACTAACCCAGATACCTATCCCTGCAACAAACCCTGTTGCCAACTCTGCCTGCACATCAACTCTAGAGATACCATCATAGTCCCAACTACATCAGGTACACTATCAGGAACTCATTCACCTGCACATCTACTAATGTTGTTTATGCCGTCATGTGCCAGCAATGCCCCTCTGCCATGTACATCGGCCAAACCGGACTCTCCTTATGCATGAGAATACATGGACACAAATCAGACATAAAAAATGGTAACATCCATAAACCGGTAGGAGAACACTTCAATCTCGCTGGACACTCAGTAGCAGACTTGAAAGTTGCCATTCTCCTGCAAAAAAACGTCAAAAGAAGACTCCAATGTGAAACTTAAGTCGCTTAATTGCTTAAGTCAACTTAATTTACTCTGCGCCTACACTACACTTTCCGTAAGTCGACTTAAGCAGCTGCTTAAGTCGACATAAGGAAAAATTAATTCAACTTTGTAAAACCTCCTTTTAAGTCGACTTTTGGCTTAAGTTGACTTTCTAAAGTCGACTTAAGCCACTGTAGACCTGGAGTAGCCCTAAGTCGACTCTAAGTCAACCCAAGTTGACTTAAAATTTAAGTGTAGACATGCTAAGTCAACTTAGCTAAATCGACCTAATTTAACAAGTGTAGACATAGCCTATGCTATCAGCAAGGCCCCTTGTTTTCAGTTTTTATTTTGTTTAAAAATTCCTGGGAATTTATCAGTGTTTATTACATAAATTTACAAACAGATGAAATCAGTGATAAAAATTAATTTAGCAGTTTTCTGGGTTAATATCAGGGTTAACAGTAGTGGAGTGGCAGGAGGGAAAAAAGCAACAAATAGCAAAATTAAGAGTAAAAGCAGTTTACGGTTGTAGCTTATTTAATGAACTGTATATTAACAGTATGTACACATGTGTGATTCTTCCACAACATTGCCTTATTTTAACAGATAGCAATGCATTTACACTCAGATTAATTTATTAAGATAAGCACATCTACTATAATATAGTATTGGATTTTCTTAACTTAATCAGTATTTTCATGTACTTGAGTGGTCCAAAATTTGGGTGAAAAATGAGTAAGAAATTAATAACAGTTTTTGTAGAACCCAAAACAAACAAGGAGCCCTATGGCACTTTTACAGACTACAGGACTCCTTGTTTGTTTTGCTGGACTAGACTAACATGGCTACCCCTTTGGTACTTCTAGAACTCAAGAATTATTTGGTAAAAAAATCAATAAAAACTGAAATGAAGAGCTGTACATAGTACAAGGTTTCTAGAATAAAGTGTGACTGATCAGATATGCAATCCTCTAATACTATTTTGAAATTGAAGTTTCATCAATGTTATTTTTAAAAAGTTGTTTTCTCTAGATTTGAAATAATGCCTCTGATTTACCCTCTGGCCCCAATATTATGAGATATTAATAATCCCTGTACATATACTATATAGGCAAATAAATCGTGTTTTTTGTAGATTCCCTAGAATTTTGTTTACTGGGATTAACTCAATTTGTACAACTAATTGATTGTGTCAGAAAACTGATATCATAATTTATGCTGAATATACCTGTTCTGCAGTTTGGTAATTCCACTGCTATTCTTTAGTTCATAGCAGCCTGGCATCAACTATTGGCCTCAGCCTTTTTAATTGTTTTCAGTGGAGAAAGTAACAAGAAAGGGGCATGTATCCATTGTCCTCCCTGGCGTTCATCAACATTGTGACAGGTTCTCTCTCACACACCTCACTGATAACTGATGGGTTTTCACTTGGTGTTCTCTGGATGGAGAGCAGTGCTTTTTTTTGTATTAAAAAAAAGGTGCCAGTACTCTTGATAGTCAATTTGAAAAATGCTTCTCCCACCCCTCTTCTTCCAGCAGCGTACTCCTTTTCCCTGCTGACCCCATCCACCCAGCGGGACAGTGGGGCTGGCCAAAAAAAAAAGAAAAGCACTGATGGAGAATAATCAAGTGACACTGGACAGAACACAAGTCACTGCAGAAAGGGTTGCAGCCTGTCTCTCTCATTTAGGTTTGGTTGATGAGCCAGAAAAACTTGCCTGTGGAGTCTGTAAGGGTGCGTCTACACTTGTAAATTAAGTCGATTTAAGCTTGCTTAAGTCGACTTAATTTACTCTGCGTCTACACTACACTTTCCTTAAATTGACTTAAACAGCTACTTAAGTCGACTTACGGAAAAGTTAAGTCGACTTTCTAAAACCTACTTTTAAGTTGACTTTTGGCTTAGTCAACTTTCTAAAGTCGACTTAAGCCAGTGTAGACTTGGAGTAGCCCTAAATCGACTCTAAGTCGATTTAGGGCTCTCCAGCGCTTTCTCACTGCCCATCCTGCCCCTATGCCCTGCCAGGGTCCCTGTCCCCCGTTGCCCCATTGTACACAGGTACAATGGGGCAAAGGCTGAGCCCCCTGGCAGTTGGCAAGGGGTGTCCCCCTGCCATCGTGGACCAGTCCCAGGTCTACCTAGCCCCTAGAAGTCGACCTAGGTGTCCAGTGTGGACGCTCTAGGTCGACTTTGTAGGGTCCCCCCTAAGTCGACTTAAAATTTAGGTGTGGGCATGCTAAGTCGACTTAACAAAGTCGACTTAAAGTAGACTTTGTTAAGTCGATTTAGCTAAGTCGACCTAAATTTACAAGTGTACACATAGCCTAAAAATGTAGCTGTGTCCAATAATTCTTGTGCTTCCCACTTTTTATTATGTTCAATTTTTTTTAAAGGCTAGACTTTTCACATGGATCAGAAGCTACCCATGGAAGCCAGTAGGATGACTTCTCTTTTTAGAGACTTCCAAGCTCTTTGCAAAGAGGGTAACCAGAGAAACAACTAGAAATAAGAAAAAGAGCTAGATCATGCTATCAACCAGCTCTCTGTGGAATACCAGCAGTTCATCATCTAATATTCACCGTATTTAGAACTCCCCTACTCCTGTCCTTAAGTCTTCATAATTAATTCTTTTGAGCGAGCAGTTGCAGTTTGAGCAATACAAAAATGTGATTTTTCTAATTGCAATTCATTACAGTCTCTCTAAGTTTGCTGGTCTAAGAATAAACACTAACCTTTTCAAACCTCTCAGCCAGAAATATTATGATAATGAGCAATGCCCAAGTTTCACAAAAGAAGCCAGCAATATTAATCTTTTCCAACAAATAGATCTTTCATAATAGCAAAGGTTGTTTCCAGAAATAACATCTTTATGAAGATGTTTAGTTCTTGCTAAATTAAAAATGCAGGCTCATTTTTTGTTTTATGAGCTTACCAAAAGACCACCTGAATATTTGTTTTAGAACTGACAGCTTACCTGAAACTCTGATTTTAATGTACAGAAATAGATGCTTATCACCACTCAAACCAACGTAACATTCTTAATAGAATAATCTTTTCAAAATGAAAACTCTCCATAATGAAATCCCTCTTTTCTACTGCAATAAAGGGGCCAGGAGAGTTCAAACTAAAGCCTGTTTAATCTGATGTAATTTATATGAATGATCTCATACCCACAAACGAAATCTATGCTCAAGCATTTTAGTGTTAGGTATCCAACAAATACTCCAAGGAGCCCTTGCGCAATGCACACGAGTGTTGATGTTACAGACCAATAGACATTCTGTTTGAATTTTTTTTGAAAATGGAATTTACAAACATTTATTTTAGAAGGTCAACAGTATATTTTTTCTTTCAGCTAAACACTCTGGTAAAATTATTATGTAGAGTTGTTTGTAAAGAGTTACCGACATATTGACTTTTTTTTTTTTAAATGCAAACCATCAGTTTAAATTTCCCTCCAACACAAGAATTTTATTTTTGTGTTACTTTCAGGGATCACTTTTCTAGCAGGCTAGCATATACGCCACTACGATAGGTGCAGTTTCTGTTTAAAGCAGTAATGCTCTGCTTCACCAAAACACTTTTATAGTCTCATTGACCCAAGTAAGACAACTCACATGCTTCAAGTTAGGTGCATGATTTACTGCATCTGGGCTTAACGCTTCCTTTCATTGATTGTATATCCTTGTCACGTGGGAAGCCCTCCGTGGCACTCCCGGGTGGGGAAAATCCGGGGTTATAGATAAGAAGGACATCTCCACAACTTGGCAGCTTTATTACAAGTCAATAAATAGCCCTTGTAGGACGGGGCAGCACAGCCTAGCGGCAACCAAATCTATGCAGAGTCAATCACAAGCCCTTATGGGACAGGGCAACACAACCTAGTGGCCACAGAGTCACAAAGTACAATATAAGGGCAACTGCCCCAGGGAGGAGTCACCCCGGGTAGGGTGGCTCGGCCCTCCTACTCTACCAAGCCCCAGCCTAGGGCCCTATCGGTGCCTGGGGTACAGCACCAAGTCAGTGGGGATCCAGACCTCGACACACTGGCGTACCATGCAGACCACCCGTGCTCCCCCGCCCTGTCCAAGCTCCTTGAGCTACTTCCTACCCGGGTCTTTGCTGCAGTTCCTCCATGGAGCTCCTGGTTTTCACCTCCTGCAGCTGACTCCGTTAGCACCTCCTCAGGGTACTGGGGCTCCCAAGTAGTTATGGGTGCCTGCATGGCTGCCTCCCGGCCGCTCACAGGTAATGGCTCCTGCTCTACTCCAAGGTCCCTCGGCTTGTTCCTGCTCTCTCACAGGGGCTGGGGTGGCTCCTGTTCATGAGCCTCCAGCAGGCATCCTTCCTCCACGCTGGCCAGCCTAAATTGAGGTAAGCTGCTCCCTTTTATGCTGGGGCAGCAGTTAGAGCATGCCCAGCAGGGCTTAAGGGGTAGGGCCTCCACTGCCCACAGTGTCTGCTGGGCCTTTCCAGTGTGGGGTAGGCCTACCCTGTCACAGTCCTGTTAGTTACCCCAATCTGTGCCCCATGGAATGGCTGCTGCCTCCCACATAGTAGAGACCCTGATATGTATGTTTAATAGGGATTTCCCCCTCAGTTCAGCCATATGTCCATTACCCACTGGCTGGTGACCACCCACTGCTTAATTTGGAACCCCAATTTATTCCCTACCTGGGTTTCCTAGGGGTGGGTTAACCCTCTCGCCCACTGTGTAGGTGGACCAGCAGAGCATGTACGTGTATGTGCCACATGGCTGCCCATGCTTGCCCCCCCCTGCAAGGTTGCGTAGAGGGCTCTAGCCCAGAACCTGGAGAGCCAGTAGAAGTTGCCACATGCCCAAAAAAGGACAAGGGGACCGAGCAGCACTTCACTCTCTTCCTACTGCAGCAAAATTGGGCCAATCGCAGACCAACACGACCCCTGCAGGAAACGGCCTAGGCAATAAAACCACCTTTGCCACACGGAATGAACGAGAGTCCCCACGTGTCAACTGCCAGGCCTGATCAACCTGCCAGTAGGAGGCCCTCCCGAAAAGTGCCGGCCCGTGTCGAGTTAACCCCCCTTCGTCCCAAAACTCATCATGCTGTTGCTGGTCACCTGCTTGATGGTTCTGGTATGTATGTAAACTCGTGTTCCCTCTATCAGTTAACTTCCCTTTAGAGATAAGTTGTAATGTATAATGAGTCTAGCCTTACCTCTGTTTAACTCAGGGAATAACCATTAAAATAGTCTTAGGTATTGCTGTTACTATTATTGTGTATTGGATTTTGTCTGTTTATATTTTGTTTGTGAGCCATTAAGAGGATTCAAGAAGATGGATCATTTTAAATGTTAGGTTCTGTGTAGCTTAATGTGAGTTCAGGCTGTCATCTCTTCACTGCAGAAACCGTCACTTGTGCTTTCCTGTGTCCTGTCTGAAACCAATTTCCCAAGCTAGCAGCTTGGGTGTCTGCTCTGTCTTGTAATTGGGAAATACACCAATAAAGCTTGTTCTTTTATTATCCATTTGAGATTCCAGAAACCCTCATTCTCCAATCCTTTACCTGTTGCTGTCAAGTCCAGCAAATAATTTTTGTTCAGTGCTAGATATGTGATAGCAAATTATGTTATAGTCCTTGGGGATCCAACATGTATGATATAAACACACAAGCTTATGCCTGTTTCCTACCATACATAGCTTTTTTTTCTCATACCATGCAGACTAGTACAAAATGCTGTTATAAGCTCCCATCCCACAGCAGTTACATCTTCCAGTACCAACGAAAGTAACCTCATGGCTATGCTAACAGTCATCCGAGAACTACCATATGATCTAACTGAACTATTGATTCCCAACCCAGGCCTTCTATTTAAAATTCCAGGAAGGGGGATTAAGAGTGAGAGAAGAGACATTTGTACAGTACAACCCTATACTACCCGGAGCTTCTTAACTTTTGGTTTACTGGTGCATGTACTTGTATTTGTCATTAATAGTACATAAAAAATGTTCTTTTAAGAATGGTGATTATGTTCTGTCTGAAATTGTCATCTTCCTCTTTAACTGTTTCAAAACAGACTATGAATTTTAGAGCAGGTGAAAAACTCCTTTAATTACTGGGGGTAAAACTGCCGAGGGAAGGAAAAGAAGACAACTTGTAATATTACGTGTCTGACAGAATTTTTTTGTCAATATTTTTGGTTAGTTTTCAGTTTAGAAAAAATGAAGTACATGGTTTGCATGTAAAAAATCAGCAGAAAACATACTTTTGTCTTTATCTTTTCATTCACACTACAAGAGCAACGAACTCCTCAACACAATTATTTCCCATGAATATTAATTATGCCACTACCACAGTGCGTCTACTAATCTCCCAGAAATAATGTGAGAATTATAGGGATGAGATAGTAGCTGAATGTAATTAGAAACATATTTTGTTAATTTCACCAAAAACAGAGGTTCCATGGGGGTGATAATATGTTTATATAAATACAAACTCTTCTACATAGGGCAATTGATATAAATAGGAACGCAGGAAAGACACAAGATAGGTGAGGTAATAACTTTTATTGAACTAACTTCTGTTGGTGGAACGGACAAGCGTTTGAGCCTCACAGAGCTCTTCCTCGGGTCAGAGCAGAATCAGTAACTGTACATGACTTTTCCTAATGCTTTCTTAAAAGATCAGTCACTATTATTCACACCAGAATGCAGTGTATTTTAAAAGGTGCATTGGGCGATTTTCCAGTCCAAGCATATTTATTTCATACAACTAGCATACTTATCCAAGCAATGTGTCTCATATCAACAAATTACACCATCTATGAGATTCAATCTGGGTGGCCGGGAGTGCCCCCCCCCCCACACTTTCTTTCATCTGTTTATGGTTTCAATCAAATAAATGTTCAAAAGTCTTTCAGAATTGGTTGTTCATTGGTTCTGTATACATAGAGATGTACCAAAAGGTATATAGATAATTTAGGGCACTTCTGAACATGGGCATGACAACTCTGGTGAATGAATAGATAAATACTGCTCAAGATAGTTTCAAATTGTGTGGAGAGGAGATCCTGCTTATTTATTTAAAATGCAATTACTGGCCAGAAAAGTGAGATAAAAATAACACTGACAAGATCAAATCTGCCAGGTTTGTAAGTCAAAGGACCCTTTTTGTAACTGCCTACATACCACAGCTACTCCAATGCCTAAGACCCCTGAAAATGCAGAGAATTGATTTGGTGAGATGTATCCAAATGATCCTAGCAAGCGAACTCCATCTAAGACTTAAAAACCAGGCCGTGTTATTTCTGCCTCTTAGGCAGTAGTAAAACAATTCACTAAAAGACAAAACAGGAAAATCTAGAGACTAAGGAACCACTATTAATTATATGATAGACTAACTGCTCCAGCAGGCAAGTCTTGTACCCATAGTTTTCGATGACCGTGCTAAAACAGGTGGCTTAGTTACTACCTTTTCACAGAATGTGAGGGTTACTCACCCTTGTGCGGTAGCCAAGGTTCTTGGGCTATGTCTACACTTGCAAATTAAGTCGACTTAAAGAGGTTTAAATTGACTTAAACAAAGCTGCGTCCACACCAGGCTTTCATTAAGTCAACTTAAGAAATTCCTTAAGTCGACTTAATGAAAGCTTACGTCGACTTACTAAGAACCACTGGGTAGGTTGACCTAACCCTTCTTAGGTTGACCTAACCCTTCTTTAGGTCGACGTAAGCCCAGTGTGGACGCTTAAGTCCACTTTGTTAAGTTGACCTAAGGGCAGTTAGGTCGACTTAACAAAGTGGACTTAGTCCACATCCATGGACACCACTTTGTTAAGTCGACCTAACTTTCCTAGTGTAGACATAGCCTTGGGGATGTGTGTCCCCTTGCTGCTCCATTCCAGGTGTGTTGGCGCGCTCCGCGTCATTGATCGGAGTTTTCCTCAGCAGAGTCTTTGGGGGGCATGCTCGCGCTGTGTTAGGCGTCCTCCTCGGTGCACGCATGATCCCCTCCCCTCAGTTCCTTCTCTACTGCGGAGTACAGGCAGGTACAGTCTTGTATTTATACTCTGAAGTAGAGGGAAGGAGGGTGAGTAGTGGAGCAGCACAGGGACACACATCTTGAAGAACCTTGGCTACTGCACAAGGGTGAGTAACCCTCACTTCTTCTTCAAGCAGTGTCCCCGTGGTGCTCCACTCCAGGTGACTTCAAAGCAGTGTCTCCATCAGGTGGAGGGATCTTCGGAGTTGTGATCTACAGATCTTAGTACTGATAGGCCGACCGCCATGTCGGACATTGCTGCTCAGTCAATAGCATAATGTTTCACAAATTTAGCTGTTGATGCCCATGTTGCAGCCTTGCAAATGTCTAAGAAGTTTCCAGATTGCAGGCCCTGGTTCTTATGGGTGACTTCAATTATCCTGACATCTGCTGGGAAGGCAATACAGCAGTGCACAGGGAATGCAGGAAATGTTTGGAGAATATTGAGGACAACTTCCTAGTACAAATGCTGGAGGAACCAGCTAGGGGCCTTGCACCTCTAGACCTATTGCTCACAAACAGAGAAGAATTGATCGGGGAAGTAGAAGGGAATGGCAACCTGGGCAGCAGCGACCATGAGATGGTAGAGTTCAGGATCCTGATCAATGGAAGGAAGGAAAGAAGCAGAACACACATCCTGGACTTCAGAAAAGCAGATTTTGGCTCCCTTAGGGAGCTGATGGGCAGGATCCCTTGGGAAGCTGATCTGAAGGGGAAAGGTGTCCAAGACAGCTGGCTGTATTTTAAAGAAATCCTGTTAAAGGGACAGGAAGATAACATTCCGATGTGCAGAAAGAACAGCAAATGTGGACGGCGCCCAGCGTGGCTTACCAGAGAATTGTGTGGTGAGCTGAAACATAAAAGGGAAGCTTACAAGAAATGGAAGCTTGGACAGATGACGAGGGAGGCGTATAAAGATATTGCTCGGGACTGCAGGGATAAAATCAGAAAGGCCAAAGGACAATTGGAGTTGCAGCTAGCAAGGGATGTGAAGGATAACAGAAAGGGGTTCTACAAGTATGTCAGCAACAAGAAAAGGATATGGGATGGTGTAGGTCCCTTACTGAATGGGGCAGGCATCCTCGTGGTTGATGATGCAGAAAAGGCTGAAATACTCAATGCTTTTTTTTACTTCAGTCTTCACAGGGAGGGCCAGCTCCCAGGCTACTACATGGGGTAACGCAGAATGGAGAGAAGAGCGGCCCTCGATGATGGAAAGTCAGGTTAGGGACTACTTAAAGAAATTGGATGTGCACAAGTCAATGGGGCCGGATGAACTGCATCCGAGGGTGCTGAGGGAGTTGGCTGAAGTGATTGCAGAGCCACTGGCCATTATCTTTGAGAACTTGTGGCGAATGGGGAAGGTCCCAGGGGAGTGGAAAAAGGCAAATATAGTACCTATCTTCAAGAAAGGGAAAAAAGAGGATCCAGGGAACTACAGACCGGTCAGCCTCACCTCAATCCCTGGGAAAATCATGGAGCCGGTCCTCAAAGAATCATCCTGAAACGCTTGGAGGAAAATAGTGATCAGGAACTGTCAACATGGATTCACCAAGGGCAAATCGTGCCTGACCAACCTGATTTCCTTCTATGATGAGATGATTGGATTTGTGGATGCGGGAAGAGCCGTTGACGTGGTATATCTTGACTTTAGCAAGGCTTTTAATACGGTTTCCCACAGCATTCTCGTCGGCAAGTTAAGGAAGTATGGGTTGGACAAGTGGACCATAAGGTGGATAGAAAATTGGCTACATCAACAGGCTCAGCGGGTAGGAATCAATGGCTCGATGTCTAGTTGGCAACCGGTAACGACTGGAGTGCCCCAGGGGTCGGTCCTGGGGCCGGTTCTGTTCAACATCTTCATTAATGATTTTGATGATGGGATAGACTGTGTGCTTAGTAAGTTTGCGGATAACACCAAGGTGGGGGGAATGGTAGGTACTCTGGAGGGCAGGGACAGGATCCAGGGAGACCTGGACAAATTGGAAAACTGGGCCGAAAGAAACCTCATGAGGTTCAACAAAGACAAGTGCAAAGTCCTGCACTTAGGACGAAAAAATCCCATGCACTGCTACAGGCTGGGGACTGATTGGCTAAGTAGCAGCGCTGTAGAAAAGGACCTGTGAGTTATGGTGGATGGGAAGATGAATATGAGCCAACAGTGTGCTCTTGTTGCCAAAAAGGCCAATCGCATATTGGGCTGCATCAGTAGGCATGTTGCCAGCAGATCGAGGGATGTGATTATTCCCCTCTATTTGGCACTGGTGAAGCCGCGTCTGGAATACTGTGTCCAGTTTTGGGTTCCCCACTACAGAAAGGATGTGGACAAATTAGAAAGAGTCCAGTGGAGGTCAACAAAAATGATTAGGGAGCTGGGGCACATGATTTATAAGGTAAGACTGAAGGAACTAGGCTTATTTAATCTACAGAAGAAAAGACTGACGGGAGATTTGATAGAAACCTTCAACTACTTGAAGGGGTGCGCCAAAGAGGAGGGAGCTAGGCTGTTCTCGATGGTAACAGAGGACAGAACAAGGAGCAATGGTTTCAAAAGACAGCTGGGGAGGTCAAGGTTGGATATTAGGAAAATCTTTCTCACTAGGAGGGTGGTGAAGCATTGGAATGGGCTACCTAGGGAGGTGGTGAAATCTCCATGTTTGGAGATATTTAAGGCCCGGTTAGACAAAACCCTGGCTGGGGTGACTTAGTGGGAGTGGTCCTGCTTTTTAGCAGGGGGTTGGACCAGATGACCTTGTGATGTTACTTCCATCCCTATGATTCTATGCTTTTAAGATGGGTACATTGTTCATGGAGGCTGCTGAAGAGGCTACTGATCTGGTAGAGTGTGTCCTGATGTTCATAGCAAGGTCCACCCCTGATTGTGTGTAGGAGAGACAGATACATGTGGAGTTCCATTTTGAGAGACTCTGCTTGAAGATTGCATTGCCCCGTGATCGCTCAGCAATTGAAACAAATCGCTTAGGAGATTTTCTAAATGGTTTAGTCCTTTCCAGATAAAAGGCAATTGCTCGCCTTACATCCAGTGTATGTAAGGTAGCTTGCCTAGCGTTGGTATGTGATTTTGGGTAAAAGGTAGGTAGATGTATTGTCCAATTCATGTGAAAAGTTGCGGCAATCTTGGGGAGGAATTTGGGGTGTGGTCTGAGCGAGACCTTATCTTTGTGGAACACTGTATGGTGGATATGCCATGAGTGCCGCAATCTCACTGACACGTCTTGCAGATGTTACTGCAATTAGGAAGGCGACTTTCATTGACATGTGAAGCATAGAGCATGTGGCCAGTGGTTCAAATAGGGGGTTTTTAATGGCCCTGAGGACTAGTATGAGATCCCATGGTATAGCGGGAAGCCTCACTTCTGGGTAAAAGTTTTGTATTCCTGTCATAAATCTTTTCACTATTGGGTGTGTGAATAGCAATGTGCCTTTTATTCCTTCGTGGAATGTGGCTACTGTAGTCAGGTGCACTTTGATAGTGTTGTTTGATAACTTGTGTTTTAACCTTAACAGGTAGTCTAACAAGATCGGGATGGAAGCTGAGTGGGGATTGGTGTGCCTGTGCTTGCCCCACTCAGAAAACCTACGACACTTTTTCAGGTACGTTTTTCTTATTCCTGGTTTTCTGCTGTTCAAGAGAACGTGTCTCATCGGATCTGAGCATAGCAGCTCTATGTCATTGAACCATTCAGGCACCAAGCTGTAAGATGTAGTCTGTTTAGGTGGGGATGTAATGTTCGTCCTTTGTTCTGTGACAGGAGGTTTGATATCAATGGTAGGGTGATTGGGGATCTCATTGACATCCTGAGCAGGTAAGTGAACCACATTTGTCTCAGCCATGCAGGTGCTATAATGATTAGTCTTGCCTTCTCCTGTCTCAGTTTGTGGATGGTTTTCGGCATCTTGGATATGGGTGGAAAGGCATACAGTAGTGCCTTGTTACACTGTATGGGGAACGCGTCTCCCAGGGGCCCTTTCCTGATTCTTGCCCTGGAGCACAATCTTTTGTATTTTGTGTTTGTAGGTGTGGCGAAGAGGTCCATCAAGGGGTAGTCCCAGCATCAGAAGATTTCATTCAGGATCCCATTGTGGAGTTCCCACTCATGATTTTCATGGAACATTCTGCTTAGAGGGTCGGCCATTGTATTTTGTTCTCCTGGTAAGTATATCGTTGAGAGCTGGATGTTTTGTGAAATACACCAATTCCACAATTCCATGCCCCCACCCTGTCTCTTTATATAGCACATGCATGCCATGTCGTCTATCCTTATCTTCACTGCCTTTCCCGCTATGTGGGGTAGGAAGTGGCGGCATGCATTTCGGACTGCTCGGAGTTCTAACAGGTTTATGTGGAAGGACTTCTCATGGATTGACCACTTGCCCTGCATTGTGAACTGTTGTAGGTGTGCCCCCCACCCTAGAAGTGATGTGCCTGTGGTAATGAGCACAGACGGCGGGCGAGGGGTGAGTGGTATCCCCGCAAGGAGATTTTCTGAAGACATCCACCACGTTAGTGACCTTTTTATGTTGTTTGGGATTTAGATGACTCAATGTATTGTATGTTTGTGTGGTTTGTGATTTGATGCTACCCACATCTGCAGAGGCCTCGTGTAATCTTGCATTTTGAACCACATAGTGGTTGATGCCATGTGTCCCAATAGTTGTAGGCACGTTTTGACTGGAAGTGTAGGGCTTGTCCAGATGATCCTTACTAAGGTTTGTATGGTGTTGAATCTGTCTGTTGGTAAGTATGCTCTTCCTGTAACTGTGTTTATGCGAGCGCCTATTAAATGAATTTCTTGCACAGGGCACAGGGTAGATTTTTTTGTAGTTTATTATGAGGCCGAGTGCTTGGAACAGTCTTTCCGTTGTGGCTACTGCTTTTTGGGTTGCCTGGTATGAGTGTGCTTTTACTAAGCAGTCGTCCAGGTATGAAAAAATTGTCACGCCCCTCTTGTGTAGGTGCACTGTTACAGTGGCCATCTTGGAGAATACCCTAGGGGCAGTGCAGAGTCCGAAAGGTAGGCTGGTATACTGGTAATGTTTGTCTTGGACTGTGAAACATAGAAACCTTCTGTGGGCTGGATGGATTGATATATGGAAATATGCATCCTGAAGGTTGAGGGAAACCAACCAATCCTGCATGTTTAGCGCAGGAAGAATTGCAGATAGAGATATCATCTTGAATTTTTTATTGTGACACATCTGTTCAAGCCTCTGAGGTCTAGTATGGACCTCCACCCCCCTGTTCTCTTCTGTGTGAGAAAATAATGGGAATAGGATCCTTTGCAAGTGTATCTGCTT
The DNA here is from genome assembly GCA_007922175.1 of Pelusios castaneus. Taxonomy (NCBI): domain Eukaryota; kingdom Metazoa; phylum Chordata; order Testudines; family Pelomedusidae; genus Pelusios; species Pelusios castaneus. The sequence goes on along the minus strand of ML685851.1, from coordinate 283,362 downwards.
GGCACCTCCTCTATGGCTCCAGTACACAGTAGCTTGGCTGCTTCCTCTTGTAAGATTGGTTCATGAGTAGGGTCCCTGAGGAGGGACAGGGTAGCAAGGGTGGGATGGAGGTTTTGATGTGAAGGGGATTGTATATCCTTGGTTGATAATCTCTAATGCCCTTTGTCTGTTGTGATGTTTGTCCATCTGTGGAGGAATGGTTGTAGTATTCTGTTGAAGAGTGTGGAGTTTATAACATCTTCCTGTGCTGTGCGGGGGTGGTCATGCAAACCCTCGACCAAGATCTCAAAACTGTTGTTTTGGGGGTGCCGTCTGGTGGTTTTGATTTTGCTGATTTGACTGTCTCCGTCGTTGGTGGTGTTCTCTTTGTCTGGGGTGAGAGTTGTCGTATCTTCTGTTATGTTGGAACTATGGGTATCTGTTATTGTATGGTTGGTAACTGAAGTTTCCCCTTCTTGTTGTAGGGGTGTAAATACCCAGCGTGCAGAGGGTCACCCGAGAATCTTTCATAGTGTGCATGACCTCATTTGTTCCTTCTGCAAAGAGCTTGGATTTGTCGAATGGAAGATCTATAGTTGATTGCAACTGTTTAAGTAGTCCAGCTGAGAGAAGCCAGGACTCTACACATCATGACTGCGGTGGCAATACTTCTTGCTGTGGTTTCAGTGACGTTCAACAACGCCTGAAGTGCTGTTCACAATTCCAGGTGGCCTTCTTTTATCAGAGCTGTGAACTGTTGCTTTCTGTCTTCCAGAATACAGTCAATAAATTCTGATATTTTTGTGTAATTGTCGTGGTCATATGTCGATAACATTGCGGCATAATTCCCTATCCTCAGCTGCAAGGTAGCTGAGGTGTAGATCTTCCTGCCCAAGGAGTCCAGTTTTTGTCCTCTTTGTCATGTGGCATTGACTTGTTCTGACTTTGTTTTGATCTTTGGTTCACTGCTTCTATTACCAGAGAATTCAGTTGGGGATGAGTAAAGAGGAACATGTTGCCTTTAGGGGCTATAAAGTATTTTTGTCCATTCTTTTACACGTTGGCATTATTGTGGTGGGTGTTTGCCATATCAGGTTGGCAGGGTCCATAATTCCATCGTCCATCGGCATTGCTATCTTTGTCGACATGGAGGACTGCAAAATTCTATAGCGCTTATGTTGGGAGGTTGACACTTTTTGTAGGGAGATGTCTATCACCCTTTTGAAAAGCTCTTGAAACTGTTTTGTGTCATCTGTGTGTGTGGGAGGGGTAGGTACTTCTACCTCCTCGGAATGGGATGTTGGATGATTGGTGGAGCATGATGTTTCTTGTTCCTATGTTTGTACCATGGAGTTAGTGTTTGGATGGTTCAGGTGCTGGTGGGATTTTTACTTTGCTAGAGGACAAAGGTCTGTTGTGTGGCAGTGAATATTGAGACCAGCTGTCCCATTGTGACCATGGCATTTGGTAGGGTAGTGGCACATACCATGGAGGGGGGAGGCCAGTTGTAATCCTATCGGGCAGTGTAATAGGGATTGACTAGGTGGTAGTTGTCCTGATCTTGCGGCTGGGGCGAGACAACAGGCTGTCTCCCTTGCTGTCCATTGTACTCTCCAAGGAGGATGGGAAAGAGAATCATCCCCTGCACTGGGTATATGTCAGTGCTGTAGAGCAATGAGAGAGGAGAGGAGATGCACAACTCCTCCTGTTCTTGATGGTGCCGTGTCTTTTCTTTGCACTTCCTTGGTGCCGCAGAAAGGAGCAGTGAGTCTTGACCCTGCTCCTCTGCAAGAGGCTGTAGCTCCATAGTATTTAGCAATTGCTGTGGTGCTGGTGTGAGCACCGCGGCTGTTGTTGGCATGCTCTGCGGCGAGTGTGTCGGTGCCAAGTTCAGTGCGGCTGGTCTCGTTATTGCAGGAGCCGTTGCCATTGCTGCCCTTATGGATGGTGCTGGTGTAGCTTGCGGTACCGCTACCATGGCCATTATGGCGGTTGACTGTGCCATGGGCAGAGGTGCTGGTGCTAGCTGGAGCCATTCTTTTCCACCTCTCTGCCCTGTCACTGGGCTTTGAGAGTGCCTCCCAGATTTGGGATTTCTTGTACCTGAGGTTCCACCAGCCTCTTTGGTACCAGCTCCATTTCCCAAGTGTTTCCTCTTTTTTGTTTTGTCCAATAGTGAAGAGGTGGAGTGCCTCTTCTCAGGTTTCTTTGTAGCACTCGATGTCTGTCTGAGGTTTAAGGCAGGTCTCAACAAACCCTCCTCCATTAGTAATAACTTTAGCCTCAAGTCCCATTCATGCCTGGCTCGGGACTTTACATTTTTACAAATGTTGGCATTTTGGAGGGACATGCCCCTCACCCAGGCAGCAGATACAGTCTGCATGCCCGTCCAAAACCAGCATAATCTTTCTACAGGAGGTGCAGCATTTGAAACCTGGTGAAGCTGGCATTTTGCTGAGTGCTGTTAATGGTTTGGTTTGGGGTTTGTTTTTTTTTTACTAGAAAATTAAAGTAAAGTAGAAATTACTTCTAAAACTAACTAAAAGTAACTGGGGGAATAAACTCTAACTAAATTAAACCTATGTTCAAAGCTGTGGGAGCTGCTGAGGACTCCGTCTTCAACCAGAGGTGGTTGAGAAGGAACTGAGGGGAGGGGTTGCACGTGTGCTGAGGAGGGTGACTAACACAGCGCGAGCCACCTGTGGTGCAAGCACAACTCCCAAAGACTCTGCTGAGGAAAACTCCGATCGACAATGCGGAGTGCGCCAACATACCTGGAGTGGCCACGGGGACACTACTCGAAGAAGAAATTAGGGTTGGAAGGGACCTCAGAAGGTCATGTAGTCCAACCTCCTCCTCAAAGCAGACCAACCCCAACAAAATCATCACAGCCAGGGCTTTGTCAAGCCAGGCCTTAAAAACCTCCTATGATGGAGATTTCACCACCTCTCTAGGTAACCCATTCCAGTGCTTCACCACCCTCCTAGTGAAAAAGTTTTCCTAATATTCAACCTTGACCTCTCCAACTGCAACTTGAGACCATTGCTCCTTGTTCTGTCCTCTGCCACCATTGAGAACAACCCAGTTCCATCCCCATTGGAACCCACCTTCAGGTAAGTGAAGGCTGCTATAAAATCCCCTCTCACTCTTCCCTTCTGCAAGTCTAGTTCCCTCAGCCTCTCCTCATAAGTCATGGGCTCCAGCTTCCTCATTTTTGTTCCCTTCCACTGAACTTTTACCAATTTTTCCACATCCTTTTTGTAGTGGGGGGCTGCTCTTATGGCAGTCTCTTAGCACTTTTTCACCAAGATTATATTGTATGAGTGAAATTCTTTCCCTGCTAAAGTCAATTGCAAAACTCCCATTGACTTCAGTGGGGCTGGATTTCTTTTTAGGAGTGAGATCCAGCCCCCTTACTTCAGTCCCCTTCGGCCATGTAAAAGTGCTGGAGTGGCATAAAGGGATCCTAAAAGTCCCAAATCCAGCCGGGGTAGGTTTCTTTGGCACAGGCATTGTGTTCTGAAGACCCCCTCAAAAGCTATGAATACGGCAAGGGAACAAAGAGGGGTGTATGTGTGTTTGTGTGCGTGTTGGAGACAGTACTGCAACGTGCGGCCTTATGGTGCATTGGGCAGTGTATAGAAGCTATTGTAATTTACACAGTGCTCTGAAGGCTAAATTACACCAGGGTAACTCCAATCTCCAAAACAGCCTAAGATTGGGGATCAGCAGGGCACAAAGGTAGCTTAAAGTCACAATAGCCCTCCTTTTCCATTATTCTTCTGGTTGCTCCAGCATCTCCTGCTTAATTAAATTAAGCCATGATACTATTAATTTTAGATGGCTGATGAGAATTCTGCTCTCATGTACTTTGGAAAAATGAGGTCACTCATTTATGCCTCATCATAATCAGTCAGTATTGTTAACAACTTGTCTCCTGCAGTTCACCAGTTCCACTTAGTGGTACTCAGTTCTCCCAACAAATAACTAATCCACTCCTGACATGTCCCCACCCACAACACCCAATCAGCAGGGGCACAGAACTCCTTCGGCACCAGGCTGGAGATGACAAAGCTCTTAGCTAAGCAGCCAACCAGAGTCCTTCTGCCAGGAGAATGCATTCTCGTGAGCTCACTCACTCCCACCCCCTTTGGGCCTCCGCCAATCAACAGCTAAGATGATGAGTGACAATCCATGTAATCAACAGTAGCAGGGCAGTGAGCAGAGCCTGGTGGGGAAAAGGAGTGAAGCAAGCAAGAGAAAGGTTAATCAAGGTGGAGCATGGGGCCCCTGTGGTAGGAGTACAGGCTACCCCACAGCAAAGTGGGACCACAGGGTCTTCAGTGGGGCCACAGGGGGGAGAGTGAGCTCCTCTGATCCTCAGCCATGGGGGCAGAATAGAATGTGGCCTTCCAACATTTTTATTCCTGTGCATGCCCCTGAGCATTTAGTTCTACTGACCTGTTCAAATGGCCTCAGACATACAATGCTTTTACTCAGCTAACACATCCTGTAGAGAAAGTTGAGCTTCATCTAATAAATACTAGTTCAATTGGTTTGGTGGTGGCTCATGCTGAGTCCCCTCTTCCCAAACATTTCAGAAAGGGCTTCAATTGCAGAAAATGTGAAAATGAGAACACATATTCCATATATGTGCAATGATGTGCTACCCTTCTTCCCAGTTTCTCGGGACATTATGCTTCACTGATAGCCCCAAAATATAAAAAGTACAAAGCAAGCGTTTTTGTTTGTTTGTTTTTCAATGCCATCATTCTTTGCGGCACAATATGACAATTATGCCCACTTACAATGTACAGATAGGGATCCATCCACTTACTGAGAATGAAATATATGGTGTCCCCTATGTTGGAGGCAGTTAGGTCACCTTCTGGAATCCTAGCTTATAAAACAAACTTGTCCTCCAAAAGCGCTCTTGCTTCTCTTTATGATCTCTGTGCTTCCAGGAGAAGACATGACTGATGATTCAGAATTAAATGTAACCCTGTAGGTTGTCAGTGACAGATACGGTATGCAGAACATGCACTAGTAATAGTTCAGATGTTGGTGGAACAGTGCGATGAACTACTCCCCTGTAAGCAGCTCCTAGGTGTGTTTCCACTTTACCTTTTTCCCCTACAGTTTCATAAATTCTGGGAGCCCGTGTGACTGCAAGTTGTTTTGGAAGGGGTGGTGTATTTGGGGGCTAATATAGCAATATTCTATTAAATCCTCTTCAGAAACCGACACAAATTGTAGGCAATGTGTTAACAGTGCCTCTAATCAAATTGGTGAGTTCTTTTTATGCAATCATTTAAGTGGAGAGAAGAGAAATTCTAGGCTTAAAAAAAACTTTATATTGTCATTTATTTCTTTGGAAAATTGTTTTTGTAAAGGAGGTGAGGTGAGCAACCGATCACAGTAATACAAATAAACAAACACAAGAGTTTGTCTCTATCTCTGCAACGACTAGAACTCACTTCTTTCTGGCTCATTTTTTTTCTCTCTCCTGCCAAAACTGCTTTACGATACCTTGACTATTAAACAGCTGTATGAGACCAAGTCCTACTCTATTCTCTTCAGTCTTCTTAAATTATCTGCATCTTGAGGAATGTGTTTTGTGGTAAATCTTCAAGAAGTTCGTTAGAGTAACATTTGTCTACAAATGTCTCTTTTACTTGCCTCTCTTAATTTGCCTTTAACGTATGGGGAGAGCAGCTTTCCAATGATAATCTTTCAACTGCAAAATTGTCGCACCACCATGGAAGTGATCCTTTTTGTCAGTCATCCAGTAACTACAGGAGTTATTAAGTTTTTAGACACAGAAACAGGGCTTTCAATCTGAGTGGGGAAACAATAGCAGCAAAATGAAAGTCTCTCAAAAACAGGAGGACTTGACTTGTTAGTTTGGCACGTCAAAAGCCAAATCCTATTTTCAAATATTCTGTGTAAGGCAAGCTGCATCTGGCTCTAGGTGCAAGACATTTGAACAATAAACGCTACTGCCCTGCCATAGCAACATCTTTTTTTTGACAACGATGAGCTGTCGTCTCTGAATAAAGTGCAAAAATACATCCTCCGTTTAGCAGACCTACAGGGATTTTTTTTCTGATTCAATCAGGGCAGCCTAAGAAGGTAACAAAATAAGCATCTAAATGTGAATACAGAAGAATTTACTATAGCTACAAAACAACTGGACATTTTAACCCGTTAATCAATTTGTAGTTCCCATTTCAAGGCTCATGAAAAAGCATCAAATAATGATCAGAGGAAGTTAATTAATAATCAGAGCACTTTAATTAATATGACAGAGTCCTGTGGCACTTTTAAAGAGTAACAGATTTATTTATCGCATGAGCTTTCGTGGGAGAAAATCCCGCTTCGTCAGACGCTTTGGGATTTTCTCCCATGAAAGCTCATGCGATAAATAAATCTGTTAGTCTTTAAAAATGCCACAGGACTCTGTTGTTTTTCTGCAATAGACTAACACGGCTACCCCTTTGGAACTTAATAAATATGGTTGTTTAAAATATCAACGAAAGCTTATTTTTCTGACTGACAGTGACTTTAGTGGGAGCCGTTAAATAACAGAGTGTGAGCTCCCTTTTTTCCTGTAGGTGACCAGTTTCCATCAACAACACGGCTAATGTACGTAGCACTAAGGGAGACAACAGGCGTCCGGCACGAGTAGCTGGTAAGCACATGACTGTCAGTTGAGGCAGTGAAAATGGCTCATGAACTAATAACGGTGAGGCAGCAGCCGCCGCGTTGATGGGCAGAAGACTGTCAGATGAGCAGCGGAGCTAGCATGTGAGCCTGTCATGGGATTTTCAGAGACAGTGATCGGAAGCATTAGACTCTGTTTTAATATTATTTACATAGGGTCTTTTTCTCCTCACCTCAAGCTGAAGGGAATTGGATGGGCAACACTACTGTTCTCATTTCCTCAGCTTTTGTTCTCTGAAGGCATGTCTGCCCCAAGAAAACAAGGTGTGTTTTATTTGTCTCTTTCTGCTTTTTTTAAAAAACCGTGATCATTAAAATGGGTTAGAAGCTTAGTGCTGACAGGGCAAGTTGTATCTTCACCTGGGGTTCACCTCAGCCAGTTAATATGTTAAAATTACAATACCACACACTAAGATTTTAAAGCACAGTGACTAACATCTTTTAAAAACACTTGTTACCCCTCACACACACAAGCCTCAGGGAAATCCTCCCCTCCTCTCCCCCAAATGGGTGTGGCACTGTGCGGTACTGCAATGTCTGGAGGGAGCAATCCTTTTCCCAGCTCCTCCCCACGACCCTCCACTGCCAGGTTTCCCAGCAGCAGCAAGTCATGCTTTGGCCACTAATAACAGCTGCTCTGTTGTCCCTGTGTGGTGACAGATCATTAGCATTTGCAGAACCCCAATCCCCATCCCCAGCAGTCACATGCAGCAAGTTCCAGAGCAAACTGAACACAGGATGGGTGAAGTTCCTGTCCAAGCATCTCAAATTCTGCCTCCAGCCTAGCAAAGCAAAATCACAATCATTCCACTGCAGCTGGCATCTTCCATAAAGCAGTGGTAGCTAAAGGGAAGCAAACAGAGATTAGATACAAGGACGGGATATTCACACATTCCAAGGCCAGAAAGGATTCCTGTGGTCATCTAATATGACCTCCTGTATAACACAGGCCATAGAACTTCCTCAAGTTAATCGGATGCATAATTAAAATGGGCCAGCTAGTATATAAATGTGGCTAAGGAAAAATAAATATTCAGTAGATAGCTGATGCTTCATTATTTCTCCTTTTGCTTCTTAGGTATCTTCTACCTAAAACATACAAAAACACATACAAAAAAAATTTGCTTACTCCTCTAAGCCATTTTTAGTCCACTTACCTAGTGCTCAAATGCAATTCACTTGTGATTGCATGGTGTATTATTGTGTTAATAATGTCTCTCCCGGTTCACTGAGGTATTAAGAGAAACTTAAAAGCAATCGCAAAAATTAAAAAGGCAAAGGGCACATTTAATAAACATTCTGTCGAGTGGCTTTGGACCTGCAATCTGGATTTCTTTTTCCTCATCCATTGGATACTCAGGCTTTTTCTCTGAGGACACATACGTACACACTCAACCCATTCCCCTCTCCCCCCCCCCCCCAATTTTTAAAAAAATATATTTTTTAAAAAATTCCAGTGCTAGAATGCTTATTTTGATTGAAAGAAGTTCTCTTGTTGGCATCACAAGCAAACCAGAAGTTGTATATCACAGTTTTGATGATGGGATGAGTTTTGCTCTCCCATTACCGCATCAGCTACAATGAGTTCCCCATCGCCAGGCATTTTGGGCACCATGTACCAATTTGAAAATGTTGTCACTAAAGAGTTCAAAATAAATTTTAACAGTCATTATGGGCCAGGCTTGAAAGTCTTTTGGGCAGAGAATGTGTGTATTTCTATTTGTAAAAGCTGTATGTATTTTATGCATATTTGACTGAAAGCTAAGGACCCATGCTCTTGATGTGCTGAATGTCCTGAATTCCAGTTGACAGGTATGGGGACTGCAGAGGCTTACCACCTTACCGAATAAGTTCCTAAGTATCAGGATTAATCGCACTGACATTTAATCTCCCTTTCTATTCTAGGTATTGCATTCCATAGAATCCTTACTCAGAAGTAAAAGGGACCAGAGTCCTACTGAAATCAATGGGATTGTACAGGATACAAATCAGAACAGAATTTGGCCCATGTTCCTGGTGGTAATTCTGTCCCTCATGAAATGTTTATCAATTCTTTGGGTCAATTTAAGTGAGCGCAGGTCCTATTGCCTTCAATGGGAGTTCACTCATTTATCCCAGAAGTGATTTTAATGCTTCATCTCAAAAAAACAAAAAACCTTATGCTACAAAAATCAAGTGCGTACCAATCCAAAAATATTATGACACAGTGTAATAAAATATGTTGTATCTCTCTTTTGTTACTAAGGAACTAAAGGAAGAAAGAAACATGCGCCTTCCAAACCACTCATGTTTAGGAAATCTCTCACATATTAGAATCCCAGTCCTGCTTACATGTGCATTTTCTTTTCTGATTAAATCCAAACCAGAACTGGCTTTTCCTTAAGTTTTTGTTTAAGAAAACTGTAGTGAGTGACTTAGCGACATGCCATAAAGGAGAAAAACTTCACTTTGATTCCCATTAAGTCTGATGTGTCATATTTACCCTATAATATATTAGTTTAAAACTCATATGTTTGCTTCATCTAGATACACGGATTATTATAATCACAAGTGCATCCTTACTCACTAGAACAATGGAAAGAGTTAGAGATTATGTACTCAAAAGCCATCCTGAAGAGAGAATGAACACTTAAGAGCTCTCCATGTAGTCAAATTCCAAAGGGGTAGCCGTGTTAGTCTATTGTAGAAAGACAAAAGAGTCTTGTGGCACTTTTAAAGACTAACAGATTTATTAATCGCATGAGCTTTCGTGGGAGAAAATCCCACTTCGTCAGACGCTTAGAAGACGATTTTCTCCCACGATAGCTCATGCGATTAATAAATCTGTTAGTCTTTAAAAGTGCCACAAGACTCTTTTGACTTAAGAGCTGTTATTGTAATGGAGAAATATAGAAACAATAGCCACCCAGAGGAGATACAGTAGATACAAGATTACCACTCACTGCTCTAATAAAGAGAGGAAGATAGAGAACAGAGTGAAAGAAATAATTACCACCGAAAGAAAGAGACATTTTAAAAGGTGAAGTTTGCTTCCTGTACAGAATATGGCTGTACATATGTTTCACTGTATTACCTTTCTTTCATTTATTTGGTATTTTTTCCTCCCATATCTTTTGTCACAGGCCTGTCAAAATGTCTATTGGATTCAGATCCTCTTTTGGAATGTTATTTGTACCTGGTGCCATTCCCCCTTTTAACTGATTGAACCCCCTCTCTTTTTCTACTATGATGATAGGTTCTCATTTGATATCCAGATCTTCTCCTTTCTCTATGTCTGGGGCACTAGCTATTTGATTGCCATTCAGTAGTTAACGAAAGTACTGCCTCCATATACTTAATTGTTCTGATGTCTTTGCTGCCCTTGTTGACTTGAACAGGCTGGTTGGTATTTGTTTTTCTTCCTGACAACTGTCTAGTGATATTCTACAGCATCTTTGTGTCATTTTGTGCAGCAGCAATCTGTGCATTTGATGCCATTTTCTCTATAAAGTCTCAGTGATCTTTCCTAGTGCTCTTTTTGGCCTTTTTGTTCTTTATGGCATATTCCTCCTGGAGTTGCTGTTCTCACAGTTACTGTTACTGTGTTCTTGCTTGATTTGGAAGAAAAATACTAAATAAGTGGGAAAAGGGTCACATAGTGAAGTTGCCAAAGAAAGGATATCTTGCCCAGTGTGAAAACTACAGGAACATTCAATTGCTGTCTATTCCAAGTAAGGTATTTACACATATTTTTCTAGACAGAATAAAGAAAGCAATAATTCAAGGTTACAATAAGAACAGGCAGGGTTCAGATGGGAGAAATGTTATACAGAGCAAATACTAACCCTGTGTATCATCACAGAACTGTCAATCGAACGGCTGTCACTGCTCTATAAGGATTTTATAGATATCCAAAAAGCCCTGGGTACAGTGGATTGAACATATTTATGGAAGTTGCTACACTACTATGGAATGCCTCAGGAATTTGTGAAGATCATTTAGAGCTTCTATGTCAGTATGACATGCCAATGATACATAACAGCAAACTGCCTAAGCCATTCAAGGCTACCACAGGCAACAGACAAGGATGTCTTGTGTCACCCACGGTCTTTTTACTAATAGTGGATTGTGTAATGAGAAAGACCACAGAAAAACCAAGGGGCATACAATGGACATTCACACAGAAGTTGGAGGACTTTAACTTTGTAATTCTATAGCCTGTCTGGAGAAATATAAATCCTGGCTTCCAAATGAAACTTTGATTGTTGAACACCATTGTAAAGTCTGTCTTACTATAAGGAGCTGAAACTTGAAGATTTATTAATACCTCACTATCTAAACCCCAAATTTTCATATACAGCTCCCTTAAACAAATCCTCACCATCAAATGGCTAGAGAAAAAAAATCACAAAGAATGCAGGAGGAGGACAAAATAGAAACCTACAAGACAGGAAATTATGGATCATAAATGGAGATGGCTAGAACATACATGGAGGAAAAAACAAATAAGATAACAAGATAGGCATTGGACTGGAACAACAGGGCAAAAGGCAATGCAATAAAGGAAGGGTAACATTGAAATGCACCAGAGTAACAGAACTGAAAGTTCCAAAATGACTTGGGAATAGGCTACACCTATAGCAGGAGTTGGGCAAAGAGGAAAGTAGTGGTGAAGCCCTTACATTCTGCACAGAGTAGAGATGCATATGAGACATACTGTTCAAGTACTTGATATCTGTGTACAATCTTGATACCAAAGAGAAGGCCTTCACAGGAAACAGCTGTGGAAATAGTTATAATGCAGGCTAATCCAGAGTCTGAGTTCTTTCAGGAAATACTTCAGGACCTTCCCTCTTTGCTAATGAATTTTCACTGTAACAAGAATGAGATATACACAACCACCTACCAGCCTCTTCTCTCTCTCAATCTCTCCCAAAAAAAAACTCCCAATGAAGGGAGAAAAAAGACTCTGTAAAGTTTCCTGTGGATGTCACTGTGCCCGCAGGGATGAGAACCACACAAAACTGTAAGATAAATAGATATGTCTATATGCATTAGAGGTTTATATTGCCCCCCAGGTTAGTACAATGCAACCTAATAGTGACTTGGCATTATTTCCTGCTGAAGGTCACTTCCCCAATACAAGAAGCAACAATTCTTTGGAAATGTAGAATTCCAATACATACGTAGAAGACAAATTGCCTTCTGATCTCTATGGTAGGGATATTTCCATGCAAAAACAACATTGTTAAGATAGAGTGAAAATTGCTGAAGAGCATTTCCTACCGACACAATCACAAAAAAGCAAGCAAATCATTGCTCATTACCATTCAGCTGAAATTCAGTTCACACACCTTACCACCCAGTTATCAAAAAATCCAGTCAAAGGCTCTTTACCCCTATCACAAGCTCTTTGATGCTTCCAACATACAGTCAACAATAATACAAAGTTACTCAAACATACAGCACAACTGTAATAATCTTACCAAAAGGTACACTATTTGCAGGAGGCAGGAACCTTCCATTCTGTTATACTTGGAAAGTGCTTAATTTTTGTACTACTGAAAACACAATAAAAACAATAGTTACAATAAATGCTACTGCTGCCTAAGAAATCTGAGATAATTGTTAAGAGTTTGTTAGACTAAATAGCAGCTCAGACAGAGGCAGCATGGTCTTCTTGAAAAAGCACTGGACGGAGACCTGGGTTCTATCCCTAGCTCTGCAACCGACCAGCTAGGTGACCTTGGGCATGTCACGTCACTTCTCTGTGCCTCAGTTTCCCCATTTGTAAAATGGAAATAGTGAAACTGAAAGGGGCTGGAATGCAAGCCATCTGAGCAAAGGCTGAAGGAACTGTGTGTGTATAGTTTGGAAAAGAGGAGATTAAAAAAGGACATGATAATGATCTTGAAATACTTGAAAGGCTGCTATGAAAAAAGTTGTTCTTTCTTGTCACAGAGAGCAGCACAAGAGGCAACGGGTTCAAACTACAGCATACCAGATTTAGATTAAATCTCAGGAAAAATGTCTTAACTGGAAGGAACAGACTGCCTAAGAAAACTGTGGAAGCACCTTCACTTGTGGATTTTGAAAAAAGACTGGATAGCCATCTGTCTTGGATGGTTTAGACCATGGGTCGGCAACCCCTGGCATGCATGCCTATTCCCAGTGGCACACAGGTCTCCCGGCCCTGTGGCACCACGGCTGCTCACCCTCACACGCTGGCTCTGCCCCCAGGGGGTCTGGGGCTGCAAAAGCCGCACCCGTGCCTCAGCTCCTGTCCCCTGCTGGCCCCACTCCCCAGTTGGGGGGCAGGGTCAGCAGGGAAAAAGAGCCGCTTCGTGTGTGTGGCGCCTGTCCGCTTCTGGCCCCACCCCTGGTATCTTTCTGTCCCCGCCCCTGTCATCTTTATGGCCCTGCCCCCAGCACCTGCTGAGGGATCAGGGGGCGGGGCAGGGCTGGCACAGGTTGCAGATCCCTGGTTTAGCCTCAACAAACCGTGTACTTTGGCAGGATGTTAGACTAGATGACCCTTGCAGTCCCTCTTAACCCTGTGATTCTATAAACAGGTGTTTTTCTGTTCACTTTCGTAACACACATAAGTATTTCCCAACCTTTCCAAGTGCTATCTGCTCTTTGCTTTGGCCTAATGACCATGCTTTTCCACGTTAATTATTCTAGTTAGACGTGTTAACCTGCATTCATCTCAGTCAGCTTTTTAAGATAAAAGTTTTATATACTTTTTAACAAATACTCTATATAAAATATGATTTGTGGGCAGATTAAAACTAATCTGGCACATCAGGAAAAAGAAGTATGCAGTTTTACAATACCCAATTCAGCTGAGCATATTAGTTTAGCTATGCCAATTTAATACCCTGTTTATATTTTTGACATGTTTTATGTTTCAATACTTGTGTTATATCTATTGTGTAGTGAAGATGAGTGACTTTAAAGATGGAGTGTTTGGGAGATATAGATGGCATGTTCCAGGATTGCAGAGAATCAGCAGACGTACAGCAAAAAAAATTCAGAAATAATATTTCTGAGCACAATGTTCCTTGTCACGAGTTGAAGCTTACATATATTTAAAATCCAATTATGATGTTATTTGTGTGTGTGTGGAGGGGGGGGGGGGGAGTGTTCTGGAAATAAAATTCCAGAATAGCAGATGAAAATTAAGAAAGTAACATACAAACTTCCCTCCAGAGCCTGACCCCATTGTCTCTTTAGTAACCCCAGTCCTCTTCAGTGTCAGACAATAGCCTGAGACCCTGATCCCCAATTCATTAGATCACCATGTCCAAAACCTTTTCAGCAGTAGAGATCATACTTGGAGATAAACGTGCACATTTTATACCTTTTACTATTTGATTTGAGATAAAGGCAAGGTTCATTTCTAAGGAATGTGCTCTTTTAAATTAGCATATTATATATTTGCTGTTGTGATAGGAGATTCTACAGATATCAAATCAGATATGAACAGAGAGGCACGTTTCCTTCTGCTGTTCTCAGAATTACCAAATTAAAGTATGTTTGTGACGTTTTAGAGATTTAGAACCATTCATCATCACTGCTGTCACAAGCTTTGAATGTGCAAATGGAAACAAGATGTGTCCTTGGAATGCGGCTTTAAATGAGGTTTTGCAGCTTTGTAGCTTACAAAATTCCCTCACTGCAAGACTGTTTGCCTCTAAAAGGATATGCCCTAAAACTACAGTTGTAACACCATAAGGAAAATATGTGCCATATTAGTCACTGGATGGTCATTTAATAAATTTCAGTATCCTAATAATATCACACGCACACATTCTTATTAATTTTCATATTATTCGTACGGAAAAGATTAGGTTATCAAAGTATGTACCACATTGTAGCCCAGAACATGGAGGGGGGGCTGGAATCAAAATTCTGTTGTAGTAATAAAGGTTTCCTTCTCCAATGATAATCAACTCTGCATAATTAAAATAGCTCAGACTGCTGAACTAATTTTCAGACTGGAGGTTTCTTCCTGTAGCAACACTTATACATAAAGTTTCTACTGTGACTGAATTTAATCGAGAGTCTAATTACAATTTTAATGAATATCTTCAGCACTGCATGTAAACTTGCACTCCTAAGTCTTGCTATCAGCGCATTTTAAAGGTTTTCTGCATTTAATATTATTCTGTGAGATGTTCATCTGAAGCAGGATATTTTAAACTGAAACTTTAAAATGCATTTGGGGGAATTAAAGTAATTTGTACCATTATGGCTTTTCTTCTTTAGAATAGGTTTTTTCATTGTAATTTAAGTTCTGGCATCCATATCTCTTAAAAATTTTCCTGTAAATGTAGTTCTAGATAGGCCAAATGCACTTAAAGCCCTGGAAAGCTCAGTGGCAAAAGTCAGCCTGAAAACTGTTCTGGATAAAACCCAAATTCTTCTGGTTGGCAATTTCAAACATATTGCAGACTGTATCATCTTAGTGGGCACTTTGAAAAGCATCATCAGTAATGGGGCTCCTCATCATGAATGGCTTTCACAAATCACACCCCTTGATAAGTAGAGAGACAAAGCTGAGGATATATGATATCTTAGGCTACGTCTACACTTGAAAAGTTAACTCGACTTCACAAGTCGACTTAACTTTTCAAGTGTAGACATGGCAGAGAGCCGTGGCTCCCCACTGAGAAGGGACCCATGGTCCCTTCTGCCAGGAAGCCACGGGTCCCTCCGAGAAGGGAGTGGAGGCTTCCTTCTTGCTGGGACCCCCTCGGGTCCTGGCGAGAAGGGAGCAGAGGCTTTTTCTCCCTGGGACGCACACAGGTCCCAGCAAGAAGGGATCTACGACTCCTTTCTCCCTGGGACCTGCAGGTCCTGGTGAGAAGGGACCCGCAGCTTCTTTCTCCCCAGGACCTACGCGGGTCCCTTTTTGCCAGGACCTGTGGGTCCCGTGGAGAAAGGAGCCGTGGATCCTGGGAAGAAAGGAGCCGCAGCTCCCTTCTCGCTGGGACCCGTGGGGTCCTGGGGAGAAAGGAGTGCGCTTTCCTTCTCACCACGAACTAGGTTGACTTATAGAATAAGTCGACTTAGGGCAGCCACACCATCTTTAGGTCGACTTAATGAATCAACTTAATTGTTAAATTGACCTCAAGAGTGGTAGTTATTAAGTCGACTAAAGGAACTTAATGAAAACCAGGTGTGGATGAGGCTCTGTTTAAGTCGACTTAAGCTTCCTTAAATTGACTTAATTTGCTAGTGTAGACATAGCCTTGGGTATGAGTATTCTGACCAATGGGACTGAAATGCGGTTCCTCACTGCCAAGATTGAAAAGAAGTTGGACACCATTCAGATAAATCATCTCCAAACAATAGAAAACATCAAGTCAATTCAAGTGATTTATTTTCTAATCAAACAGGTCCTTTTTTCTCAAATAGTCACCAATGCTCTCTAAGTTAGTCTAGTCATCTGCTCCAAATACCTACCAACTTCCCAGCAAGAATCATCTTTGACTTTGACCCCATGAAACAGTGTGGAAAAGACCCATTGGAAGATGTAAAACATGATGGCTGGACAGTGTCACCAGATACTTGTTTCTCTCAGGAATCCTACCCCATAAACTGCCAGATTTGGCTCAGGACAGAGCAGGAAAGAGGTGCAGAAAACATTTGGTGACCTCAATGCTGTGTCTAAGGCCTGGTCTAAATTGACAATGGAGGTTGATATAATGCCGCTTATGTTGACCCCATTAGCCTGGGGAACAAGGGGTAGACAGGATCCCCTGGATCACTATTGGCATTTCAATGTTCCCAGTATTTACTTTTTGGTCAGGGAAGAAAGTGCCTGCATGCATCTTTTTGAACAGACCAGAGTTCCTAAAGATGCACACGTCAAGGACCTTATCAGACCACCCCACACTGATGTTGATGAAATGTCCGTAGTGACCAACAAGGACCTGCAAGACCATAGAGAGATATCTCTTGTGGTTCATGTACTCTGTGGGAAGGTGGTCTGGAGCTAAAATACAGACATGAGTACCATCTATGTCACACACACCCCCCCACCCAGTTTGGAAACTCCAGTGCAGCAAACACATCCACTATGTCCTGCACATTTTCCAGAGTCACAGCACAGTCACCCTGCACAGCAGAAGTCTATTAATAGCCCTGCACACTTGCATCACAATAACTCCCATGGTGGATTTCCCCACTTCAGATTGACTTCCAACTGACCAGTAGCAGTCCAGCGTTCCTAGCTTCCACAGAACAATGGCCACTCACTTCGCCACTGCTAGAACTAATCTCAAGAGAGTTTTCCTGTGCTTCAGTGCCAAGGACAGCTTTGCGCAAACTTAAAGAAAAGTGGGTCTCCACATACAAAAGTTCCCATACAGTCATCATGATGCAATCCCACCAATTTGTGCTTGATTCCCAGGCCTAGAAATGGCATTCTATCAACTGAAGATGATGCATGACAGCCTGCAGCAAGCAGGAACTGTCTCACTCTATTACTTGTAGCAGGGCAACTACAGTAACATCGCAATTTTCTGTGTCACGGCTCCTGTTTTGCTGTTGAAAATACTGCAGGATAAGGTGTGGAGTATTCGTATTGCTCACAATGACAGTGCAGAGCTGTGTGAAAGAATGCAGCTAGGGAGCATTGATAAGGACTGCTGCTGTTTCTGGGAGAACTACCTAGAGAAGGCTAGTTCTGTCTGGTCTAAACTGCTTGTCTGTTTTCCTGTGTCTGGGAAATTGCTATCTTGGCCTTGCTCTTCTAAATAAGGAAGGATTGTAGCTGAACCAGTGGGAAGCTGTAACTGTTTCCTGCAGAACTAACTAAGGTCTATAAAGGATACTTTTGCTACGTCACTGGTTGGAGATTTCCTTTGTTCTCTCCCCGTGAGCGCTCTTGTATTCTGAATAAAGTAAAGGCTACTGCTGTCACACTCAAGTGTATTGATTCGGAGTTTTTCTTCAACAGTTTAATGATGCCGGAACTCAGATCCAGCTCTCTTGTGCCTGCCACCTTTTCCTTCCCCTCGCTCCATGCTGGTGTCCGGGAAGGCACCTTCACTTGCGGCCGTTGATCGCAGATGGACAGCCTGGTGAGCAGATGGGGTGGGGGGCGGGCGAGGACACCGGAGAGCCTGGATGCTGGATATATTTGTCTGAGTGTGATCATCAAAAGCTGGACCAGATGCCTTGGGCTTTGGAGTAGCATGCCTTGGGCTCCTATGTAAGGTACCTATAAGATTTATGTTTAATCCTTGGACTCTGAGAGGGGTGGGGGGGGGAGACAGTGTGAGTGACTGAAAGTGTGCTGTGATTGTCTAACTCAGGGGTCGGCAACCCGCGGCTCAGAAGCCGCATGCGGCTCTTTGTCTCCCCCCTTGTGGCTCCCTGGCAATCCCCTCCAGGGAGCCAGGTGTGAAGTAGCTCTGGAGTTTTGGCCACGACTCCCAGGCCACCTTCGCTCTGAGTCAAACCTCTCCCCGCGCCTCTTCCCTTCTCCAGCCTGACCCACGCCTCTCCTTCTCTAGCCCGATCTGTGCCTCTTCCCTTCTCCAGCCCGAGCCGGTCTCTTCCCTTCTCCAGCCCGATCTGTGCCTCTCTCCTTCTCTAGCCCGATCCACGCCTCTCCCCCCCCCCTCCAGTCTGACCCCGTCACTCCCCTCCTCCAGCCCGATCCATGCCTCTTCCCTCCTCCAGCCCGAGCTGGTCTCTTCCCTTCTCGAGCCCGATCTGTGCCTCTCTCCTTCTCTAGCCCGATCCGCGCCTCTTCCCTCCTCCAGCCCGAGCCGGTCTCTTCCCTTCTCCAGCCCGATCTGTGCCTCTCTCCTTCTCTAGCCCGATCCGCGCCTCTTCCCTTCTCCAGCCCGAGCCGGTCTCTTCCCTTCTCCAGCCCGACCCGCACCCCCACGCTATGTTCCCTGTAAGTTGCACGGGTATGCGGCCGCGCAGCTTAGAGGGACGCCCAGCAGCCCCCGCCATCCCCCGAGCTGGGGCTGTCCTGTGGCATGCTTGCTTGCTTGCTTTCTTTCTGCAGCTGGGCTCCGGGGCCATCCTGTGGCTTTCTTTCTTCTTTTTCTTCTTCCTTTCTCTTCCTTCCTTCTTCTCTCTTTGCTTCCTTCCTTTTTTTTC
>ML685851.1:71393-264542 GCA_007922175.1 Pelusios castaneus | reverse complement strand
TTTTTTTCCTGCTTTCTCTTCCTTCCTTCTTCTCTCTTTGCTTCCTTTCTCTTTTCCTTCTTTCTCCTTTCCCTCTTTTTTCTTTCCTTCTCTTCCTTCTTTTTTCTTTCTCTTCCTTCCTTTTTCTTTCTCTTCCTTCCTTTCTCCCTTCTTTCTTTCTTTCTTTCTTTCTTTCTTTCTTTCTTTCCACCATTAAAATGTTTATATGTAAATTGTTTATTAACATCATTAAACATCATTTTTTGTTGTTAAATTCAATATGCATATCTGTTCTATTATTCAGTTTCTTAACCAGGAGGCTACCCACTTGCTTATTGAAGGAATTTTTAAAAATGGCTCTTCTTATCTTTTGGGTTGCCGACCCCTGGTCTAACTGTTAAATCCACTTGTAAACCCCGCCGCTGACCAAGGCTGGCCACTGTGAGTTCTAGCCGCTCCAAGCCCACTGCGAGCCTCACGGCTGTGACTGGTGGTGTCTTGAATGCAAGGGGGATGAGCAGTGTAACCGTGCCTCAGCGGGCAGCGCGAGTTGTGTAAGTCTGAGTCTGCTTATTGTTTGGTGGGGAATGGAGAAATGGGCGCGGGAGAGATGAAGGATGCCGCTCCCCCCATGGGCAACCCAGGTTATTTTATGTATGTTCACTGTGAACCTGTAACTGGTATCCTTTTACCCAAATGGAACCGGTATATGTGGGATGACCCACTGCTCCAGTTCCCCTTAGAAGGCAGCTTTGACAAAGAAAAAATCTCACGTTTAAGGGGAGCCTTGGAAGCTCTGAGGTCCAAGGTGCCCCAGAAGCACTAGCAATTATATTTTTTGTGGTATGACGAGTCATTTAAAAGGGACAGGGAATCTCTAGTAAAAAGTTGGAAAGGAAATGTGTCTAAATTAAAGGATGATGTTGAAAAGCTAAGGGGAGAGTTAGTGAAAGCCTAGTGAAAGCCAAAGACAGAAAAATACAGGGTCTGTATCCACAGCTGCCAGTGACACAGACAGGGAAGCAGATTGAGGAGGAGGAGGGAAGAGCTAGCCCAGACGTGTTGGATGCAGGGTGCCCTTTCCCACTCTCTCCACCGCCTCTGAGTGGGCTACCTAGGGAGGTGGTAGAATCTCCATCTTTGGAGATTTTTAAGGCCCGGGTAGACAAAACCCTGGCTGGGGTGATTTAGTGGGAGTGGTCCTGCTTTTTAGCAGGGGGTTAGACTAGATGACCTCGTGAGGTCCCTTCCATCCCTATTATTCTATGATTCTATATCAGAATAGAAAAGGGAAATATCCTTAACCCGGCTACTTTGATGCCTATAGTCGGAGACGGTGAAGATCACTCTTGCAAAGAAGTCATGCAACAGTTTGAAAGGCCCTGAGCTGATCTGCAAGACGTGCCCCTGGCCAACCTAGATGCAGAGTACTATACCGATGGTTCCTGTCAATGAGATAAAAAAGGAAAATTGGTTGCAGGCTACGCTGCTTGCATCCTACATGAGGTGGTGGAAAGTGGCCTGATAGAAAATGGGAAATCCGCTCAAATCACTGAACTAGTTGCTTTACAAGGGCCAACAGACTAGCTAAGGAAAAGAGAGTAAATGTCTATACTGATTCTAGATATGCCTTTGGGGTAGTGCAAGATTTTGGGCAGCTGTGGAAAGAGGAAATTTTTAACCTCCACTGGAAAGGCCATTAAGAACAGTCTATATGTAGGTCGCCTCCTAGAGGCAGTCCAACTTCCCGGTGAGATAGCAGTCATGCATTGTGCTGCACACACATGTGAAAATGATGAAACAAGTAAGGAAAATGCTTTAGCTGAGGGCTGACCAGGCTGCTTTATTAATACAATAAGAAGTGCCTCCTCCTGCCGAGATCTCTGAAAAAGACCTTGGCACTATGCAAGATTTGGCCCCTAAATCTGAAAAGGCTCAATGGAGGAAGGTAGGGTGCACCTTGCACCTGGATGGCATATGGCAAGACAGGGACGGCCACCCTGTTGCGCCATCAAGCTTCCTGCCTAATTTATTAATCACTTATCATGGCCTAGCACACATAGGCAAGGAAGCAATGGCCACCTTGCTGGCCAAAGATTGGCTTGTTTTAAACCTGCACAGCCGAGTCAGTGCCTTCTGTTCCTCTTGCCCTATTTGCTTGGCCTACAATGTGGGTAAGCCTGTAAAAGTAAGAGGGCAGCACAGCCCCCACCATGGGGCCCTTTTGTAAATATGCAGACCTAAGTGTAATGGCTTTCAGTATGTTTTAGTAATTGTATGCATGTTCTCGGGATGGTTAGAGGCCTACCCCTGCCGCAGAGTTAATGTAGCTGCAGTAGTGAAATGCTTGTTAAGAGAATTTGTGTCAAGATTCGAAATACCTCTAGGATTGAATTCAGACAGGGGTCCCCATTTCACAGGGAAGGTCTTTGCTGAAGTATGCTGAGTCCTTAAGATCCAATAGGGCTTCCATTGCCCCTACTACCCACAGGCCTCAGGAAAAGTAAAGAGGACGAACGGGGTTTTAAAAGGAAGACTAGCTAAAATTTGTGCCTTTACTGAGTTAAAATGGGTCGACGCCCTACCCACTGTATTAATGTCCTTTCGGGCTACACCTAATCAGAAAACCGGTCTAACTGCACATAAAATACTAATGGGAAGACTTATGCCCCTGTCACGCGGGCTTAATAACACTCCAAACGCCTTGCAGTCTATTCATGACGAGGCTATTCAGTATTGTTTAGATTTGACTAAAAGTCTCTGCAGAATATCTTTGCAGGTGAAGGAGGCATTGCTGGTCTCCCTGGATCAGAAGTGTCATACCCTAGAACCTGAAGATTGGGTATATCTGAAGTGTATTAGAGAAAAAACGCCCTGGAACCCCGGTGGAAAGTGCCTTTCCAAGTTCTCCTTATGGCCCATACCACAGTCAAATTAGAAGGCAGGGTGACCTGGGTTCATGCACTGCAGTATAAGAAAACCACACCTTCACTGAAGGAGGTGTCCAGTAAAAAAAAAGGACTGGCGACCATGCGGCTGGAGTAACCAACCCAGCAAGGAACCCTGAAATGCCAAAAGATCCAGAACATTATGAATATACAATTTTGAAGTAGTGAGACTCATAAAGTCTTGGATGGGGGGAGATTGTAAAAGAATGCAGTTAGGGAGCATTGATAAGGACTGCTGCTGTTTCTGGGAGAACTACCAATCCTTGAAGGCTAGTTCTGTACAGTCTAAACTGCTTGTCTATTTTCCTGTGTCTGGGAAATAGCTATCTTGGCTTTGCTCTTCTAAATAAGGAAGGATCATAGCTGAACCAATGGGAAGCTGTAACTGTTTCCTGCAGAACGAACTAAGGTCTATAAAGGATACTCTTGCTACATCACTGATTGGAGATTTCCTTTGTTCTCTCCCCATGAGCGCTCTTGTATTCTGAATAAAGTAAAGGCTATTGCTGTCACACTCAAGTTTATTGATTTGGAGTTTTCCTTCGATAGCTGAGCAGGCTCCATGCCTCTCTGTATGTGTGGCAGAGAAAAAAGGAGCAAAAAATCATTTCCCATTTGTTTGTGACAAGAAGGGAAGAGGAGGGAGCATGCTGCATCATGGAAGGATGACAACCTTCCCACAGCCTGCTGCATCTACTTGCACTGTGGGATAGCCACTCATGGTGCACTGCTTTGAATGTTGACCCAACAATAACTACTGGGGACATAAGAGCCTGATGCAATGAGAATGGTATAATCACACTCCTGCTATTTCCAGAAGTCGGCAGGTGAAAATGGATTTAAAATAGATCAACTTCCCTCCGTAGTGCAGAAATGGCTTAAGCAACAGCATGAGAACTTGCCAAACAGGTCAAATGCTTAAACCGTTTTTCTAATCCATTCTTACTCAAGTAAAATTCCCCTGACTTTCATAGGAGTTACCCTAATGAGGAAAAATAGGAACACTTAACACTAACAAGCAATTTAATTAACATTTAAATTTCTCTTCAAGCATTTATAAAAGGTCCTAAGAACCCCCAGTTGCATACCAGAGAAAAAAGCAAATGAATGAAAATAAATGCACTAACCCTATTAGAAGATGGAAGTAGGGGTTAGGGACCATAAGGGATTGTTCAGTGGGAAACACCATTTCCCACATATCCTCAGACTGCATAGGTTTGAGATATGATAGCTCTTTCCCTGCCTTACACCCTGCACCAGGGTTCAAATATGTAAGGTGAAATCCTAGCTCCACTGAAGTCAATGGCATAGCTACTCTTGACTTTAAGGAACTAGGACTTAATCCCTTAATCCATGGAGATTCCTATTCTCTTTCTCCCTTCAAATACTTGATCCCAAGTCATGGGTTCTATCATGGGAGGCAGCAATAGATCTTCCTAATTCTGTTTATTTAGGAGAGATCTCAATATTTCTCTCTCTCTCTCTCTCACTGAAAAGTCTTCCTTCCATGTGTCCAGGAAAACACTGAAACAGAATATCCGGTACACAGAATAAATTGCAAAGAGCCAAAATTGAACATAGTTAAAGCCCTAAACACCACACCAACTGGACCCAAATTCTTTGTTAAAGCCCTGGGTTTCTGTGGCATTTGAGCATGGTAAACTAAAAATTCTGTGGCAGATTCATGTAAAATGGAAACGTTTAATTAAATATGAAAATTAATAATATAATCAGTATGTTATTTCCAGTGGGATTTCTTTTTTTTTTTAATGTTAAATTCAATTTATTTTATGCTGCTGTTAAATTGCAGTGTGTCAGATAAATATAAATAACCAGATACGTTATTTATAATATAACTGCACTATAGAAGTTTGCCGAAAGAAAGCTGTATGCTTTGGCAGTTTGATACAAAACAGCTGAGGGTTTTGGTACCTGGGCTGATGGATGCAAAGGTTTGAGATTATGGGATAGACACATTCTCTAGCTGATTCTGCTAAAACAATCAGCAATGAAACATAATGTAAAAGAGACATTATTATTAGGTTCCAGAGCTAACATACAGTTAGTTAAATCAATTCAGACCCCTCTGAGATGGTTGGGTTTCTTTCAGTCTTTCTGCAAATTCTAACTGAGAGGATTTAAACTCAACTCGTATTGTTAAGATTATCTTTTCAACCATAAGGTCTAGAAATTTAATATTTTAAATAAAAGCTTAATTTGTCAATTCTGTGGCATGTGGTGTGGCAAATGCCTCTGGATATAGAATCACAAAATAGCTGGATCCCAAAATAGAGTTGGAATTAGTGCTGGTGAAAACTGGTTTCAGAACTAAAAGATGTTTCAGTCAAAATGGCCTTGTTGAAAAACCATTTTGATTTAATTTAAACTTTTCAAAAATTGTTGATGGAAACTTTTGATGAACAACTTAGACCTTTAGTAGCTCATTTGGGGGGTTTTGTTGTTTGTTTTGTTTGCATTGCCAAGTTTGACTGGTCAGATAAGATTTTTTTTTTAATTGCTATTTTCAAACACAAAAAATTGATATATTCCATGGAAATTTATATATCAGTTTGGAACAAATGGAATAAATAGCACTTTTAAAATGCAACCAGCTTCAATTTGAATGCCCATCCACAAGGGTTTAGTTTTAACTTCTTGCTCATTTTATCAACAGCATAATAAGGACTTGCTTTTAAAAGCTTCAAAATGTTTTCAAAAGCAAATATTACATCAGGATTTTCTTAGTTTGCACTTTTCCCTGATGTACAACAATATTTCAGTACATTCAGAATTTCAGAAAAGGAGGATTTGTCCCTTTATTTCAGTTTCTTACACACCAAAAAATTAAAGACCCCTTGGATATGTCTACACTTGAAAGATAGGTCGACTTAAGGATGCTTAAGTCGACCTAAAGAACCCCGCATCCACACCAGGCTTTCATTAAGTTGACTTAAGAGCTTCCTTAAGTCAACTTAATAACTACCACTGTTTAGGTCGACTTAACAGCTAAGTCGATTTGTTAAGTCGGCCTAAAACTGGTGTGGATGCCCTAAGTCATCTTTGTTAGGTTGACTTAACAGAGTCGACTTAGTTTTTTAAGTGTAGACAAACCCCTTCAGTCCTCTCACAGCTATGCCATTAATTAGCATCTCTCTTCACCTCTGACATTAGGATCCAGGACAGAAGGCAAAACTAGGTTTTATTTTTCTCAGTCTTTCATTTTACTTTCAATATGTTTTATTAGGCAAGTATTCTTTCTCTCAAGTTGGACATACAAGTAGTGATGGTGCTTCTTGGACTTGAGCAAATGACTTTCCCTCCCTATTCTACAGCCAGTTCACAAATCCTGTATAGAGTCAAAGCTTGCGTCCTTCCAGGATGTTACCGAAATAAAAATTGACGAAGTCCCAAGTGTTCTCCCAAGGTTGGCTCCTCCTACGGCTCCTAAAGATAGGACTGCTCAACCTTGGGCCAAAGCTGCAATATGAAGCGGCAGCCCATACAAAAACAGCAGCCAATCATGGATTAATTTTATTAAAAACAAAACAGGAGGAAAAGCACACAAGAACATCCTGCGACTTGTTCTATTTACACAATCAGTATTGGGAAAGTGGTATAACTTATTCCAATAGCTTGCAATAGACACTCATTAGTAGCCACACAGTACAGTGGCATACCATGGGTCTCCGGTGCTCGGGGGCCAATGCCTGCATTGGCATCCCCTTGCCTGTCAGTGGCAGCACCCCATGGAGGACAGGGGACGGGAGGGGATGTGGGCCCATTTCCTGTTCTTGCTTCCCCACTCTGGGGGCAGTGGGTGAGGCAGGGAGCGGAATTGATGGGACTGATGTACCTAGGCTGCCTGATGGGGGTGGGGGGGGCAGGCGTGATAGGCATTGCCACGGAGCCATGCTGTTGGGTTGGCTGCCTGGCCCCTGCAAGGCTGGGGTCCCTGCAGCTCCTATTGTGCCCAGTGCAGGGGTGGAGAGGCCGGGAGAATGCTTGCTCCTCCGGCAGCAGGAGCCCTCAGCTATCAGTAGGTCTGAGCTGGGATTAGCGTGGCTGTTGAAGATGTCAAAAGCCAGTAGCCCCTGGTCACATGCAACAGTGAGGAGCAGGTCCTCTTCCAAGGGCCCAGCCAGTGTCCCCCCAAGCTGACAACAAGGGCCATGGCGCTCTCCTGTCCCCACGCTTGTCCTGTCTGTCTGCCTGCCATTGCATTGGTGCCTTTTTGCTATGTTGCTCATAACTAGCTGTTGCTGTTATGGGGAGTATCAGCAATTCACAGTAGGGAAAGTGTTCCTGGGGAAATGTTGCTTGTAAGGGGTGGCTGCTCTTACAAGGCTGTGCTGCAAACATGCATCTACTGTACCTAAATGAAGGGATAGAAATCTGCTGCTACCTTCCTATTACCATCAGCTGTCCTAGCTTGATATTACTGGAAAGGATGTGGAGAGAGATCGACCAGTCCACGTTCGAGGAGAGACCAGCCATCACAGTCACTCATGAATCTTTTCCAAAGCATTCTCCAGGTACATTCAGAACCCATTATCCACTTCCATATCACTGTATCTCCTGGATCTTCAGAGCTTTTACTGCAGACAGTCATATGCCTGTATTCACTACTTGCTGCTTTAGATCCTGCACTTCACCTGAAGCACACTGTGTAGATAGTCTAATATTACACGAGATGTGACAAACATCTCTTTATGGTGCCTGATGTTTTTCCCTTGCATACTTCTGCTTTGCTTATTAGAGTAAATGATCCTTTTTCCTGCAGTAGTAGTGCCCCCCCAGGCACACATTAGATACAGCAACAAAAACATTACCATTTAATGGCAACCTGCTGTTCTCTGTGAAATGTGGGTATGTGCAATCCAGTTCCTAGTGGACAAGAATCCTCAGCACAAAACTGTAGCTCTCAGCCTTTCAGTTCCAGCTCCTGAGCTACCTGGCTTTCTTTTCACCAACTAGCAGCCTGCTGGTTTTACACTCCCACTCACCCTCTGGCTCCATCCTAAGCCAGTTCCCCATGATCGCAGGCAGCCTTTCCCTTCTGCTATGAATCCCTCTGCTCCTATGTGTTATGCTGGGGTAAACACAGGGCTTAGTAAGGAACAATCAGGTTCTTGGTGTTGGTGTTTTCTTCCTGAGTCAGGTTGTTTTGGCCATTACTGAGCCCCAATATCCATAATGAGGGAAGCACTCTCAAATTTCAGCCCTACCAGCAGGAAAACTCCCTCTGACTGACTGCTTTCCTCACTACCCTACCTCCCAAGGAAGAGTAGCCAATCAGGGTTGCTGTAGGAAGCAGGCAGCACCCTCTCCCATTCCCATCAGGAGTCAAATTCCCACAAGAAGGAAGCGAGTAGAGGGGGCAGAAAGAGCACGATAGCTTTGTTCCCTCCCTTCCCTTCTCCTCTTGTAACATCAGGCTGGAAGGGGCAGGACTGGAGGGATCCTGCTGTGTCACACACACATGGCCTTCTCCTGCCTCCACTTTTCTTTCCATACAGGATCTCCCCAATTTCTTCACTAAGAACATGGACAAAATATGATGTGATCTTCCGCCTCTCCTCAACTTGCCTTCCCTTCACCCTTCTCCTCCTATAACTCTCTCCTCGTCCTCCTGTCAAAAAGCAGAAGTTTCTCATCTGTTCTCTCCTTTAACCTCTGCATTTGCTGATCTTCTGATTTCCCTCATGCTCTTCCCCGCTCTTCTCTTCTCCTCAACCTCTCACTCTCCTCTAGCTCTCCTGCCTCATGGATGGTACAAATATGCTTTGGTCTCTCCCAGCTTTAAAAGTTCTACTCTTGCCCCTATTTCTTTGTCAAATTACCATTTCCTCTCTCCCTTTCATCTCTAATCTCACTAAATGTGGCGATAAACTCTCTGGAGTTTCTTGCCTCTCATTTTAATCTAGACACTCTCCAATTCAACTTCTCCCCATTGCACTGCATTGCAGCTGCGGTCCTTCGATCTCTGCCCAGCCAAACCTCTGAACTGGTACTCCATTCTCATCCTCCTTGACTTGTCAGCCACCTATAACATCACTGACCATGCTCTTCTTGAAATCTTGTCCTCCCTTGGCTTTCATGACTCAGTCTTCTCTTAACCTCTCTAATCCTTCCTTCTGCATGCCCTTATTTACCCTCCAGCTTTCTGTGTGGGTTCCAGAACACTCTGTCCTTGGTCCCCTTTTCTGCTACCTGTAACCCTTTCTGCATAACATCTCTAAAAGATGGACTTTCCTACCCATCCTCCCAAATAAAACTCTCATCCAGGCTTTCACCTCATGTCTCCATTACTGCAACATACTTTTCTTTTACCTCGACAAATTGCAGTCTTTTCCAACTCACATCCATTCGGAATGATGCTGCAAGATCATTCTCCTACCCCCTCATTTTGACCATATCACCCACCCCTTAGTATCCTTTCACAGTCCCTCCCTTCTCTCTTGCATCAAATAATTTGCTTGTCTTCACTTTCAAGGTTCTTTCTTCCCTATACCCCTGTAGGTATCATCTCTCACTCACTATTTAGTAACTTTCTCCTTCCTTCAGTCAACCAATAATGCCAAACTCCATTATTGATGTGTTAAGTTTCCAAACAACCATCTTTGTGCTTTTTCCCATACTGTTCCTCATACTTGGGAGGAGGTCCCCACAGATGTTTAAAGAAGAAGGTGATCAGTTGTTCTTCAAGTCCAGTGTAGATAGGGCAAGAAGTAATGGGCTTAATCTGCAGCAAGGTTAGATATTAAGGAAAAAATTCTAACTATAAGGGTAGTTAAGCTCTGGATTAGGCTTCCAAGAGAGGTTGTGGAATCCCTGTCATTGCAGGTTTTTAAGAAAAGGTTTCACACATTTCTTGAAAGGGATTTGGTTCTGCCTCAATGCAGGGAGGCTGAACTTGATAACTTCTCAAGGTTTCTTCCACCCTACTTTCTATGATTTGCAAAGCCATTTCACTTTCTTCCTTCACATTCTTCCTTTAAATTGTCCGTTTTCATGATGCTTACAAAAAACATGACAATGGTTAGGCAGTGGTATCCATGCACCAATGACCTATCATCCTGACCAATATCTTCTCATTGTTTCTTTACTCCTAAGAGAATTCTGCAGAACAGTGCAGTGCAGACTTTGTGAAGAATTAGTACTCTGCACAAATTTTTGTGTTTCCATTGCAGAATTGGAGCTATAGAGGTGCTGATCACCAGACTGCAGAGCCCGGCTCACCAATTTTTAATGAGCTTTGCCTACTCTGGTTGCAGGGCTTGATCCTCATCTGCTCAGGGATAGGAGCCGGTCTGGGAAAGTTGCAGCTTGGAAAGGGCAAGACTGTGCCTCATTACCCACCAAGACAGAGCTGCACAGAGCAGAACCTGTGGCTGGGCTCTGAGGGGAGGAAGGAGCCATGACTAGGGTCTGGCAGAGCTCATCTGTGCCAGGGAGGCCACACAGCTGGGCTCTGGAGGCGGAGAGGGCACATGTCTGGCCTTGAGGTTGGTGTCTGGGGTAGGGGGCATCCATGCAGCCCTCTACAGCAGTGTTTCTCAATTGGTGTTCTGCAGACATAGTGAAGGTGTTCCATCATTAACCCTGATCTCTTCTCACTGGGGAGGAGGGAGGCTGACTGGGGTGGAGGGAAGGACCAATGCAGTGAACCAGCATGTGCCTGGCAGATTTAGAATACCCCTCCTGCAGAATAGCTTCCAGGCATGCATTGGTATCTGCCTCTGTCTTGCTCCTTTGCTGCGGCTGGAGCTTTTTAAATTTCCCACTGTTATTACCACCAACATCAAAATTGCTTGGAAAAAACTTCCACAGAAAGACTTTCTTTGACAAACCATACTCCAAGAATAGATGAACTTTGTTCGAACATGCAGGCCCAAAATTCCCATTAAAACTTGAGTAATATTTTCAGTTTTAAGTTGTGTGACTAATCATTAAGTATCTATTTTTTTTAGAAATAAAGGCATCTTATATTTGTAAAATTGTATTTAATTTGGTTTACTGAATTGTTTTCATAGGAATGCATAGTACACAGATATTACAAACATTACAGCTAATATATAACAACTTTTTTGAGAAAGTTTTCATCAGGTGTTCCATGAGAAGTAATTAATACCTTTAGGTTTCCCCAATCCACTAAAGGTTGAGAAGCTGCTCTATAGCACCCCTCAACTGGAACTCGGTTGTCATAGGAATTTCTTGGAGGACGTTTCTTTTGTCTGTATTGTTTACATAATTCAACAGGTATTTTGAAATAAATTACCAAAATAATTGAAACTGTCGTGATTATCTTGTCATATTTTGACAAACAAAATATGCAGAATTTTAAAATATATGCAGAATTTTAAATTTTTTTTTATGCAGAAGTCCCCCAAGTGTATTTCTTGTAATCCACCTTCTAATTGTCTCTGTACCGTAAATTGTCTCTTTTCATATACTTGACTGTAAGTTCTTTAGGGCCAACACTATCTTTTTTGCTTTGTGCTTATACAGTAATTATAGTACACTGAGGTCATGGTCCATGACTAGAGTTCCTAGGTGCTACAGTAATATAAATAAATAAACAATAAGTCAAAGAGAGAAAGGGTAATAGGATGTGCACTTCTATTTAAAAAACAAACATACTGTGTCAATGGAAAAAAATGAACTGGAAAAAACTTAACTCCCTGCAAAAAACACTGCAAATGTTTAGGCTATAAAATTCAGCACTCAGATCAGGAATGCCAAAGTCCAGGTTACATGTGCAGCCTTAACTCATCATCTTGTGCTTATTCATTAAAATATAGAGTGCTTCAAAGTGCTCAACACTGACCTAACTTTGCTGTCATTGATGTTCCCACTGACTTCACTGAGAGCCGAGTTAGAGTAGACCACAGCTGAGCACTTTGGAAAGTCCCACTCCTATTCTGTACTTATAAAATGGCAGATTATTTCCTCAGGGGCCCATCGCTCTCTGGTATGAATGTTTGATGTATAGCAAGTAAGACAGGCTAATGTGGATTTGTGTGAAAATTAGACTGCACTAAAACCCATTTTCATTGGGAATAGGTTTTTAAACTAATCATTCAAATGCAGGCAATACCAGTTCCTAATCCACTTCCACAACTGCCAAGGACTGCAGGTACAGTAAATCCATCAGAGTTCCACTGTGCAAGGTATGAAGAATACAAAGCACCTAGAGTGCCAGGTCCACAGTAGCTCTCCACATGTCCTTGCACTGCAAAGTTTGGGTTATGCAGCAAGTGCTTGTGAGCAATGGAGGTGGGGCTGGTGACCACTAAGTAGATCCACTGCGGGTTCCTTCTGCAGAGTTGCAACAGAGGTTGCTGCAGGCTACATCCAGTTGTTGACATCCCAATCCTATTGCTGTTCACCCTCTGGAAGGAAGATTCCTTCCCCTCAGTCCCTGTGGAATGCCTCTGCATTAAGTTCAGTTACAAATGCGTGGCAGTAGCTCTAAATCAAGTATATTTTATATTCCATTTCATTGTTCTGGGACATGAAAGTTTAAGAAAACAACTTTGTTTTGATTAAAATGATTCCAGAAGAGTCTTCATGTATTTCAGAAGTTCAAGAATCTAAGTCACAAGTTTCAAAAGGATTTTACCCAGCATAAATTTTCAGTGTCCCTCTTGATATAAATAAATATGCACAACTTTGTAATTTATGCTACTAAACAAACTAATGTAAGAAACTTCTGTCAGCATATCTATAGATCTTATTTTTTCTCCTTAACGCATTAAAGCCACAGATCCTTTAATCTTTATGTTTTGTACTGCAACCAGGCACTGTAGTATGTGAGTACCTTCCACATGAAATAGATTGGCCTTTATGAAGTCCCTAGTGAACTGCATGGGTCTCTGGCTCTTTTACCTTTTGGGGTTATTTTTTAAATGATTGCTATTTAAGGGATGTGACTGGCTGATGTCAAGTGTTCTAGTTACAATGGAAAAGATCTGTCTAATGGGAAGGTTTTATAGCCTTTCCTAAAGATGTTAAGAACCTGGATTAATCTGATGTTCTCTGGAATAGCCAGATTCCCCTCACTTAACTCTGTGTCTACAGTTTTCATGTGCTTCATCCCAGGTTTTGTGATCTGCAAAAAGGCCATCATCATTATGAATTTTTGTGAAGTCAAAAATTGCTTCTATAAGAAAATGACATACATTTTGAACGAAAGACTGAACATTTATGTAACTGGGGTTTTTTGTTTTGTTTTTATTTTTTCGGTTTATTTTAGGTTTTTAGGAATTTTCTTTTCATGAGTCTCATGCTGGCAAGCAAATTGATATACAGAGGCTTCCTAATGAATGCCGCATAGGCCCTTCATTAGTATTTAATAGGATAATATCATCACATCCAAATAATTTCTCTCCATTCCATTATTTTTCAATGCACAGTGTCTAAGGAGCAATTACAGGAGCAATCTAAGGAGCAATCTTAAATATACATCACTCTGTCTGTATTGAACAAGGTCTCCAAGACTGCTTGCCCTATGGAAGCTCCATGGCTATGTCTACACTGGCAAGTTAGTTCGAATTAAGAAAGCTTAATTTGAACTAACTTAAGCCTTGGCTACACTAGGCTTTCATTAGTTCAAATTAAGGGTTTCCTTAATTCGAACTAATAAATTTGCTTATACTTTTCAAAGTAAGGGTTAATTGGAACTAGTTAGTTTGAATTAACCCAATGTGGCCATGTTACTTCAAACTAAGTGCTTAGTTCGAACTAACCGGCACATTGAGCTCAATGCAATTGACTAATTCGAACTAAGCAAGTGTCCTGCATGGCACTTGCTTAGTTCAAACTAACATTTGCTAGTTCAAATTAAGTTAATTTGAACTAACTAAAATTAGTTTGAATTAGTTAGTTCGAATTAACTAATTCAAACTAACTTTGGTAAGTGTAGACATAGCCCATGAGTCTCCCTGGATATGCAGCTATAGAGGAGCTCCTTTGGTAGCAGCCATAATTCTCTGTACTTTCCCAGGGCTGGTACTCATAGAGACTCGACCATATGGATCTCCAGGTGGGCAAAGTCTGTGAAATTCAGAGGAGGCTGCAGCTGTCATTGCTATGTTGCCAAGAAGGCTCATTGAATTTTTACCCGTAGACCTGCTCAGTCCATCTTAAGTGCTCAGTTCAACCACCTGATATCTAATTCAAAGGGCTCTTTTTTTTTCTTGGTGACATATCAAACAAGAACCATAACGAGACTTCATGATGCAAATCATTCCTCTCTAGCTAAGCACCTGTGATGGGGTGTTTTTACCTAGAGTAGGCTGGGAAGCAGCCTAAGGGAAGAAGCGTGACAGCCCTGGAGTGGGGAATTGATGGAACCAATGAGCAATGGTGGCGGCATACAAGAATTGAGAACTACCTGGTGAGCTCAGCCAGGTGAAGGGGCTCTATCTTTCTTTCATTGGTGGATTTGAAAAACGACTGTATGGCCTTCAGAGGGCCAGGACTCTGTAAAGTTGTCTGGCTGAGATACTGGTCACTCCTAGGATCAGAGTAGCCCAATGGACAACACATGTGTATGTGTGGGGGAAATAAGGCACTGTTGCTTCAGTGACACTTCTGGCCACAAGGGGAATGAATTCAGGTGGCAAGTGTGATGCACCCCCCGAAATAATGAAGTTCATTATTACTTTTGTTCTTAGTAGCACTTGAATCTGGGGGGGCGGGGGTAAACTCTGCACCATTTGCTGTGAGTCCTTTAAAGTCTGAATCGTGGATCTCCAGCCATTCTCCATAAGAGTTGGGGCTTATTTTATTGTTTTAAGGCACCAGAGAAGGGCAATTAAGTAAACTTTAGCCCACTCAAAGGTTACACCAGCACAATACGTACCCATCAAATGCAGTGCTCTGATCCAACATGACCAGAATGCCATGGGTAGTTGCAGATAGCTAGATCCCATTTTGCCTTTCTATACTCAGATTCTTAGTTTATTTTTTTCAAAGCTACTAAAACTGTTAAAAGAAAAATAAAACTCTTCTTTCCTTTGAAAGGAACTAAACTTTTAGAGCACAACCATTACTTTGTTTTAGAAGATAAATAGTTAAAGGAAGATTGTTGAGTTTTCTATTCTCAGAGCACAAAAAGGGAAGTTAAATCTTCTACAAACAAATTAATCTATTGTTTTTCTTTGAGCCCTTATGCTTTCTTGAAAAGGTTTACACTCAAACACATTATGGTCATTTCTTGTTCCTTTCCTGTGATTCCAGTTTCCAAAGGAAGAATGGGGTTATATCTTATAGCAATTGTTTTCTTCCTATTAACTTTTTGTTTTTAAAAACATACAAAATTATATCAAAGCTCCTTATAATGTATTAATCATTTCCTACCTAACCTTAACTATATTTGAAACATTTAATTATTTATTATTATATGAATGGTTTAATATATAAAACAACTACTTTTATACAGAGTTTACAAACAGTTTTTCTTACTCTCTTTTATTTTATGTACAAAAGAATTGGGTGGGAAGGAATATTAGAATAAAATAAAGAACAGGAGCACGTACTGGGAGGGGAAGAGAAAGAGGAGAGAAACAAGTGGATGGAGAAATGAGAGCAGTAAGGTTGGGGCCAGTGCATTTAATACTATTATTCAGACACTTCCAGAAAAGCATTTCATTTATCTCTGAGAAATTTGAGGATATTTCTGGTACAGTATACAATTCATTCCATTGTGGCCAACCTTACATTTTCTATGCTCCAGTATTCAATTGTGGACATTTGGGGAGATGGTGGGGGGGTGAGAGGGAGTTGTTTGTTTGTTTTTTGGGCGGTGGGGATTTTTTTAATCCATTTTTTTGGATTTCCATTTCTGTAGCACAGTCTTTTAACAATTATTAGTACTCAGTTGAGCCAAAGTTTTTCACATTTATTCAGCTTCCAATTGTCATCCATTAGGTATAAAATTACATGTTTAGCTTGTAACAATTTTATTTGAAAGGGAAAAAATTAACTTTCCTATTAAATTCTTCCCAAAACATCAGGTGGAGGAGCATTCTTACAGTACATGGCTTAAATTAGCACGTGCTGAATCACAACCAACATTTGTCTGACTTTGTGACACCTGTTCTGAACAATCAGAGAGGGGTTCAATTCATCTTCTGTATGATTTTCTGATGGATTAATCTTAACCAGTGATCCAAGTGTAACCTTGGGTGGGCTAAAATTCATTCAATTGACCTTTTCCGGTGCCAAACAGAAATAAACTCCAATCCCTATGGAGAAAGCAGCTGGAGACCCAGGATCCAGTCTCAAAGGGACTCGCAGCAAAAATTGCTGAATTACCATCTCACATTAAAATACTACTAAGAACAAACATAACGATGAACTTTATTAACTATTAACTACATAAATAAATCTTATCCTAAGAGAACAAAATGAAGTTAAACAGAACAGTCCCCACAAAAACACCGAGAGAAAGATACCCAAGAGTCCCGAAGTCCAGGTGGAGTTCACCCAACTCTCAGCTACAGTTTTTGTTCAACTCCAAAGGCTAGAGTGGAAAGAAGTAGCTATCTTCTTCTTTCATGGCAGGAATCTTTAACAGAATTCCACACAGGCTTTTCTTTCTCCTCTGGAACCACTGCCATCCGGTCAGCTTACTGGTTAACCAGCTCTCAAGTCCCATATGCATGTGCACAAATTCTGTTGCAGAAGACTCCATTGGAGGCAGAAAACATTTTGCTGTTCATTCCTAGCACAGCTTCTCTCATGAACACTGAGCACATGGGCTGCATCTACACTGGTAAATTAAGTCGACTTAAGCTTGTTTAAGTCGACTTAATTTACTCTGCATCTACACTACAGTTTCCTTAAGTCGACTTAAGCAGCTTGCTTAAATCGACTTAAGGAAAATAAAGTCGACTTAATTAAAATTGTCGACTTTATAAAACCACTTTCCTAGTAGACCTAAGGCTTAAGTCGACTCCCTAGAGTCAACTTAAGCCAGTGTAGATGTGGGGTAGCCCTAAGTCGACTTAGGGCTACCCCAGGGCTACACCAATGCCCTCCCTGCCAGAGGGGGGCACAGGGGGAGCCTGGCATGCCCCCCCACAGGGCGGGGCAGAGCCCGGCACCACCCTGCCCCTATGCCCTGCCAGGGTCCCTGTCCCCCTTTGCCCCATTGTACCTAGGTACAATGGGGCAAAGGCTGAGCCCCCTGGCATTGAGCAAGGGGTGCCCCCTCTGCCCCCCTGAACCTGCCCTAGGTCCCCTAAGCCCCTAGAAGTTGACCTAGGCATCCAGTGTGGACACTCTAGGTCGACTTTTTAAGTTCCCCTTTAAGTCGACTTTAATTTTAGGTGTAGACACACTAAGTTGACTTAACTAAGTCGACTTAAAGTCGACTTAGTTAAATCGACTTAGTTAAAGCCGACTTAAATTAACAAGTGTAGACATAGCCATGGGCTCTTCTCACTGCAGCTGCTGTCTGCGTAGTCTGCTGCTCTCATGTGGTCTCACCACAACAGCTGGAAACCCTGTGGAACATCCTCAAAATGCTATCACTCCCTGTTTCCAGAAGTTTCTGGTTGTGGGTAGCTAATCTGCCCAGCAACAGCAACCCACCCTAAATAGGTCTCTTAAAAAGATAGCCTGTTTTAGGCATATGGGTTATACAAGGAGCAGTTCAGAGCATCAGCTAAAATTTGTTTTCATTCATTAATGGAAAATGATTGTCTTACTTCATCTCTCATTTCTCTTTTAAGGAATCCATATTTAGTTAAATTTGCTGGCCAGGTGTGCATATAGAGTTTCCATAGGTTTTGTTAATCTGGGCATTCTTTGCAGAAATGAAAGCAATTCAGATGGATTTGGGCTTGCACATGCTTCTGATTGGAGATGGCATGTTTAAATTGGATATTTTGTCATGCCTCTTTAGTCTCTAGATTGCACCTTTCTCTAGATTGCACCTGTAGAAGGAGGAAGGTATCATTTTCAATAAATTGACAGACTGTTAAAATCCCTTTCCTAATCCAATCTAGCCAAATGATGGGGTTGCCCATTATACAGTTTTAATTTACTCAATATAAAGGCCTTAGTGTGTAGAAGGCAGTGATTTCTAAATTTAGTAGACATAGTACGCCAAGTTTTTCTGGCTGTCACAGGAAGTGATAATTGCTCTTCAGGGAATCAGTAGTAGTCTGAGTGCAGCACATTGAGAAACGGTAAAAGATAAACCAATTCTGTGTCCACGTGGAGCCAATCCAGGGCTCTACAGCATGAAGGAATGAGCCACTTCACTGCTTTGCTAACAATTGTTGCCTGATGGTAAAGCTTAAAGTTGTAAAATCTGAAACTACCTGCTTTGATAGGGGGCTGCAGTCTTTGTAAGGTGATGCTGGACTTGTTATAAGCAAACCATAAGGCCAGAAGAGAGGGTTACTCACTTTCTGCAGTAACTGAGGTCTTCAAAATACGTGCCCACTTTAGGTGTTGGTACATCTTCACGTCGTCAATCAGAGATTTTTACTAGCAGTGCTCATCTGGGCCACTGTGTTGGTAATGTCAGAGGAGGTTTGGAGTACTGTCCTAGTGACCGACGGTCTCTCCTTTATGATTGATTGAAAATGTTCTTTTTTATTTTCTGGTATGTAATCAATAAACTCAGATAAATTTTGCCTAATTATTGTGGTCATAACAGGGCAGCACAGTTTGCCACTCTTAATTGTAGGGTTACTGAAGGTTACTTTCTACCTGCAGATCCATTCTTTTATGCTTCTCATCATGAGGTGTAGACCTATGATATTGTTGTTTATACCTCTGATTGACTGCTTCCACAGCCAGGGAACTGATTGGTGGCTGGGTAAAAAGGCATTCTGGAAAGAACATAATATTTTTTGTCAGGCTTCTTACAAGTGGGAGAGCTGGTGGCCTGTGTCTGCTAGATGTTATTGGCAGGTTCTATTAAGGAGAGGGCAATTCTTGACAAAGATGATGTTTGCAGAATTTTCAATAATTTATGATGTGATTCTGCTACTTCCTGCAGTGGTATCTCCAGGTTATCCACTATCCCTTTAAAAAGGGTCCTGGAATTGTTTAAAATCATCCACCATGGAAGGAGACACAGAGGAATTATCACGTCAATTAGGGATGAAGAAGAGTTATGAGAAGGTGATGTTGTGTCCTGCTGCATACTCTCTTTCCTGATGCCATTTGTGCCCATCTTCACGGCAGTTGGAGCTGATATAGCAGGTGATCTGGATCTGTGGGCCTGGGAAGTTGATAGTTTGCAGAATTGGGGAGAGTGGGAGGACCATGTATCTCATCTGGGCCAATGCCTGGGACAAGATGCAAGTGTGCCAAACTATAGGGGTACAAGCCATGAATGGGGCGGAATGGTAGAGTAATGATGTCTTTTACATTCCAGCACCTTGGGGAAGACTGCTTCAGAGAAAAAGTAATCTCTTTGCTCTCGTAGTCATCCTTGTTCGAGAAGGTCATATAGATGATAGAGGACCCTCTTGGGAGACCTGGGGTGGAGATGCGTTGGTGCCATTTAGTGGAGAAATGGGGGAGGCTGTTAGAAGTTCTTCCTCTCTTTCCATGGTGCCTACTCTTTTCAGTATGCTTCTTGGCACCGGTTTTGCTGGTGTGGCAGTCAGTAATGATGCAGAGATCAGGTCAGCGCCAGTGGTTGGTGCCAAGACTATCACTGGTGCCGACAGTGATGGAATTTGAGGCTCAGCTGTTGTTGGTACCAAGACTTGTGCCGGTGTGATGATGATTCTTGTCATTTTATGGAGCATTAACTTTGTCAGTATCATGCTCAAATGGGGGTCTCCTGGTTTTTCCTTTTGCTCCGTACTGAAGCTAGAAGGCTGTTTAACCTGTATGTCAGAGACTGTACCTGAGGGACCTGAAGCCTCTTTGGTACAAATTCGTTTAGGTGTAGGCATGGGTGATTTCCAACTTCTATGAGCAATATCAGGTGGAGTCAGGTGTCTTTTCCTCATGGGTCTTATCCTAAAAGGCTAATTTTTGTTGACCCTTATCAGAGGCAGCTTTATGAGACCTTTCCATTAACAATAATTTTATGTGTAGGTCCAGGTCATATCTGGCTCTGAAGCTTAAATTTTTGCACTGAGGGCATTTTTAGATTGTGTGTCCCTCTCTGAGACACAAATTGCTCTCAGAGTGGCCATCAGACACAGGCATTGCATCCATGCATGAGGTGCATCTTTTGAAATTGGTGGCATGTCTGAAGAGAAAACACTAACTATTCTAAGGTAAATATAGAAGAATGATTTATTTTTATAATAGGAATGAAAAAGTTAAACTATGAGAGAAAAAAACAGAAAACCTGACAAAACAGTTTGTAAAGAAATTTTTCAACAGCGGAGGAACACTAGCGTCTTGGACTGTGAATAGAGGAGGTCAGATCGTGCATGCACCAAAAAGAGCAGCAATGGTGTCAAGAAACAGCCATGGCACATGCACAATCTAGATAAGCACTGCTAGCAAAAATCTCCAGTCGATGACGCAAGGACACGCCAACACCTAAAGTGAGGCACCCACAGGGACACTACTCAAAGAAGATCAGTTGCTTTTGGTGAAATAAAGATAGAGATATTAATAAGAAGAGAATTCAGACTAAAAAGAATCTTGGGACGAGTATTCATTTTAATTATGTTGATTTTTCCCCAAAGAGAGAGAGGCAATATCTGCAATCTACTTAAATCATGTGCTAACTTCTTTACCGCAACTGTTTCTCAATTCTTCTCATTTATTTCTAGGTACTTTCCATTTGTTCTAAGGGAAAGAATTTAAATTTGGTTATTCATTTGATCACGCCAAATTTCCATCTGGTGCATGACTAGAACAGAATAAATTCGACAGGATTTGGCACATGATTCACATTCACCTCATCCTACAAGGTCTATTTGCAGGGTTGGGCAGTTAAAAAATCTATCCCTATCTCCGTATTTGGCAGTGATGCAATGGCAGCTGGAACGCTCTGTGCAGTTTTGGTGTCAACAATTCAAAGAAGGATGTTAATAAATTGGAGAGTGGAGCCACAATAATGATTAAAGCATTGGAAGACATGCCATATTATGGAAAGGTACCGGAATAGTTTATACAGAAGGGGTGCTGAGAGACATTGAACCAAACTGTAAACCCAGTATATGATAGAAACCAGTTCAAGTCAGGGGCTGTGGCAGCACCCCTAATTCCAGCACCTATAGAACACTGATAGGAACATCCATATTGGGTCAGACTAATGGTCCATTTAGCCCAATCTCTCTACACCATTCTTGATTTTATAGACTGCAATCCTATTCCCTCACACTCCCTGGTCATTTCTTTCCTGAGCTAAACAGTCCCAGTATTTTTAATGTCTCCTCAGATGGAAGCTGTTCCATAACCCTACTCATTTTATTTGCCTTATTTATACTTTTCCCAACTCTAATGTATCTTTTTGGAGATGAGGTGACCAGCACTGCATGCAGTATTCAAAGTGTGGGCATACCACGGATTTCTATAGAGGAATTATGATATTTTTTGTCTTATTGGCTGTCATTTCCTAATGTTCTGTTAGTTCAGTGGTCTTCAACCTTTTTTTGATCAGCGCCCAGTTTTTCAATATTTTCACATTTGCAGTAAGTTTACAGCCCACCTACATAAATTGTTACTTTTTATAAATTGCCACTGTCATTAAATTAATTGTTTATAACACCCACCAAAAACCACAAAATGCCTACTAGTGGGCAGTATTGCCCAGATTGAAGACCACTGTGTTAGTTGCTTCTCTCTCTTTCTTTTTTAAAGTACCATTGTACATTGAGCAGATTTTTTTCAGAGAACTATCCACAATGACTCTAAGATCTTTCTTGAGTGGTAACAGCTAAATTAGACTCCATCATTTTATATGTATACTTGGGATTATTTCCCAATAAGCATTATTTTGTAATGATTGAAAATGAATTTCATCTGTCATTTTGTTGCTCAGTCACCCTGTTTTGCAAGATCCCTTTGTAACTCTTCATGGTCAATTTTGGACTTAACTATCTTGAGTAATCTTGTATTATCTTCAAATTTGCCCATCTAATTATTCATCTCCTTTCCAGCTCAATTATGAATATACTGAATAGCACAGGTCCCAGTACAGATCCCTGGAGGGGACCCACTATTTACCATTTGCCATTATTTCGTTTCTTAACTATGTACTGATCCATGAGAGGCTCTTTCCTTTTATCCTATGACTACATCCTCAGGAAACTCCATCTATTTATATTAACAAGCTCAAGCTTAAAGCATGACTTCATCACAAATTATAAGTATCAAGTTAGGGAACAAAATTTTGACAATGGGCTCTTCATTCTAGCAGAGAAAAGTATAAAATGATCCATTGGTTGGGAGTTTAAGTTGGAGAAATTCAGAGGGGAAAAATGAGATGCAAAATTTTACCTGTGAGCACAACAAATCTTTGGAACAATTTACAAAGGACAATGGTGGAATCCTTATTACCAGGCATTTTAAAAAGCAAGGTTGGATGTTTTTCTAAAAGATATACTCTAGTTCAAACAGGAATTAATCCAAGGAAGTCGTACAGTCTTTGTTAGATAGGAAGTCAGACTAGATGATCACAGCGATCCCTTTTGACTTCATTGATGAATCTGTCCTTGGAGGTATGGGTTCCACAGAAGCCAGGTGAAAATTTGGGCTTCTAAGTTTTCCCTCCACAAGAATATTTTTGCATACATATATAGACTATAAATACTCTAACAATGGAATTAACAACAGAAGTGCTCACAAGTTGTATAAAATATGTCGCCGGTCCTGCTATAACTCTGTAAAACAAACAGTTCTAGAACTCTTCTGCTAATCAAAGTTATCCCATACTGACAAAATAAATATTTCAACTTTGTGATACTGCCCAGTGTCATAGCATCAAAGAAACTGGAATGAACCATGACAGGTCATTGAGTCCAGTCCTCTGCACTCACGGCAGGACCAAGTACCCTCTTAAGTCATGAGGCCTTCTAGTTTGATTTGATGCCTGCGGACATGATCACAATGTGTATTTTTCTCATCAATCATTTATTTCTGTGACTGCATTACATTTAAATCAAGAAGTTCATCCTATTACTGCTGTAAAAAAGAATACATGAGAATGCTGGGAATAATAACTTGCACAATTAGTGAGTTTCTAACTCAGTGTTAAGTTTTATTTTGAAGACAGTATGACCGTAAATCAGAGGGCATGGGAAGGGAAAAATTTTATGCTGATCTTGCCGGTGCTGACTGGATCAATAGCTATCGTTAATATGGGTCCTTAAAGAAAGCTGGCTGCCACATTCCTAACATTTAATCTGTGTCAGTTGGTTTCATGTGCACATGTAGAGGAGTCAGATCCAAATTGGAAGCCTAACGAAAGCAGGATGGGACCCCTGGATCAAACAGTCACACGTATGTACTAATTTCTGATGTAGAATTTCACACTAAATCAAGTTACCTAATCTATAAGTGATGAAATTATAGCAAGGAACCACTGGCACTGAAGTGCAAGTTTTCGTTCTAAGTTTTGAAGCATTTTGAGTTAGTTTTATGAATGGTAGATCCAGTCCTGTGAAGGATTCACAAGAGCCCTGATATCCCACTGAAACAGGAGTCAAACACGCCATACCTTTCACCTGGTAAGAATTGTAAAACCGATATATTATATCTCGTTCATGCATCTGAAAGTGTCATTTAATGTCATCTGTTTGCAAATCACTTGAGATTCACTTGTTTATCTTTTAAAAAATTATACAAAAAAAGGAAATTGCAGAACTACCGAAAGCACTTGCTTTACTTCACTGTTCAAATCACACTGTTTCCCATTCGCTCTTCTGCAAGTATACATTGTCTGTCTAATGTGTGAGCTCTTTGAAGCAGAGCCCTGGTATTTATACTATATGTGCATTGAAAGCATCCAGCACACTATTGGTATTATTTGTATATCAACAGGAAATAGTAGTAGATCCAAGGGTATTTCGGTGGGGCAGTGTTATAGATGTGAAGCATTTTCATCTCTAAAGGTGCTATACGGAAGTAAAACAGGGCTGTTCCAAATTGCTAATT
This sequence comes from Pelusios castaneus, assembly GCA_007922175.1. Lineage (NCBI taxonomy): Eukaryota > Metazoa > Chordata > Testudines > Pelomedusidae > Pelusios > Pelusios castaneus. Next base: position 240,519 of record ML685851.1, on the reverse strand, counting down.
ATTATGTGTTTGTATGACAATATTGCCTGGTGTTCCCAACAGAGTGCTAGGCACTATATAAACACTCTGTAAACAGATAGACTAAAAACACTTCAACTGAAGGACTAAACAGAGAAGACAAAGAATGAGATCAGAAAGGAGCACAGATGGGAGAAACGGCTAACCTTGCACAAGCCAGTGGCAACTCAAACAGAACCCAAATCTCCCAAATCCTAATCCAGAGCCCAACTCACTAGACAGCACTATCTCTCTCCAGAGTACTAAGATAATGCCATGCCTCAGAATAGTGTGCCAGCAGATCTTGTTACTGATGCATATATCCTAAGTACCTTTCCCATCAAAAACCAATTTAGAATCTGTATGACTGAAAACAAAACCAGCAACTTGGAAAAAGTTGTATAAAGCTTTGGTAATACAGAATACTGTATATACCATCCTCACTATGGTTACCCCTTCTGCTAAAAACAAGGCCAAGGCATCTTTAATATCCACATGGAACAGGCAAGTTCTTGGTTTACAATTTCTCTTACACAAGTTCAAACCCTTTGTTATACAACAGCCCACTTCTCTTACACAAGCCCACCACACCACAGGTAATACTGTAAAGCTGAAGTTAATTTCTAGCTCAGAAACAAAGGGCTGTCTCATTTATGTCAGTCGATTTCCAGTGCTGTGAAATTTTCCATCAGGTAGGTGACTCTATGAGCTAAACATAGGCTTATGTACTTTTGCAAATCATTTCTAGCAAAAAGGTGACTTTCAGTATTGCCCTGAACTGATGAGGGCAGAGTATGTATTTGCCTGGACAGTCTTGAGTTTTTAAACACAGCCTTACAGAGCTGGTTTCCCAGCCAATCCCCCCGATGGGTCTGAACCTCTGCTTGTTTATCAGAAAGGGGGAGGAGATCTTGATCTTCAGATATTTTTCAGTAGGGAATGTGGCTGGTGCTACAGTGTGTCTCTTCCTCCAGCCTTCACCAGCTCCCCGTCCAACACAGGAGCAGAAACTTCATGACTTTGTTCCCTACAGTTGAGGAACCCCAATTTCCATCTCCACCAACCCAGCAGCCTTTAACACCCGTGTTTCCAATCTACCAATTTCTCTCTTCCGAACCCACAGCAGTGCGCAGAGCCTTGGCATCTTCACAGAATTACCCCAGGAAGACATTCTGAAGTGATGGCAACTGCATATTGCTTCATAGAGGGCAAAGCATTAAGTCCATTATTTCAGTCTAATGGAAAGATGGCTTGGTTTTGCCCTGTCTTGATGCAGACTAAGATTATCTATAGCATCCAATAAAACTGAGTGTAACAGCCACAGAAATGACTGCCGTGCATGATACACATAGTCTTTGAAATGCAGAAGACTTTCATGGAAACCAGTCCATCACACTGTAATGAAATCTTATGATTATTACAACTTTTAAAAAATCCTCTGACATTCATGGTAAAACTAGTTTCTTTAGTGATTTCTAAGCTGTCTTCTCCCCCCTCCCATGAGAAATTAATATATTTGATTTAAAGAGCAGTGGAACTGACTGTTTTTCTGGTGTTTAATGCCTGGCAACTGGTAAGTTTTTCAAGCCTTTTCTTTATCTGCTAAGAGACATTGGAAGGGATAGTTGCCATTAGGGACTCTTTGGTGGAACATTAGGAGGGTTCTCCCACCACTGTGGTGCCTTCTGGGAGGAGCAAATCTTGCCATTTTATTCCTACTGCTAATAACCCTCTGTTCTCCAGCCAACATTCCAGTGTGCCCCAATTCCCATAGGTGCTGGTTCCCAATCTTTTTACTTAAGGCAAGGAATCAGTAGTGGTAGAAAAATATGTTGGAAAGCCAAGATAGGAACAAAAAAACAGGCCTGGAGGAACCAAAGCAGGAGGAAAGAGCGGGGAGGGAGGAGAGTGAATGAATGGAGAGTGAATGGGACTGGTGAATGGAAGCCTGAGAAGTGTCATTATTTTGGGAGAAGGAAAGTGGTATTGCCAACCTCAATGATTCAAATATCAAAAGTCATCCTTGCTATAGGCATGAGACTGGCTTTAAAAACCACGAACCTTTTGTAAAAAAGTAATTATGTGGAGTTTTTTACTTGTCTTCTGGATTCTGAGACTTTAGGCTACATCAGGGTCACGTTTTCAAGCTTTTCTCCGCAACAAAGGGGTCTAAAAATCTTACTGTAAAAAATATAATGAAAACTGAGCACAGGTCTACACTATCACTTAAGTCAATATAACTTACATCACTCAGGGGTGTGAAAAAGATGCCCCAATGAACGGCAAGCTGCAGTGACCTAAGCACTCTCCACACAGGCGCTATGCTGGCAGGAGACGCTCTCCCATCAGCAGACAGTCATCAGCAGATGGACATCAGCTTTACAGCTGCATTGGTGCAGCTTTTCCAGTGTAGCGCTCCTAGTGTAGATTAGCCCTGAGTGTTACAATCAACTGACTCATGGAGCTGGGACTTTAAAAAATACCAAATAATGCAAGATCTCTGATAAAATCGTTGGAGTTTTTCAGCACTGGGAAAGGAGATCAAATAGCTACGAGGGAGCTCTAGTCAAGGGAGATGTATTTACTCCCCTTCAGTGCAGTAAGAATGTGACAAATATGTGTAAATATGTGTAAATATGGGAACAGATGAATAAGGATGGATTTGCCACTTTAATATTTTTTTCCTGTATCTGGCGTGTGCTGGTCCAACCATTCCCAAATTATTGTAAGCAGGTAAAACCCAGAATATATAAAATATGTAGGCTATAACTAAATAATACATATTTGAGCAGCAGCTCTTTTTGGTGTAGTCTTTGCACTTTCTTTAATGTTTTAAACAATTTTTTATCCTTAAAAAATAATTCCTGTTATACACCTCCATGAGATTTTCATTGTAATTTAAAATGAAAATGAAAACTCAAGGTATCAATTAATTTTACTATAGAGCTAATGACTGCACTGTAACCCAGATTTTCTATGATTATTGCATTAGGGAGAAAGAGTTATTGAAACTTCATGCTTTTATACATTTTGATGAGCTCGCAATCTTGGTTGAAGGAGAGAGAAAATTCTCAGCTGCTAAACGTCATGTTGCTTATTGGAACAGCTGCTCTTCTGAGCTGACTAAGCAGCACATCTGAGGATGGTGCTTCTATCAGGATGGCATTGGAGCTGGGCAAATAATAGCTACTACAAATAAAAAAAATATCTAGTGGTTTGATATTGTTATTGCCATTTCTCTCCTTCTAATGATATAGACAGTATGTTCTTTCCTAATCATTAGCTCTCTGTATCTCTCACTGGTTAGATCATGCTGGATGTCAGTTACACAATATTTACCCTGCACACGTCCTCTTCCTGATTGTAGTGACTGGCCAAATTTATCTCAGGGTACATTGTTTTACCTATTTCAGAAATGGTTACTGGGAAAACATAGCCTATATTTTCCCTTAGAGGTCCAGTGCACAATTTTCAGGGCATACCCTAATTTCTGTGAGTGGCTAAGCAGTGCATACTAGTAAGCAAAATGTTAAGAGACTACATATGAATTCTATACCAAAACAGAAAAGCCCCTGTACTGCCATTCACTCAGAGCCTCATTATAAATTCCATCAATGAGCATCTTCCAATTGACTTCCCAGGCTTTAGATCAGTCCTGTGAAGTGAAAATTTAACTGTTTAATCGTTACAAAGAAAAATGTACTCTTTGGGGTTTAAGATCGTGAAATCCCAATCACATGTTGAATATCCAGCATTCCCATAATGTAACTACTTTTTCCAAACATATTTTTTTCTTGTTGGGTGGAATTAATTATTTTGATGAAATCAGAGAATCTCGTCACCTATTAGGAAGCTTGTTATGGAAACAGGATATGACAGCAAGTAGCTAATTCTTCAGACTTAGAATATGAAAACATCAGAATCTATACTACAGCAGAGCTCTAAGTCAGCAAACAAAGCAGATAGGGAGGAGTTTCTGAAGTATAGGAGCACACTGAAAAGCAGACTCCATCAAGTTCTTCATTAAATGCTTTTTTTTCCCCTTTCCTTTCGGTTTTATTTCCCTAACTTTTGATTTTCTTTCTCTCCTATTTTGCACCATTGTTTTTCTGTTTGAGTGAAGTGGGGGAGTGGCTGGGGATCAACTCATGCTGGGGTGCTGTGATGTGTGTGGGGGTCTGCCCTGCATCAGTTAGTAAGGAGCTAAAAGGGCCCTGGGAGCACAGCCAATGGGCAAGAGCAGCAGGAGAGCCAATCAGCCAATTCTTGTATAAAAAGAAGCTGGAATGGCAGAGCAGTACTCCACCCTGGGAGCTTGAACAGGAAAGGTTGGTTGCCCGGAGGTGTCAGCATCCCAGAGAGGGTAGTGTCTGACTGCTGGAACTCAGTGGGAGCCAGGGCCTTGAGGTAAGGGCCAACATGGTATTGGGGCTATGGGGAAGAATCCCAAGAAACGGATTGAGGCAAAGTGACAGTGCACAGAGATCACTGCACACAGGATCCTTGGGCCAGGGCCTGGAGAAGTGGGCAGGTCTGAGTCCCTCCCTGCCTCTCCCATACTACCAATGGAGTGGCAGCGTAATTGTGGTGGCCATGGACTAGAAATTGGCAAAGATCAGACAGGGAAACCACACTAGGAAGGGGAGTATATGGACAGGTGCCCAGCCAGATGAGAGTGACAGAGCACAGGCTGTGGATAGGAGAGCCACTTGAGCAAATCCCCAATAAGACCACCAGGAACTGCACATTAGTGGGGAGTGCTGCCAGCTCATCACAGGGGAAAGGGAATCATTTATGGGAGCGCCTGCTCACTTTGAACTGTGACTTATCCCAAAAGTCAGCTTCTATTTCCAGCAGGCTTCAACTGATGTAAAAGGCTGCAGGAAATGGACACATCACAGCATCTGATTCAGTGGTTCCCAACCTTCTTGACTCGAGGGCCACAATATCATTTTTACAACCCTGAGGGGCCAGCGGTCTCTGTCAGCAGTGACCCCCTGCCCCCCGCTTCCCTTGCCTCTGCAGCCAGACAGAAGGAGGTCACCTTTTTGCTGATCTTCTGTTTCCCTGGTTGTAGCAGGGAAACCCCACATGTCCTGTAGCCCTGTGAAATCCATCTGGGTCTCTAAGCAGTGGCTCCCTTCTGCAGCCAGAGGGACAGAAGATCAGTTCCTGGCTCCAGCAGGAACCCCAGCACCTACAGACCCAGACAGAGCTCTATGCTCTTTGCTGGAGCCGACAGTGGGGAGGACTGATCTCTCCTCCCTCTGGCTCCAGGAAGGATTCCCCGCATGTATGGACCCAGAAGGGGTGCTTTGCGATGATCCCTGCTACAGACAGCGGAGTGCTAATCTCTCATGCCCTTGGCTGCAGCTAAGAGGCTGCATCAGTCTTTTAGCCCCGTGGAAATGCCCTCTGCCTGGGTCCTTTGGCAGTGGCTCCCTTCTGTAGCCAGCAGGAATGGATCCACAGGCCACTTTAAAAGGTCTTGTGGTCCACTTCTGGCCCCTGAACCACAGGTTGGGAACCGCTGGATTAAAGTCTCAGTGGCTATGTCTACACTTGTTAATTTAAATCGACTTAGTGAGTCTACACTTAAAAATAAAGTCGACTTAAAGGGGAACTTAAAAAGTCAACCTAGAGTGCCCTCACTGGATGCCTAGGTCGACTTCTAGGGGCTTAAGGGGACCTAGGGGAGGTCCACAGGGGCGCGGGGGCACCCCTTGCCCAATGCCAGGGGGCTCAGCCTTTGCCCCATTGTACCTAGGTACAATGGGGCAAAGGTGGTCAGGGACCCTGGCAGGGCATGCCAGGGTCCCCCTGTGCCACCTCCCTCCCCCCTCCCCGGCTCTCTGTAGCATGCTGAGATGATGCCGGTACTCAAACAATAACATCAGTTGCATAATGCAGCCACCCAGGTTTTGCAATAGCAGGAAAAAATTGTAGTGATGGGGTCAAAGAGAAAGGAGGATATTTATACTAATCATTCTGCAGTGAATGAAGAGTTGAGGCTGTATTTGGTAGAAGGGGAAAGGATAGCATTCAGAACCTCATTTTGTTTTCCTGAAGCAATCGCAACTGATAATACTGTGGAGCAAAGCTCAAATATTATTCATAAAATGGCCTAAGGGCTAAGAGTTTCTATAAAACTATCTGTGCAGGAGATATAATAGGGCCTAGTTAAACAATGTTTTAAGAAGACCACTTTTAAATCATCACATACTCAACAGGTAGACACACATTTTAAAGTTGTCTCTTCCAAGTGTTATTTAACCAGTCACTTAATTTAATAGAACAAGTACCACACTGAATCCTGGGTGCTCATTACCTGACCCAAAGGCTATTTCAGCAAGGGGCCAGTGTATTTTGGGAAAAGATGAGTGAAATGGATCAGATCAATACATAAGCAGCTTTTAACTAGACAGAAACCCAGCTTCTTTAACTTTCAGACTGATTCACATCAACATCTGCTTCCATCTCATGATCCCCCAAAAGCCCAAAACTCCAGTCTTCTGGCCTCCTCTCCTGAATTTTGTGATATTTTCTTGTTTTAAGGTGGTGGGCCAACAGCCCATCTGTACTTTTGAGACCCATGAAGTATCATGTTGCAATGTGACATTGTAGTGTTGTGCCAAACAGAGGCAAAAATTACAATCTCATAGACGGAAAACTGTAACTCCAGCTTCCTCTCCCAGACCCCTAGCAGGCATCTTGGTCTTAAAATCCTCATTATTTTGGTCATTTAATTTTCCACACCAGATTGTCTGTCCCTGCCTCTAATGCAGAAGATCCAGTTGATTTCTACTTGAAAAGATGATAGTACTTAAAATGTACAATCCTAAAAATCTCTCTGTAAATGGAGCAGCAGTTTCATTTTCCAGATTATCAATCCAGTTTCACTAACCAAGGCTTTCAACAAAGACACGGACCAGCGGCTAAAAGGAGAATTACTCTGAAGAGGCAGGGGCATAGGACTTCCATTTCTGAAGAATTTAAGGAAATGCAACTTTCTATCCTTTATTGTTGCATAGATACCTTTCTAGTCATGAATCAAAATAGAGTTATTTCTTCTGTCTGCCAGCAAGCCACTGTATCACCTCTCCTGTTACTCTGCACTTTTCTTAAGGGGCAGCAGGATGAAATTAAAAACTCATCAGGGTCACTACTCACAAAAGGTTCCAAAAAGAAGCTGTAAACCTGACCGTGGACTAGAGAAATTCACCTGGCTGCCGCTGCTGCTTGGGACAGCAACAGAGTAGGCATTATACCTCTTATCAAAGAGGAGGTCCCAAAAGACAAAGGTTGTCAGGGAAAAGACGCCTGCCCCCTCACACAGTCAGAAGGGTTAATAAGAACACTCTCCAACAGGTAAGAGATCCTTAGGAGGAGTGAAGGTGAGCACTTCCTCTCTCTTCCAGCATTTGTCAAATATATTAGATAACATACATACTCTTGTGAGTCAGATTTGGAGTCTGCAGGAGTCAATTGTGACAACACCCTGTACATGTCTTTTTACTTCCAGTTGGTATGGATTAATTCATAGACTTAAAGGCCAAGTCTGATCTCATATATTTATTTCCTTGTGCTAGGGCATTGGTTTTCAAACTTCTTTTCTCCGGACCCAGTTGAAAAAAAATCATTTGTGCCCATGACCCAACGCTTACATCGTTGAACAATATATTCTAGTGTTTCGGTGGCAGTGGAAGGGGGTGCCGCTACCCAGTACCTGAGGGTCTACAACCCCATTCTGGGTCCCAACCCATGGTTTAAAAAACACTGTGCTAGGGCATTGGCTGGGGTTTTAACATAGGAATCCAAAATCAGGGCTATCCACTTAGGTCTCAGAACCACTTATTTTTTAAAAGGAGGAAATATCAGTCTGGTGAAAAACCAATTCCATTATACTAACACTGTATAAAATTTAGACTTGTTCAAGCATTATCAATTTTCTTAAACTACTTTATTGCTACATGTCATTTCATTTTTCATTATGCCTGGGGCATAAATTTAAAGGAGCTGAAGATCTCTCCTTTCAATTTGTTTGCTGCTGCAGTTCAGGAATATACAGCACCATTATGTGTTGGCCCCTTAGCACTTTTCTTCACCTTTTAACATAATTTATGAAAGAAGGTAGCAAAATACAAGTTGATCAATCTCTCTGGTTTAATTTAGCAAGACAGGTCACAATGGCTTTGTTTCTTGGCTAGCCATGCCAAAGAGTTGTTTTCCTATTAATGTGACATGACTTGGATAGTCCTAATTACTATGACAAGATAAAGGGAATTAGTTAAAACTTAATTAAAACCACATGGCTTACAACTGTGACTCTCTACATATTTAGTAACTTTAATTCTTTGTTCCTGATTTATTAGAGGGGGAAGGTGTCCACATGAATTTTCCTGGTATTACAAATGCACCAATTAAGCAAGAAAATTAACTGCTGATCACAAATAGCCAGATAAGAGGCAAAACTAAATAAAAAAAACTCTCGGACTCATAGTTAATAACAAATTTCCACACCGTTACCTGTGTTTTAAAACCACAGAAAGGACATGCAGAGGCAATACTTCCAAGGGGACAAGAGGAATTGATCAATGCAAATGGTAGGGGAAAGTGATAGAAATCCACACTAATTGTTGAGTCACGTCAAGCATAGCCTTTTCAAATGTGAGACTGCAGGACAGACAGCATGGAGAAAAGGGTTACGGCTTTTCCTTCCATATTACCAGTGAGGAAAATCTAAATAAGACTTCTCTATTCTCTAGTAGTGTATTACTACTACTGTGTATTTCAGCTAAGGACAGAAGCAATGAGTGAGGTAGTAGTGCAGACAATTTAAACACTCTAAGTGATGCTGTTGTAAGCTAACAAATGGCTCATCATATGCTGTGTAGAGTGCTGAGGTACCACACTGTCCTAATGGATGATTTTTATGGTGAGAATTCGGCTAGTACAGCTGACAAGGAACCCAACAGCAGCATGGTCTGGTTATGCCGGGTTGAATTATTGTGACCTTATCCTTCTAGGCAGGGGTCAGACAGGGGGATAGAAAGGCAGAGGGCGCTTTCCAAATCTGATGATAAATTACACTCTATCCATAGGAGATGCTATTTCTAGTGGAGAGCACATGTCCAAAATACAATCTGGGCTCCTTACTCTCAGTTCTTCCTCACTAGGGACTGAATTCACTGATGGCTCTGCTGGCTTCCTCGGGCTTAGCTTCCCCTCAGTAAAGCTCATATGCCTCAGTGGACTCTTTTAACTTAGCTCCACAGGTGGGTGGGTTCAGATCCCTCCTAGGCTTCTTCTTAATTGGGCAGGAAGAGTGGCTGCAGCAGTGTCTTCCAAACCATTCGCGTGTAGAGCCAGAAATACGCAGTAGATATGCAGATCTTCATACTATGACCCCCCTCTTCTTTCTTACATGCATTCAGCAGTGAAAGAGTTAACCATGTGGCCATTTAAAACTACTTCTGAGCAGGAAAGCTAGCACAACTGTTATGAATGGGGCAGGTCGCACATCTCAGCATCATCACTCTACATCAGTTCTATTCACTTCAGGATTCCAAAGCAAACAGATAGGGACTTATTTTTTTTATTAAAAATGAAAGCTTGGTTTCTCTAGATCAAGGTGACAGCATGAAAGAGGTATCAGTGTACTGAACCGCCACATCCCAGCACAAGCCGAGCTCTGCACCTACATCCTGACTCTGGAAAACGAAAATGGAGTCTTGCGCCTGACAAAGTGGGATTTTCTCCCACAAAAGCTCATGCAAAAAATAAATATCTTAGTCTTTAAAAGTGCCACAGGACTCCTTGGGGTTTTTTTGCTGAACTAGACTAAAGCGGCTACCCCTCTGGAACTTGTCAACGTGCAAGACTCTGGAAAGGTACACTTTCAGGAACGGAGCCAACAAAACATTTCTGCTGCTGTACACAAAATCATGGAACTACAGACTGATTAGAGTCAAAACTCTCTGGACTTGGGCAAAAATTCACTTCAGGCTTTTTCATTAAGGTGTCAGTCACTAGTCTTAACCTGATTTTGAAGAACCATACGTTTCCTCAGAACAGGAGTCTAGCTTTTCAGTTGGTATTACTGTGGTACCAAGAAGCTCCAGGAGAAGCACTACACATTGAAGCAAAAGCATCTTTTGACCCAATACATTGAAATTTTCTCCAAGTTTTTTTTTTTTTTTTTTTAACACACGTAATAGAATTTTAAAGCGTTCCTCCTGCTGCTGGAAAAAAATTAGACCAATTCTGCAATTTTTTCCTCACTGTGAGCAGCACCTCTGAATAAGCGTGATTAAGAAATAATCCATGCTGCCTCCAATCCGAGAGAGCCACATGATAGCAATTGCTGTTAACACTTAATAGTCTTGGAACAGTCCTTAATGCAGTTCTTCATCTATGAAGGCTGCAATCAATATATTGCAAGAAACACAAAGTGATACACAAACATCTTAAACAGGTTCCAACTATAGCTTTCAAGCTAGCTATAACATTCAACAATATCATTAACATCTCAAATCAAATGCGAATGCTAATAAAGAAAAACATACAATACAGACAATCTCATGGCAATCATTTGGAAATGCACGTTTGTCAGCTAGTTGAACTCCTTTGGCACTACATAATCTGAAAATGGGAAAGATCCAAAATTATCTTTTCTCTTGAAGTGACAAATCAAGTATAAGTACTCGAGTCTAGACATTTTATACATGATGAACAAAACTGTCATTTATAAATGCTTGAAAGGTTTAAACAACAAGGAGAAAGAGGAATTGTTCAGAGTGAATATAAGAGCATAACAGCTATGAGTAATGGAATGAATTAAGAATGTAAAAATTCAAACAACTTCATGAAATCTTCCTAATATTGTAATGTGTTATGAAGTCAAATTTATTTCTTGAAAATCACAACCTGTTTCCCCCATTGCCTGCCCCCAAACTACAAACACATAAAAACATGGTAACAGACATCCACAAAAACAAAGCCATATATGAGAAATTTCAAAGAAAACAAATGGAAATAAGCAGTAAAACAGAAAAAAAAATATCAGAAAATACCAGAAACATCTTGGAAACAAACAGTTTGTTCAGATGAGTTAGTATTCTGTTTCTGGCTTTTAGGGAGTCACCAAGTCCCACCAGTTCATATAGGACTCAGATCTCACCCATCCATTCCCTCACATGCATTCGTCATGCGAGGAAACTGCCTTATTTCCAGAACTCCCATTAAAGTCAGACCTTTCAAAGAGGCACATCATTAATTCATAATTCAAAGTATTTCTTATGTTCTTATGTTCTTATGTTCATACTTCTCACACCAACTTTGCTTTGGGCATAATATTACCCTAGGCCAAGGGATTCTACATTATGATCAGATGGCTACTGAGCAATACCTGCACAAGTGTTATTTGTAATGGAGTATTGAACAAAACCCCCTTTCCTCTCACACCACAAACAAACAAAAAGAATTTGGCAAATGCCTGAGTCCTGGACCTTCTGGTTAGAGTAGTGAAACAAAAAGTTATTCACCTATTCATAGCCTGCCATTATCTTGCTCAGAAGATATTAGAACATCTGCCCTTCCGTTATGCACATTTCAGCTAAATCTGTGAGACAAAGTCATCATACATGGAAAAAATATTAGCCCCCTGCAAATACCTACCTCATATGACCAATGGCAGCGTAGCTTTGTTCTTCCATTCCCCCTGCATAGTGATGTGCTTTCCAGAATTTCAAAAACAGGCTATCTGAAAACTCACTTACACCTCCCTAGAAACTATGAGATATATCACCTGGCCCAGAGCCCACACCTTGGAAAACCTTAGTCTCAATTAGTATTTTCTATTCTGGCAGAAGATCGAGGGATCTGTACAAAAAGCAGACAGACTGCACAACCAACTGGTTCTCCCATATGCATGGACCTGCATACTGCTTTGGCAAAAATGCTGGTGCCATGGTGGAGGGCACTGCATCCAGCCAATGGCAGATTTAACAATAAACAAACTACATTAGATTAAGACAAATGGAAGAAACATTTTAGCAGTCTTCAAAATACAAAACAAAAGCTTGTGGTGTTGTCTTTCTTTAATGTTGATGATTTGCCAAGAAATGAAAGCCTGAAGTTTCCACTTACTCTAAAATTTTCTTCCATCACTGTAACCTTATATATATATAAAATAAAAGACTTCTCGCTTAGCAGAAAGAATAGTTTGTTAGTTTTACTAATGTCTGTAAGAATTCATCTGCCAATTTGTGAGTTGGAGATCTTACATTTTTTATATAACTGATTTAAGTGTTAAACAGAATCCAATAAGTGGGTTTTCATTTAGCCACCCATCTTCAACTAGTTCATTTGGGGCACAGCGAACTACATATCAGGCAAAGGAAGCAAAGTTTCACTATTTTTTAACATTAGAAATTCAGTTCCTAGGCTAGACCATCTGAGAGAGTATGGGATGTTTTGCTCACAGTGCTTAACACACTGGGTTTTGTTAGTGTTTATTATCATCTACTTAACTTCCATGACTAATGATCATTTTGGAAAAACGAAATCTTCATTAATGATTCAGCGCTTTATTTGAGGTGACAAACCTTACAATAAACATCCCTGAGACTTCCCTTGGTTCTCCTCAGTTTCTGCCAACTTCCATTGGCATAAATCCTGGCATAGGTCCGTAGCACTGGGAAGTTTGCCAGGAGGAGAAGGCGACAGCAGCATAAAGCTGCCACAACATTTCTTCTGCCAAGAGGCTAGTAGGAGATGGCTACATCGAAGGAAGACCAAATCTAGAAATATCAGTAACACGAAGGTAAAAAAAGAAAAATCTTTCCAGGTCACCTTTAAATAAACTGAGAAGGTTCTCTCAGCCACCTATCTGAGCTGGGAATAAAGGATGTCACTGACACCAAACCATGAAATAGCTATTGGCACCATTGTCTCTACAAAGGTGTCTTGCTACAGAGTGAAACAACTATCCACTCCACTTGAGTTGCCTTTGTTTGTGTTCCCAAGTAATTTCATTCTGAGGACTGCCAGACAAGGACAGAATTATACCTGTATTTCTATTTTCTTTTAACAAAATATTGATGACAAAGCAGTTGTCCTTTCACCACATATTTAGTTAATCTAGGCTAAATTAGTAAATGTTAAAAAAAAACCCAACTTGCCTTATGTTTATTTATTGTGGCTCTTTTCTTCCAGTTGTTGTGATAACATAGAGTTAGAGCCATTTTTGTATAAAGTTAGGATTTAAGCTGACCAGCTATGGCAGGTTAATTAAAGATAAATGAATAAATATAAAGATCTGTTCAATTTTCTCCCATCCCAACAGGGAAAAAAGAAGAATACAATCTGATGAGAGGCATTTTACTACCAATTCCAATCTTCTGTTGGAATTATTCTTTGAAAATAAATGTTGTTTTGAGACTAAGGAATAAAGTAAAGTGTGAGGTTTGCAAAAGGTTGCTGGGTTTTTTTTAAACTTTGCAGTACACTGCAATATTCACTCACATTTGCTCACTGTTACCTAAATCACGTTACTGGGCATTCTCTGAAATTTGCATTTACTGGAACATACTGAGGCAAAATCAGTAGTTTGCAGTCTCTGTATAATTAGGTCAGGAAGCTAAATGGGAGGGATAAAATTTGATCTCAGTTCACTCTTCTATCCTAGACATTGCAAAAGTATCTACTGAATCCTCAGGCATGATGGTTAGGGCTTCACAGCACCCTCTGTCAAGTGACCTATACAGCAGGGGTGAAAGATTCCCCGCACTCCATTGCAAGTACTACTAAAGCTATTCTGTCTACACTAGCCAACTGGTAGGATTTGCTAAATCTATGTTGGGGGAGGAGAATTACACCACCATACACCAGTGAAATCCTTTGTGCGCCAATATATAACAGGTCATGCTTTTGCTACACTTCCCTTTAGGCTATCTGCCAGGTCAGCTGATTTACACTACACCAGGCACTTCATTAGACTTCTGCTATAAGAAGTTTCTGAAACTGCCTGTCCCCTGGCCATGCCTGCTTTCCTAAGATACCACCCACTTTTGGGCTACAATAGTCTCTATCTGAACAGCCTCTTGGCAGAAGGAAGGTTGCGGCAGCTTTATACTGCCATCACCTTCTCCTTCTGGCAAATTTCTGGTGGCTGGGACTTCTGCCAGGATTTATGCCAGTGGAAGCTGGCAGAAACCAAGGAGAACGAGGCCCACTGTTTTAAAGCATCTCAATTTCTGACATATAAAGGCCTAAAGTCTAAGCATTTAGCCTCAATATGTTAAAGAACTCTCATAAAGCTTTGCAAAAAAGTAATGCCAAAAGCGAAGAAATAGGATTATTAGCTAATAAGAGCTAAACTGCTTGTGAAGTAGAAATATGTTTATGAGCCTGACCTTTTGTTTTAACAGTATATGATTGTTTTTAATAGCGTATGTGCTTGATAGGTAAAATATGTTTGCTGAGCAACTTGGATAACACGATACAAATTCCAATCGAAACCACAAGAAAAGGATAAGTAGGTAAAAACATAAAAAGGAAAAAAAACCCAAGGAAATGATAGACATGAGTGAATATAATATTTAATAATGATTGAAGACTTTTCTGAAACCATGTTAAAGTAGGTTAAAGTTATGCTTCTTTATAGCTAGAAATTTGGGGCCCAGTGGAATTTATAAAATGTTGACAATAGCTGGCACTTGTAAGTGCTTTAACAGCAACTATGCAACTAAAAGGCAAAAAGGATAATATGAGATAAATAAAGGAAGAGTCATCTATATAATCCCGTTGGGTTGTAGCCCATCTTGGACCAGTGCAGGGAGGTAGGCCTGGTACCCCAGAATTGGGAAGTTAGTCTTTTCCTTGTTTGTGCTTTACTCAATGTCCAGTCTGAAATGAACCCAACTTGTTGATATCTCAGTCAACTTAGTGAGTCTACACTTAAAATTAAAGTCGACTTTGGGGGGAACTTACAAAGTCGACCTAGAGCATCCACACTGGATGCCTAGGTCGACTTCTAGGGTCTAGGGGGACCTAGGGTAGGTCCCCGGGGGCAGGGGGGCACCCCTTGCCCAGTGCCAGGGGGCTCAGCCTTTGCCCCATTGTACATAGGTACAATGGGGCAAGAGGGGACAGGGACCCTGGTAGGGCTTAAGCTGCTTAAGTCGATTTAAGGAAACTGTAGTGTAGACGCAGGGCAAATTAAGTTGACTTAATTTACAAGTGTAGACGCAGCCTTAGAAAGTACTTGCTTACAGAATCAGGCAGAAAAATGAGTAAGCGTCACAGCACACTGTTACTGAAAAATTGCTTACTTTCTCATTTTTATCATAATTATAAAATAAATCAATTGGAATATAAATATTATACTTACATTTCAGTGTATAGTATATAGCACAGTATAAACAAGCCATTGTATGAAATTTTAGTTTGTACTGACTTCGTTAGTGCTTTTTATGTAGCCTATTGCAAATATCTAGATGAGTTGATGTACCCGCGGGAAAACCTCTGAATACCTCCGCGAAAAGGTGACTAGACTGCAAGTGTGAGAAAGTGTGGAGGGAATAGATGCCTATGTAAGACAAAGCCCCGAAAATTGTGACTGTCTCTATAAAATCAGGACATATGGTCACCCCATCCCAGGGGTACCTCTGGTTGAGAGCCACTGAACTAAACGCTGCAGCTAAAAATCACAGTGGTATCTTATGTCAAACATGTCTCCCCTGTTTTCAAACCCTTCCTCATCTCCATCTCTCTAAATACTTACCTCTGGATTCCAAAGTGCTCTGCCCCCACCCACATCTATGTTCTGCTTCTTTTCTTCTGGCTGGCATTCTGCACTGTGCCTGTTCCTCTCATTCAGTTCTTTTCCCCGTATCATTTGCTACTTCTTTTCTCAGCTGAAAAATTTCAGTCTTATTATTCTCTCCTCATATGGAAGCATTTCCATATCCCTAATGATTTTTGTTGCCCCTTTTCTGTATATTTTCCAATTCCAGTACAACTTTTTGGAGATGGGGTGACCAGATCTGCATGCAGTATTCAAGATGTGGGTGTACCAGGGATTTATAAAGAGGCAATATTATATTTTCTGTCTTATTACCTGTCCCTTTCCTAATGATTCTCAATCCCAGAATTCTGCTAGCTTTTTTGACTGCCACTGCACATTGAGTGGATGTTTTCAGGTAACTGTCAAGAACAGCAGTTCCTGAACTACCACTTTGTGCAGCACCCCACATTCAGTTGTAAGCTTTTTAGGGCAGGGACAATATCTTCACAAACATTTGTAGGACGCCTAGCATTTTGGGAATGGGGCTTCACTTGGAACATCTGGATGCTATTGCAGTACAAATATTTAACAATAAGAACCAGATTTCTATATGAATAGTCATTCATAGTCAAAGTCATTTCTCTTGTAAACCAAAAGAGTGTGGCATAGTCATGCTGCCAACTCTCACCAATTTACCACAAGTCTCACAGGGTTTTTTTCTTTAATCCCAACTCCTGGAGTCCTGTTATTTCAAGTCTATCCAACTCCCAAGCCAAAATGAGAATATCCATGCTATATTGTTAGCATATCAGTTCACCGCACTCCTGTGAGTCCATCTGCCTGGGCTGCAAGGCTTGCTCCAGGTTGCTGTTTAAACATACCCTAAGGGAGTTTGGACCAACTCCGCCTATGTTAGGTTTTAACTTGGATCAGGGGACTGGGAAGCTCTTAAGCAAATCCGCGATCAGTGGTGAAAATCCTTCCTCTTCACATGACTAGGGAGAGGTGACTGCAAGCTAGAAATGACACCTTCTTCTCAGTCTGGGAGAAACCATAGGATGATGCTTTTTTCAGACCCTGGCAGATGGACAGCTGTCTGTGCAAGCAGAGTGGCCAAAGCTCTGGAATGGAACTGATGGAGCTCTCTGTGCAGAGGGAGCTAAGGCAGGAGCAATATTAATGAAAGGCCTTGCTAAGATAATGCAGCAAAACCCAGACAGAAGGCTTTAGATAAATCTGATACAAGGGTGGAAGGTGAATAGTTGGGAGTAATACCAATAACATTGCCAGCACCAAAAGTTCAAAAATCATGTGGTTTGTCTAAAAATGAATTTTTAAAAAATCAAATAATATTCTGTGGTGTGCTTTTGATTTCTCAGCTCCCCAGCCCCATCTGTAATGCCTGTGTGACCTTAGGTTGTCAACTCTCACAGATTTTGTAGTGCAAGAGGCAAATATGGTTCCTAATGTCAGGGCCATCCTTGGGGGGGGAGGGGCAAGCAGGGAGACTGCCCTGGGCCCCATGGTTCAGTGGGCCCCACGCTGCCCCCTCCCCCCCCATCTTCCGTAGCATTTCAGAGGTGGGGGGCACCATGCTTTGGCAGCATTTCAGGCCCTGCCCCCAAAGCAGAGTGACCAAGTGCCAGCCGAGGGGCGGGACAGGAATGCAGGGCCCAGCCTCCAGACCGGCCCACCCTGCTCCTGGTAGCAAACCATCCAGCCCAGGAGCAGGATGGGAGCAATGGAGCCCAGCCTCTGGCACCCTCCACCGCCCAATGCAGGGACAGCTCTGCCTGCTGTGGGAGGTCTCACTGAAGGACCCAATTAGGATTGGGGCCCCGTTGTGTTAGGCATTGTACAAATGAAGAGAAAGAGACAGCTTACAGTCTAGAGGAAAGCAGGGCAGGGTGTTTGTGATGTGGAACTGGAACTTGCCAAACTCATTTCACAGAGCTACCAAACAGCCATTGATTGGGAACAACATTTAAGCCCTACTGGGCAGGATTCAAGCTGATCACATAAGGCAAAAGGTTCTACAGCTAATTAGCAATGTCCTGTGACATTCAGCCCCTTGAGTGCTAATATTACCACATGCAGAATGAGGCTTATTTTCTGGAAAGATTAGTTTTCTAGATAATTTTCTGACCTCTGCAGAGCTCATACCAGCAAGGTCTTCTCCTCCTAGCTGCACAGGCAAAAGTCTCCCACACATTGCTTTCAGCCTTTAAACATACTGGCTGTGTCTACACTTAGAAAGTTAAATCGACTTTATTAAGTCTACTTTAAGTCGACCTTATTAAGTCGACTTAGAGAGTCTACACTAGACTCTCTAAGTTGACTGGCTAGATTGACGGAGATCCAAGGCTTCAAAGGAGCCTCGGCTCCTCAGGCTAGGGGAGCCGCAGCTCCTGGGGAAAAGGGGACCTGCGGCTCTCTCCCACGAAGGAAGCCGCCCGTGGCTTCCCCGGACACAAGGAAGCTGCGAGTGGCTTGTCCCGGGGACAGCCAGCTGCACATGGCTGGCTCTCCTCGGGACAGGGAAGTCACGAGCGGCTCATCCCAGGGAGAGCCAGCTATGCACGGCTTGCTCTCCTTGGAACAAGCTGCTCGCGGCTTCCTTATCTCGGGGAGAGCCAGCCATGCGCGTGACAAGCCGTGAGCAGCTTTTTTGTCCTTGGGGGGAGCCCCTTGTCCCCGGTGGAAAAGGGTTCCCCCTTGCCCTAGGATGACTTAGGGCACTTAAGTCAACTTATGGCTACCTCCCATCTATGCTGGCTTAAGTCGACTTAATACTTAAGTCAAGCTAAAAGGAGGTATTATTAAGTCGACTTAAGGAACCACTTAAGTCGACTTAATAAAAGCCCAGTGTGGACGGGGAGTAGTTTAGGTTGACTTAAGCCTCCTTAAGTCGACCTAACTTATTGTAAGTGTAGAGGACCCACTGAGACTGCCTCTCAAGTCATGTAAAGGCTTCAGTCTTCTAATATCATTATGAGGCTGCCTACAACAGAGGGTCAAAATAGTGTTACTTGTGTGGGTTGGCAACAGTCAAATAAAGCAAGGGATAACTTCCGTTGAAACAATAGTTATGTGGTGCGTGGCTATTTCAGGACCAAAGAGGGTAAATTGAGGCACAGTCACACACTTCATTGGGGTAGTGTGTTGACTGTGTGAAACCTCTCCACACAGTCATTATTCAGACTACAACAATATAGGAAAATCATTTTGAAGACTAAATCATTAGTAAAAGTGCAGTATGGAGGGGAATCCTAAGCAAAAAGCATGGCCATTTAAACATAAATCCACTGCAAAGGAGTCTCGTATTCCTTTGATAACACAGTTTCCCCCAACCCATGTAAAAACTATGTTTAATTTTTTTCACAATGGTGGATATTTTCAATGAAATATTTAAAAGAATTAATTTTAAAATGCTGCAGTGAGCATTTCAATTACTATTATCTATTTCCTCCTCCTTGGTGCTCAGGGACTGATGATGATCAGAGAGCCCGGATGCCAGCCTATATATTATATTCTCAGCCACGGTGTTTGGCTCCTTGGCGAGATCCACAGGCAATTCTTCTGGCAGCTCACATGTTGTCCCTACCTAGCAAATGATTAAAGCTGGTTAGACTGACTGCTAATACCACCTTGTTCTTCTGGGCATCTGCAGGTCAAGAGGGGTTCCTTACTTGCAGTATATCTGACACACGGTGTGTACTGCATTTGTGCAAGAATGTACACTTTTGTTTATTACTAAAGAGACAAGAAAATTATGTTAATATGGCTCCTTTTAAGTCAGAAACCACATGGTCTTAACCTGTGCCAGTATGATTTTTGCATAAACATGAGAGAAAGCTTCCAAGTCAGTAGACACAAATATGTACTGAAGGATCCATTTGGACAAAGTTCTGTACATGTATATAAGTCTGCAGAAGGCTATGCTCATTTCTATTCACTGTTTACCCTGGAGTCCAATGAATTTATTTTAACATGCTGAAAAGGGTTTTGCCAGAGACACAGTGGGGCCTGACTTTCCCCTTACCCCGCCTTCGTTTCCTATGCAGCATTTCCTCTGTTTAAAATGGGGCCAGAAGTTTTCCATATGTGGGCACTCATTGAAAAGTATTGGTCTTTGATTATTATTTCTTGAAAGACATCAAGGTGTGTTTGCAGCTGTGAGATAAGAGGAGGAAGATATGGACTGTGCCTCAACAGACTAAAGATAGACAAAGACTCTGGTGTAGACATTCAAAGTAGTGATACAGAGTCAGCAGATAAAGGGCCAGGCTTTTGTCATTCATCACTGTTGCTATCTATACAGGATTATAACAACATGTGGAAGGATTTAAGGGGAGGGGTGCTCTTGGCACTGAATAATTGGCAATGGAAGAAAGCATAAAGGTGGGAGTGCATAAAAGTTACAAAAGAACAGTTAGACAGGAGGATTGAAGATAGCAAATGGGCAGAAAAGAGTAGGAAAAAGGAACTGAGAAGTAGGAACGATTGGAGTTGATTAGGACTAGAAGCTGGAACTTAATGCTATACAGGGAAACCATTACTGGGATCCTGAGTGTTGGAAGAGAAAATGCATTTTTGCAGCAGTGCTTCAAATTGGTTGGGGAAGAGCAAGTGGAAAAGTCAGGAAGAAGGATGGGAGAACAATCAAGGCAAAATCTATTTCACAGAGCTATCCCAGGCCAGGATATGATGGCATATCATAGAACCATAGAATATTAGGGCTGGAAGGGACCTCATGAGGTCATCTGATTCCAACCTCCTGCTAAAAGCAGGACTACTCCCACTAAATCATCCCAACCAGGGTTTTGTCTAACCAGGCTGTAAAAGCTTCTAAAGATGGAGATTCCACCACCACCCTAGGTAACCCATTCCAGTGCTTCACCACCCTCCTAGTGAGAAAGGTTTTTCTAATATCAAACCTAGACCTCCCCAGCTGTAACTTCAAACATTGCTCCTTATTCTGTCCTCTGTTATTACTGTGAACAGCCTAGCTCTCTCCTCTTTGGAACACCCCTTCAAGTAGTTGAAGGTTGCTATCAAATCCCCTCTTAGTCGTTTCTTCTGCAGACTAAATAAGCCTAGTTCATCCAGTCTCTCCTCGTAAGTCATATGCCCCAGCCCCCTAATCATTTTCATTGCCCTCCGCTGGACTCTTTCTAATTTATCCATATCCTTTCTGTAGTGGGGAGCCCAAAACTAGACACAATATTCCAAACGCTGCCTCACCAGTGATGAATAGAGGGGAATAATTACATCCCTCGATCTGCTGGCAATGCTCCTACTGATGGAGCCCGATATGCCATTGGCCTTTTTGGTAACAAACGCACACTGTTGACTTATAACCAGCTTTCCTGTCCACCATAACCCCCAGATCCTTTTCTACAGAGCTGCAACTTAGCTGATCGGTCCCCAGCCTGTAGCAGTACATGGGATTTTTCTGTCCTAAGTGCAGGACTTTGCACTTGTCCTTGTTGAACCTCATGAGATTTCTTTTGGCTCCAATTTATCTAGGTTTTTCTGAATCCTATTCCTACCCTCTAGCATATCTACCATTCCCCCCAGCTTGGTGACAATCGCAAACTTACTGAGCATGCAATCTATCCCATCATCCAGATTGTTAATGAAGATGTTGAACACTGGCCCCAGAACCAACCTCTGGGGCTCTCTCCTTGTTACTGGTTGCCAACTAGACACTGAGCCATTGATCCCTACCCGCTGAGCCCGATGATCTAGCCAGCTTTCTATCCACCTTATGGTCCATTCATCTAACCCATACTTCCTTAACTTGCTGACAAGAATGCTGTGGGAAACCATATCAAAAAGCTTTCCTAATGTCGAGGTATATCATGTTGACGGCTATTCCCACATCCTCTCGACTCAGATCACCAGGACAAGATGCTCAGTCCTTTGGATAGTCATGTCAGGAAGTCCTATCCCAACATTTCTCCTACACTTAGAGTATTTTGTGTTTTATGCTTCAAGATGTTGAAAATCCTCTTCTGAAGTCCCACAAATGAAGAACAAACCTCACTATTGACTGCCTACACATGACCATCTGTTCACATGGCAAGGTGCCCACTTACAAGTTAGCTGAGCAGTTTTACTAAGGCACAGGTGCCAACCCAGCATAGGTTTTAAATGGCATGTCATACAGGCATCTAAGTGTCATTGGCTTTGCACAAGTCCCTTGACTGGGTCACTTTTGAAGAACAGGCATCAAGTGCCTTCCTGTACAATATGTGCCAAAACCAATAACCTGAAAGAAATGCAGCTGATAAACACTGTTGGCTGCATCTCAAATAATCCATGTAAGTCCAGAATGTACTGCCAGTCGACATTCAGCCATGACACAAATGATACCAGGGCATTCACTGAACTAAGAAGTATAATGCCATTCATTTACATGTAGCAAGAACAACACAGGAATATTTGTTGAGTCTCATAAGCCCTTCAGTCATTTACTAATAGAGTCTTACACAACTCTGAACACTTGTGAAAGCTCTCACAGATTTCTGAACATGCATTCAAGCTGCACTTCCCCAAAGAGACAATTCGGTGAGCACAGCAGCAATGAATAATGCTGTTTTGTATAGAACAAAAGGTAAGAAAGCTTGCACTATTTGACTCCTCCTGACTTGCAGTCCAGTGCAATTACCTAAAGTTATTCCATTGTTAGTACTCCTTACAAAGTTAGAAGAGAAGAATGGCTATATTGGGTCAGACCAATTGCCCATCTAGCCTTACAGTCTGTCTTCCTGGTCAGTGCCAAATGCTTCAAAAGAAATGAACAGAACAGGGCAGTTATCAAGTGATCCTTCCACCCATTGTCCAGTCCCAATTTCTGGTAGTCTGAGATTTTAGAGACACTCAGAGCATGAGATTCCATATTCCCAATCATCTTGGCTATTAGCCACTGATAGAGTTAAGTGCCTTGAACTTACCTAATTCTTTTTTTTATCTCAGTTATGCTTTAAAATGTCATGACATCCCTTGGCAACAAGTTTCTTGTGTTGACTGTGTGCTATGTGAAGAAGTACTTCCTTTTGTTTATTTTAAATCTGCTGCGTGCAGATTTCACTCAGTGACCCCTAATTATTGTGTTTTGTGAAGGGGGTAAATAACACTTCCCTATTTACCGTTTCCACGTCATTTATGATTTTATAGACCTCTGTCGTGTCACAACCTCTTAGTCATCTCTTTTCTAAACTGAACAGTCCCCAGTCTTTTTAATCTCTCCTCATATGGAAGGTGTTCTGTAACCATAATCATTTTTGGTTCCCTCTCTGTAGCTTTCCAATTCTTATATATTGTTTTTGAGGAGTGGTGATAAGAACTGCATGCAGTATTTAAGGTGTAGCCATACTATGGATTTAGATAGTGGTATTCAGACTTGCTGTCTGATTAACTGTCCTTTCCTAATGAATCCATCAATTTGTTCCTAACATTCTGTTAGCTTTTTTGACTGCTGCTGCACATTGAGCAGATGTTTTCAGAGAATTATCCACGATGACACCAAGATTTCATTTGTGAATAGTAACAGCTAATTTAGACCCCGTTATTTGGCTCAGATAGTTTCTATCAAGTTTTTCAATGTGCATTACTTTGCATCTATCAAAATTGAATTTTATCTGGCATTTTCTTGTGCAGTCACCCAGTTTTGTGAGATCCCTTTATAACTCTTCAATGTCAGTTTTTTGATCTAACAATCTTAAGTAATTTTGTATCTACAAAATTTGCCACCTCACTATTTACCCCCCTGGCGAGATCATTTATAAACATGTTGAACAAGCACTGGTTCCAGTACAGACACCTGGGGGACCCTGCTGTTTACCAGTTTCCATTGTGAGAACTGACCATTTATTCCCACCCTTTGTTTCCTATCTTTTAAACACTTACTGATCCATGAGAAGACCTTCACTCTTATCCCATGACTGCTTACTTTGCTTATGAACCTTTGATGAGAGACCTTGATCAAGGCTTTCTGAAAGTCCATCATCTACATTGCTTTTATCCACATACTTGTTGATACCCTCAAAGAATTCTAATAGATTTCCCTTTAGAAAAGTCATATTGACTATTCCCTAACATTAAGTTCATCTATGTGTTTGATAATTCTGTTCTTTCCTATAGTTTTAACCAATTTGCATGGTACTGAAGTTAGGCTTCCTGGCCTGTAATTGCTCAGATCACTTCTGGAGCCTTTAAAAAAAAAAATCAGCATTACTTTAGAGCTATTCTACAATCAGACGCTGTTAAGCAACAGGTTCCATAACACAATTTCTACTATATAATCTTTGAGTTCTTTCATAACTCTTGAGTGAATACAATCTTGCCCTGGTAACTTAGTACTGTTTACTGTATCAATTTGTTCCAAAACTTCCTCTACTGACATCTCAATCTGAGACAGTTCCTCAGATTTGTCACCTAAAAGAATGGCTTGGGTATGGGAATTTCCTTCATATCTTCTGCAGTGATGCAAAGAATTAATTTAGCTTCTCTGCAATGGCAGTGTCTTCCTTGAGTTGCCCCTGCAGCACTGAAAACATCCAGTGACCCCCACTGATTGTTTTGGAAGGATTCCTGCTTCTCAAGTACTTAAAATATTTTTGCTGTTAGCTTGTGTATTTTGCTAGTTGTTCTTCTAATTCTATTTTGCCCTGCTTAATTATGCTTTTATAATTTTGAAAGGAGGCCTTTTAACCTCTAACCACCTGTTAGTCTTTAAAAGTGCCACAGGACTCTGCTGTTTCTCTTTTTTTAGACGACCTTTATATTAACTTCACTTTGTCTGTTTGTTCGTGTCTGTATTCCCTGTACTTTCCCACCTTTCTCCAGCAGATAGTGTAAGGTTTATAGGTTTTAATGGCAACCTGCACCCAGCACAAACCTTATTTGACATCTGGCTCTGTAGTACAAGGGTTGGGGGAGAAGCATGGGAACACAGCAGTCGGTGGTTTGAATCCCAACTGGGGCTGAAAAGCTGCTTTTTGTAGGTTATGATTTGATCTACTTTTAGTCTTGACTGAAAAATAATATAAAAAACCCAGTTTTTTTAAAACAGACAACCTTAAAAGCAACACACTAAAAGGGTCAAAACAAGTACAGAAGTAATTCAGATTGGTCACACGTCTTATGCGAGGCATAAGTCGCTCCTGGCGTGACTGTCAACCAGGGCGGACTGTCCTCAGTGCGCCCCGATCACGTCGCACCGCCAGGCAGGGAGGGCCATGCCAGGGCGCCCGGGGTCTGCAGTGATGTCGGCCACCCACAACACGGACCAAGGAGTCTAACACGTGCGCGAGTCACAGGCTTGAACGAAAGCCCATGGCACAATGAAGGTGAGGGTTGGCGCGCACCGGCTGAGGTGGGATCCCAAGGCCACTGATTCGTGGAGGGCACACCACCAGCCCATCTCGCCCGCCCCGTCGGGGAGGTGGAGCATGAGCGTACGTGCTAGGACCCGAAAGATAGTGAACTATACCTGGGCAGGGCAAAGCCAGAGGAAACTCAAGTGGAAGTCCGTAGCGGTCCTGACGTGCAAATCGGTCATCCAATCTGGGTATAGGTATATGGGTTTTAGGCATATGAGTTACACATATAGAACTGAAGAATGCTACCACAGAGTCCTAGACTTTAATCTCTTGTCTAGAAGCCTGAATTAGGCCTTCAGGACCTCTCTCCTACCTTTCCCTATGTTACTGGTACCTATTATTATTATAATCACTGGCTCCTCCCCCATACTGCACATAAGTATGTCTAGGTATCTCAAGAGGTAATTTGAGATATGGTTGTCCTGGTCATCACCAACACAACTATCTGTGTTTCTAAAAATTGAATCTCTCATTACTGTTATGTGCTGTCTGTCTCTTCCTGATAATTGGGGTCCCCCTCCACAGGAGGGCCATCCTCAGTGTGAGAGGATACCAGGACAGCATCTTGAAGGAGGGGGTCCCAGCTACAGAATCATTTCCCTCTGCTCCAGCTAGACAGTCTCCTTCCCCAAGACTTTTATCCTCCTTAACAGCATAGAGACTGTCAGACTGGTTTGGAACTATTTTACTGTGTGCCTGAAAGTTTCCTTTGGGTACCTCTGTCCCCTTTAGTGCCTCCAGTTCAGCCACTCTGGTCTCAAGAGCCACACTTGGTCTCTGAAGGCCATGAGTTGCTTGCAACGAATGCATGCATACGTCACCTGCCCACAAGGCAGGTAATCATTCACTCAGTACAGTAAACCACATAGCCCACTTATTTTAAAAAAATGTAGGGCTAATGTATGTCATAGAAAGTGAAAGACCAACATTCACCAGCAGCCTCAAATCTTTCACACTGAGCAGGTTGGGTCCTAAGTGATGTGTGGTAAGAAATGCATAAGACAAGTAATTCATAGGACAGCACTAGGTATTGGCTGTTGGGGATGCCACTTGTTCACCTTCCCAGCACCAGGATGATAAAAACAGTATCTTCCCTACCTACCCACATAAATGAACAAATACAAGACCCTCAGTTTCCTATCTGAGCTAATTGTAGAGGGGGACAGGCACAACAGGAGAGTTCTCACAGTCAAGTCCTTGAGTGTGCAGTGTTTCTCCTATAACACAAAATCTCTCACTGCTGTTCTAGCCAAAGAAAACTCATGGAGAGAACTAGAACAAAGCTGATTTAAACCCTGAGAATCCACAACCTGTAAATTTCCATGAATACCATCCTGGCAGCTGAAAAGAAGAGGGGGGAACATATATGCATTTCCTTTTATGAGCAATGGGGCCCCAGGTACTGCTACACTACATCTCACGGGAAACCTGGGTTAGAGAAGAGAATTAAGTCTGGATTTCCCAAGGCCCCGTGCACCAGAACTCCTAGCAGAATGTGAGCTTTGAGAAGGCTCAGCTGACATATCCTCACATTAGTGTTGGACCCCTCCCAAACTGTGCCTTTCATCTGATTATAATTTTAGGTATCCTTGTGATTCAGCATTAATAAGTGGGACTGTTTTAGTACAAAACCAAACCAAGTGTGTAGTTGTGAGTAGAATACAGTTCTGTATTACACTGCCATGGCCTTTTCATATCTTTTAAATTAAAAAAAATGTTTTGTTTGACAGATCTGACTTTAAGATTAATTTTACTATTGTTGACATTCCAGCCACAAGTGTGCTTGTTCCCATTATGAACCAAGGATTTCAGGGTACATAACATAGCCACTTTAATTCACTTTTGGATTAAATGTGGCCTGTTTTGTGTTTATATAATAAGGTTAATATCCTTTTGAATACTTTTGTTTGACTTTTGTGCATATAAGAGAATCACTAGGAGCTGAAAAATGACTTGGGCATAATAAAGAACCACAAATTTTTAGTTAGCTATCTTTGATCTTTAGTGATGTAGGATTGCACGGAATAACATTCCTAGTGTGTTTTATACTCTTTTGCATTCTGCTAAAGGAAAAAGTAGCAGACTTGTGAAGATTTAAGTTTTACCAGCAACTGGTCTTCCAAGTGAATCAATAGCTCTAACTGTGAACTATTTTTTAAACAGCCAAATTATTTCATCCTGAGATTATGTCTATACTGCAGTTAGAGACTTCTGGCTGTCTCTTGCCAGCTGACTCAGGCCTGGGGGGCTTGGACTAAAGGGGTGTTTAAAATAAATGTAGATGTCCAGGCTTGGGCCTGAATATCTAACACTGCAAATAAACAGTCCCTTAGCCTGAGTGCCATCAGCCTGCATCAGCTGGCACTGGGGCGCCACAGGTGTCTAATTGCAGTGTAGACGTATCCTGAGTGGCTTCTGCTGTGCACATGACTGGCTGTATGTAATGTTTATTCTGCATTAGGAAGGAAAAGCCAGAACTTTAATTGTGTAATTTTCCATCACACACAGGAATTTTCCTGCAGGCTGTTCCACTCAATAGAAAGCCAAAAGAAAAAAAGAGGAGGTGAGGGAGAAGAGTGTAGCAGTTTTAGTCTTTTCCAACCTCAGATGCAAAAGAGGCACACCCAGCAAAATAAATCATTGGGTGTACCCACATTATTATCAAGGCAAGAGACAGAAAGACCCTGGAACTAAATAGTGGAACGCACCAAAGTCCTGCCCCCAAGCCTCCAAGAAACAAAATACATCAGCCATTCTCTCTAAGTAAGTGAAAGAGAAACTGTTCAGCATAGTACTACTGGAGCCTTCCCAACTCACAGTCCTCAAGGTCCTGATGACTAATCTTGCAAATATCATTTCCAATATACTAGCATTATCCCTATTTCCAGGTAGGACAAGGTATCAACTTCTTGATCTGTGTTCTACAAGGCACACCCTGGATCTGCTCTTTGGCCTGAGAATAGACAGAAATATAACTCATGTCCCACTCTGCTAGTCTGACCATCCCCTGAAAATCATGGCTTTCCTTCCATCCTACACAGATAGGGAAACAGCTATCCAGCTCATTCACTCTTAAACCCAATGAACTCTCCAAATACCCCAGAAACATTAGCTATCTTACTACCAAATTATTGTCAGAACATCACCATCTAGTGGACACGTTCTGACAATTTGGTTCCAATCTTTGTTTCCTGCTGCTATGCTGCCTCACTTTGCAGAAGGATGTAGCTGCACTGTAGAAGTCAAGCCCAAATTGAGACAGCGGCTAGGCTCTGGGCTAATTGGTTGGGAGGGGCCAGAAAGAGGAGTCATGCGGCAGAGGCCAGAGGACAAATGATTGATTATACAAGTAGGCCTAAATTCATCTTGAACCTGGGGTTTGAGGATTACCCAGGCAGCCCACCTCAGGCTGGACTCAATTGTCTCATCAGAGAAAGCCCTGAGCAGCACACACCTGATTATCCAGCAGAGACCTGGATATACAGCTCTGAGCTCATATACTACCAAGCGCCAGACACCCCCCCTCCTCCCCATGGGGCAGGAGGTGCCCTATTCTGGGGCTGGGCTCTTAATCAGGTTTGAAAGGAGTATTCTGTATATTTAAATGTTGGGGCTCAGTATATGGTACTACTGCTGGAGCGAAGGTATGTGGTTTCCCATTGGGATGGTCCCTAGAACTAATAGAGATTATGTTTCTAGCCAGATGAAATCACTGATATTTGATCTGATTGCATTATTTATTTCTGGGTCTTATTCCTACCTCCCTAAGGACTGTGGAAGGAGACCTCAGGGCTTGGGTTTAGTGCAAGGGACGTGGGCTCTCAGGTATGCACTCTCAGGTATGTGGCTTGGAATCTGAGCTCCTTTTATTGAACTAAGATGCTCCATCACACACAGTAGTTTTACAGCCCCAGAGGCAATCTTTGATGTGAACAATCTGTTAAACCTTTCCTTCCTAGGCAAAATAATAACAGTTATGATATCAACCATGCGACATCAGCTGACATCTGAGTCCCCTAATTATCAGACTTCAGGCAGAGTCATGGCAAGTAAACTGCACTCATGGCACTGGTTCATGGGTGCCTTATGGATACGGCTAGGAGACCAAACCAAGTTTTTTGCTAGTCAGCCCCTCCGTGGCCACTGCTATCCAATAACATAGCTTAACTGGAGTGGGCAGCACAGCAATAGGATGGCCTCAATTATTTCTCTAGAAAAGGATCCAGAGTGCTGTGATGGTCAGCTGGCCTCCTCTCAGACTTGCAGGGGTCGGCAACCCGAAAGATCAGAACAGCTATTTTTAAAAATTCCTTCAATGACTGAGTATTTTGAGAGCGATAGTAGGTGTAGCCTTCCTGTGTGGCTGGCCTTTCCGGCAACCCTCCCTTCCACCTGCCCTTCCCCATGCCTCTGGACTTTACCTGTTCTGGAGTGGGGGGAGTCTTCTGTGCTGGTTAAGGCTGCTTTAGATCTCCCGCCCTGCTTCACCCTGGGCCACGAGCCGGGGAAGGCAGCAGGGTGGGAGATTTAAAATGGCCCCACCAGCCCCATCGCTCTGGCCATGGAGCCATAAGGGGGCAGCCAAAGAACAGCATGTGGCTCCAGAGCCACAGGTTGCAGACCCCTGTCTCAGAGCATGCAGCTGTCCAATATCTAGCATAAAGCTTGTGAGGAGAGCAGAGTGATAAAGCTTTTCTGATCAAGGGCCCTCACAGAGAAAATCCAACTGAGTGCACATGCAACCATTTTCAGAGCACATTGCAAATCCCACCTGCTTTTTTAAAAAGCTTTGCATTACCTCTTTTGCGACAGCCAAATCTACTTAGGAGTGTTTGTAACACACTCCCTTTCTCAAAAGATTCCCAGCCTCCTGGCACTTAAAAGTTATATTACACCATTAACTCTAAATCTTTGGCATGGAGAACACAATATCCCATTGATTTCATTAGGCCTTTGTGTCCCAAAATTTACATCATGTTTCACTAACATTATAATAAGACTAAAAGGTTGAGAGGAGGAAACAAAATCCTTTTGTTAGGATTTTGCATAGTAAAAACAAAACAAAAACCCCCAGCTGGTCACTGTTTTATTTGACACGATCTTTTTTAAAAGTCCCCTTACACGTTAATGGCATAATGACTCCTAAAGTGCAGTTACACTGTAGAGTTGAGGCAGTGGTGCCACTTATTAGACTTCATCCAAACCAACATGAAACAATATAAAATGATCCTTTAAAAACACTTTGAAGTATCAAAAATACATTAGGAAACAGTTCTTTGGGGTTTTTTTTAAGATGAGCATAATGGTAAGGGATGGATACAAAATACCAGGATCCTGGAAATTCGGGGTTAAGATCCAAACACTTTGTGCCTGGATATTGCAGAGATCCAGGTGTCAGGTGTGATCTGAGCAAGTACACCATGTGAAGTGAGGAATAGGATCAGACCCCTGAACTCTAGGCAGTTTATTCTCACCCTTACAATGTTTTAAAATTATTATTTGTTGAATTAAGGGTTTTTGAAGAAAGGATCTGGTAGGTGACAGAAAAGCAGGCTCAGTAGCAATTGAGAGGTAATGTGAACACTGGACACTGTCAAAACAAAACAATAAAAAGAAAAAAAAAAACCCAGTTCTGATTCACTGTAATGTCAGAAGCCACTTTTAAAAAAATACTATGTTTAAAAGCAATTAAGCAATTTTACAGAAGTAGTCTAGGATTTTGTGCAGCAGGAAAGAGGCTCCAGGCTTGCCTCATCTCCTAGAAGCATCCCATATTCTTAGATGTGACGTTGCCATGGCAACCACAACTTGGTGACCTCGTTATTTCAACCTAATCCTGCTTTGAAATTATAGTTGCTCCACCCTTTTGCCTGGCTAGCCTGATAACATAATCATTGTAAATGAGGATGGAAAAACACAGCGGGACACCATTCCCTCAGTGACATGGGACTAGTTTCACCTTATCAGGAAAATATACCAACAATTAAACTGCATAAATCTAAAAGCCCCGAAAGCGGATTTTTTTTTTAAGTTTGTTATTCTGCTTTGCAAAAATCCAATAGCTGTGTCAGTGTAGGGATTGGGTTTTGAGGGAGGGGGTGAAATGGGGCTTGGTTTTGGGGGGGAATTTTTTATTTTAATTTAATTTTACAGTAGTATTACCAGGAAATCAAACAGAGTTAAAGGGTAGTGTCCTTAATTATGCCTTTGTTTAGACTAACAGCTGGAGAAAGATTTAGGCTATACAGAGAAGTCAGGATAGAACTTGTTTAGCAAATCAGATTGGGGTTTCTTGGTTTATGCTTGCCCTGCTTTATTTAAACTGTTTATAACAGTAGGCATTACAAAATCCCAGCTGTAGCCGTTGTGAAAATACTGCCTATATGTATTTACATGCTCCATGATTATTGCTGTAATTCTACTTTTATTAAGCATTCGCACACTACTGCTGCCCTCACAGATTTAAGGGATACATTTTCTTGGCTCTTTTGGGAGACAATTTATGGCTACAACAGGGTATGAAGAGTGGTGGGTGAACAGCACAGCAGGTACCTTAAATAAAAAGCATGAAGTCAGAGGTATTGTTGTGTTATCCAGTTACAATTCTGTAGATTGTATGAAATTTGTGCATTTTAATTGTGGTTCTGCTGACAAGAAGTGCAGTCTCACCCCCAACCTGCTAAGTGGCCCAATATCTTCTTTTTTGATTTGATCCAGGACACATCTTCTGCTGGAAACTTCAAGATTGCCTGAGACTTCATGGGAGGCGGTGAGGGAGGGAAGGGTTTCTGCTGGAACTTGGGGTTGAAGTTTCATAAAAAAGCAGATACCAGGGCATAGTGGATCACTGAAGAGAGCTCAAGGAGAGTGCATGTTGTCTTCTTTAATTGGGTAGCAATCTAACCAGTCTCTGCCTAAAGCACCCAGTCCTGTTTAACACTGTTTTTAAACTAAATCCTGTAGATCAAAGATGACATTTTAAAATATAAGGATATTAAATAGTCTCACTCTTACACAGTACCTTTCATCCTGCTGGATTCCAAATAAATTTACAAGCTATATGGTTGCAGAAGATACTTCACCACTGAAGTACAGGTACTTCTGGGGTAAAAATTGGTAGCCATGAAAACAAATGGACAACATGCATAGGCAGTCTTAGTGGGTGGGCAGCACAGGCAGCTGCCCAGGGCCCTACGGACAAAGGGATCCCACACTGATGCCGCTTTAAGGATCCCAGCAGCGTTCACTTTTCATGTGTGTGCTGGCCAGGGCAGGAGCAGCAGCAGGGTCTGGGGGGGGGGGTATCACGGAGGCTACAGGATCCGGGGAAGTGGCGGGAGGCTGCAGGGAGGAAGGGGGACCAAGGGGCGGCTGCAGGAGGTCCAGAGGAGTGGCACGGAGGCTGCGGGGGAGCAGCAGGGAGTCCACAGGTGGGAATGGGGCAGCGGGGAGGCCGTGGGGCCAGTGTCGGAGTTGGGAGGTCCCATGGGGGCCCTGATGGGGACGGGGTGGCTGGTGGGGGCCCCAGCAAGATCGGGGGAGTCAAGGAAGGAGCCCCACACCTGAAGTGGGGGCCCCCATCTTTGAATTTTGCCCTAGGCCCCGGAATCCTTAAGACCACACAGACACCATGGCACTGTATTGAGAGGAGAAGGAAAAAGGGGAAAAGACCACTCTGGCTGAGGACCATAAGGCAACCCCTTACTATTACAGGAAATCCCAAGGGCCCTTTAGTGTCCATGAAGAGAAGACAGAACTTCCGCTTTTAAGGCCACTTTCAAAAGACCCAGAGAAATTAACTGCCTGATATTTATTTTATCAGTCTCAGATGGCTGAAGGGCCCAGTCAGTAGGGCAGATAACCTGTGATTCAAGAGAGACACTATATATTGAACAGTTTAAAAGCTTCAATCACCATCTTTCATGCCTAGTTGAGAAATGGTTTCCATGCATGAGAAAGAGGTTGATATGTCCCAAGCATGGTAAACTAGTAAGGACCCCAGGCCTCTGCAGGGTACCTATCTATTGGGTTTTCATAGCATCAGTCCAAGATGCAATGCATTCTGGAAAATGTTTCATAGAAATGACCCTAAAAAAAATGGTTTGCCAGGTTTGCCCAATCCTGGGATATCTGATGCAATACTGGGACAAATAAAATGTCCTTATTTGTATTGTTTCAGATACACTTACGGTGCTAAATAAATTGTTTTGTGGGTGGATAAGAGTTATTTTCATGGACAGCAACAGAAAAGAGGAAAACTTGCAGTGGATTGAAGGCACACTGGGAGAGGCAACATACACAGAGTTTAAGGCCAGAAGGGCCTTTTAGATCATCTGGTCTGACCTCCTGCCTATTACAGGACACCCACATCTCTCAGCACCCTCACATTGCACTCAACAACCTGATTCCTCCCTGTGGGCCTGCCGTATCCTTGCATTTAGCTGCAATAGGCAGAGTCAAATCTCCATTTGCTCTTCCCAGGTAGAGGAACTGAAACTCATGCCATCTCATAAAGACATATTCCCTGGACTGTGATCAGCACAAGAGGTCATGGGGCACACAGATATTTGGCTTTTGTTTCAAGAAAGTGAGAGATCACAGAATGCTCAGCTGACTCTTCCCTCAAAGCAGGGATCACTTACCCCCTTTCAAGTGCTGCATTTTGCTGTCAGTTACAGTTTATTAAACCATTAGAAGGAAACAATATAAACACAATTAGTTGGACATTAAGAGAAGCTTTTTCAGTAGCAGGGTGGTGAAGCACTGGAATGCGTTACTTCAGGAGGTAGTGGAATCTCCGTCTTTAGAGTTTAAGATACAGCTTGACAAAACCATGGCTGGAGTGATTTAGTTGGGGATGGTCCTGCTATGAGCAAGGGGTTGGACTAGATGCTTTTCTGAGGTCCCTTCCAACCCAAATCATCTGTGATTATCACTGATCATTTACATTCCCAAGGTATGCAACAGGTGTTGGAAATCAGTCTCCATTAAGATATTTTTCTTAAGCTTTGCTGAATCCCAAAAGCAAAGGAATAGATGCGAGAAGATGTGTATAAAGAACTGGAACAAAGGAAGCAAGTTTTCCCTCTCACAAAAAAGGGCAAATTTCATCTCCATAGACTAGCACATACATTCCTAAATGGCATCTTGCATTCACCATGCACTGTACGTGGACATGATTTGGGGCTTTAGCTGGGGAATTTGAAGGGATTCAGATGTAGTTCTCTACTAGGGAGCACATTCTGCATTTATGTTTGATTTTTAAAAATACTACATTTGCCAGACTGCTAAATTTTCCAACCTCATTGGTCAGGGTATATAAATATATGATTAGTACTTCTAATTACTGACAGATTCTTAAAGACAGAAGAATCTGGAATCAAAGGAAAGTTTACTTCTGCATTTATAGCCCGACTTCTTTATAAACTCTCCTCTGTTGCACCCTATAAAAGAAAGATATTGTTGGTCCTTGATTCAAATAATAGTGAAGACAGATTTCATGCTAAGAAGAGTACAGGTGTACAATAAAACCCCTAAAATCCCTTGTTACTTTCTGTAATTTAGGATACTTTCAATACCAAAGCTTTCACTGAAGCTGGGAAACAGTGCACTTCTTTATGAATTTTACAATAAAGTCTTCAGGTAAAGACTTATAGCAAAATACAGGGAAAAAAAGTTTTTATAAACATGATTCTCTGGTTGGTACAGTTTTATAATAAAGGTGGAAACAAAGCATTGCTTTTCGTCTAGATCACTAGTGACCCCTAGTGGCCAAATGAAATAACCGAACAAGTGTTTGAAGAGGAACATTTTTGCAGAATACTACCTGATTATATTACAGATGGGGCTGGCCATAGACAAAACTAGCACTGCCAAATCTGTAAGTATGACAGGAGAAAGACCAAAAGAAATCTGTAGGGATCACTTAATCTGAAACTGAAGATTAACCAGCATTCTTGTAACAATTCAAGGTGAGGATTTTTTTTCCATTTGAGTGGAAGGAAATAATTTATAAGGGAGAATGTAATTACTCTTATTGGACTTTTACTAGGACACTTTAACAGCCATACACTTATGAAGAATGCTAAGGGATCCTTAATATTGTCAGGATCTCAATTTTCCATTTGATCTAAAAAGGACACCTCCAGAAATAGAGAACAGTTGGACCCGTATATGCTGGGGCATTGATTCAGGACTAAGACCATATCTACATGGGGAAATTGACCATCACAGCTATAGTGGAATACGCTATTCCACTATAAGTATTCTAGAACTCCTCCCCCTTTATGGGCATTCTATTCCAAAACATAAGTGACTTTATTCCAGAATAATTACTTTGCTAAATCAGGAAGAGATGAGTTAGTTGGGGATGGTCCTGCTTTGAGCAGGAAGTTGGACTAGATGTCCTCCTGAAGTCCCTTGCAACCTTAGTCTTCAATGACTAGCAGAGAAAGAAAACATTTAAAGAAGAGAAAATCTTGGCACACTCCACAGTAGAGGGGATGAAAGGAAAAATACATATTTTTCCACTGAAAAACAAAAAATAGAGCTACAAATTCCCTATAGCCTTGCACAGTTTTTTTATACCCATTTAGTTCAGCTGTAAATAACTGTCAGAGTAAGTGAAGGGAGAATTCTGATGCAGTAACTCTACTTCCACTAAGGGACACGCAGCACACTCAGTAGGCAAGACAGGAGGCAGTAAGGGATCTGGTTCCATAAAGTCAAATTCAGGGTTTGTGGGTGTTGGGTGTTTTTTGTTTGTTTGTTTTTTAAAAGGCACTAGCAACACTAGATCCTTAATCAAAATGGTTGGGGAAGGTAAATGGTGGAAGGAGATGAAGAAAAGCATGGAAGATGAAAACTAGACTGAAAGGAGAAAGGGTCCCAGAAGTAACATTGAAGGGGTTTGGCCATCCAGTCAGAAAAGCCAGCAATACCCATAACACTTGAAAAGCCAAAGTAATAGTAGCTTCCAAGGAGGCTGTGCTGGGAGTAGAGCTTAGACAGATGAAAGAGAACCATTTGCCTTTTAAGTTCTCGGAGGTGAGGAACACTGCAGACAGATGGCAGTTCATAGGTGTAGGTTTCTTTTTATAAATGGAGGGTGATGGCTGCAGTTTTGGTTGAGACACAGAAAAACATGGCAGAGTTGAAGTGAGGAGGACTACTGCGTGCTGGAGATAAGTTCCAAAGGGGTAGCTGTGTCAGTTTAATTTAGCAAAATAAACAAGGAATCTTGTGGCACTTTTAAATTTGTTAGTCTTTAAAAGTGCCATGAGACTCCTTGTTTGTGTGCTGGAGGACAGTCTGAGTGCCTGTCTCGTAGGACTCAATAACCCAGGAAGAATGCCAACTGTGTCACTTCTGCTTGCTATTAATAATTCATCTCTGCTGCAGCCACACAGGCCTCGCTCTGCTCCTTGCTCCTGCTTGTATTGCAACATGACCCCATGTCAGGAGTATCTTGCTAGATATGTGGGTAGATAGATTATAATCTGATAATAAGGAGACAGCAAACTCTCAGCTCCATGCTGAACCTTTATTCTCCAGCAGCAGCAAACCAGACAAACAGGTTTTCCTAACACTAAAACAACCCACCCATCTATCACTATGGCAACCCCAATGACCTAAGGTAACCAAGGTAACCCAGGACACCACATATTCCTCCCCCTCTAATGAAAACGCCCTCCCTCCCACCTGCCCAGAAAAAAGAAAAGAAAAGACCCGCTAAACTGGGAGATGAGGGTAGACTGCCTCATCTCTGGGCAAACCCCTGGGGAATTATTTTGCCCCATGTTGAGGGGGTCACCACTAGCTAAAGATCCAGCCAAGTAGGAGGCCATCTTTCTCTAGGTGGATTGCAGCGGACTTCTGGTGTACTCACAAGGGAATGTGATAGTAGTGGTGGTGCAGCCACAGGTACTGGAGAAGTAGCAGGAACCAGAGAGGATGTTGTGTCTGGCTGGACTGGGGAAGAGGCCAAAGGTGTTGAAGAGGTAGCTGCAGCAGGAGAGACAAACAGTTCCTTCAGGACTCGATGGTGCATCACCTGCAAGGGTGAATTCAGTTAGAGATGTATCCTCTGGCTGATTATGACTGAGTAACAACTAATCAATATGCCACTGCCAAGCAAAGCCATCCACCATCTGAACAGAGTAGGAAACTGGTCCCGTCTGGGTGATGACTGTTGCTGGAACCCATTTGGCTCCCGAAGCATAGTTTCAAGCTAGGGCAGTCTGCCCAAGACTGAAGGTGCAGCCCTTTAGTCTCGGTGCACATCTGATGACCTGGATCTGCTGTTGGCATTGAATCACTTGTGTTTCTCGGGGTTTCAACAAATCAAAGCAAGAGCGCAACTGTTGTCCCATCATAAGGAAAGCTGGAGATGCTTTATTCATAGCCTGTGGAGTGTTTCTGTAGGATAACAAGAAGTTGTCAAGATGCTTCTGAAGAGGTGAATGTCCGCTCACATATTTTAGAGCTTCTTTCATAGTCTGCACAAACCTTTCAGCAAGTCCATTGGTGGAAGGATGAAATGTTACTGACCTGATGTGATGTATTCCATTGGCCTTCATAGAACCTTCAAAATCCGGGAAACAAACTGCAGTCCATTGTAACTCACCAGCTGTTCTGGGAGTCCATAATGACTAAAGAAGCCAGGTAGGTTCTGGATACTGTTTTCCGTAGTAGTGTGACTGCATTACAGAGACTTCCTGCCATTTAGAATGGGCATCAACAACAATTAAACATATATCCTTCGAATGGACCAACAAAATCAACATGAATATGTTACCATGGCCTTTCAGGCCAGTCCCACAGGTGAAGGGGTGCCAACTGAGGTGCATTCCTGATGCTCTGACATGAGATACAAACGCTAACCATCTCTTCGATGGCCCTGTCCAAGCCTGGCCACCAGAAAGAGCTTCGTGCAATTTCTTTCATGCACACTATGCCACAATGACTCGAATGGAGCTTTTCTAACAAATGTTATCTTAATGAAGGTGGGGTAATGACATGCATACCCCACAACAAACACCCAGACTGGATTGATAACTCCATCCTCCTACATATGTAGGGGAGGAGGTCAGGTGAGACCTGAGAGTCCATTAAGGATGTTCTGTGCATCATGAGATCCATAACTTGGGGCAGTACTGAGTCAACATGAGTTGCTCTCTTCACTTAAGTAGCAGTGAAAGGTGTGTTTTCCACCTGTTCAAAGTAAAAGATTCCTTCCTGGCCCAGATCTTGACAGTTTACTGGTAAGGGTAGCTTTTGAAAGACTATCTACATTGCAATGCAAAGTGTGGATTGCCTATACTTGATCTCATATATGTATCCAGAAAATATCAATGCCCATCGTTGCATATGACTAGCAGGTGGAATACCTGTGTGTGGCCCGAAAATCGACACCAGGGGTCGATAGTCAGTGAGAAGTGTGAACTTCTTTCCCAACAGGTACTGGTGACATTTTTGAACACCAAAAACAATGCCCAGCGCTTTGCATTCGATTTGAGAATAGTTAGTTTCTGCCTTGGTCAAGGTGCATGAAGAAAAAGCGATAGGCCTTTCTTCACCTGAAGGCATAACATGGGACAATACTGCCCCGACTCCATAAGGGGAGGTATCGCAGGCCAGCTGTAGGGGGTAAGGACAGATCAAAATGTGCCAGAACCCTCAAATTTATCAGTGCAAGTTCAGCTTTGTTGAATTCAACATCACAAGCTTCCGTCCAATTCCAGCCCTTGTTTGCCCATGGAGCTCATATAGGGGTTTCAGGAGCATTGCTAGCTATGGAATAAACTTGCCATAATAGTTTAATAACCCTAAGAAAGAGAGAAGTTGGCTTATGTTCTGCG
Source organism: Pelusios castaneus (assembly GCA_007922175.1). NCBI lineage: Eukaryota > Metazoa > Chordata > Testudines > Pelomedusidae > Pelusios > Pelusios castaneus. The sequence goes on along the minus strand of ML685851.1, from coordinate 201,487 downwards.
GGCATGGAGTGTCCACAATAGCCTTTAGCCTTGGTTGAAGACTTAAGGAGGCCAGCAGCATCAATTATATGTCCCAAATATTCAACCAAAGGCTAGAAAAATTCACATTTGTCCTGACGGATGCATAAGCCATACTCTTCCAGTCTTTGAAGGGTAGCTTTCAAGTTCATAAGGTGCTCCTCCTCATTCTTGCCAGTGGCTAGGATGTCATCAAGATAGCACTGTACTCCTGATAAGCCACTCAAAATCTGGTCCATTGCCCTCTGGAACAAAGCTGGGGCCGAAGTAATTCCAAAAGTCAAACGACAGTATCTGTACAACCCCTTATGTGTTACAATAGTCAATAACTCTTGAGATTCTTCTTTGACATGCATTTGTAAGTATGCTTGACTCAAATCAACCTTCCTAAATTTTTGTCTCCCAGCCAAACCCATGAATACATCCTCCATGCAGGGAAGAGGCTATTGCTCCGCACATAACACTGGGCTAACAGTGACCTTGAAATCTCCACAAATCTGAATGGAGCCATCCTTCTTCACTCTTGGGACAATAGGTGTCACCCCCTGGCTGTGAGTAACTGGCACTAAGACTCCCTCCTTGACTAGCCACTCCAAGTTTTCTTCAACTTTTGGTCTGATGGCAAATGGCACCATTCTGGCCTTCAAACATTTTGGTTGGCAATGAGGCCTAATATTTAATTTCACAGTGATTCCCTTCATGCTGCCTAAGTCTTCTCCAAAAACAGCAGCGTGTTTTGCTAGTACCACGGCCAGATACATTTCCTCTTTAGTCATTCAATGCACTTCTGCCCAACTGAGTTTGATCTTTTAAATCCACGACCTTCCCATTAAGGCTTGGTAACGACCTCTCACCACAAACAGTGGCAGCCTTGCAGTTTGCCCATTGAGCTCTACTTTTACATCAATAGTGCCCAACAAGGAACAACCTCTCCTGTGTACGTCTTCAAAACAACCATTGTCAGTTTAAGTGGTAGATGCCTTAAGTCCTTCTCATACATGGTGTTCAAAACTAATGAAACTGCTGTACCCGTGTCCAGTTCCACCCGTACAGGTTTACCTTCCAACAGAGGTGTCACCCAGAATTAATGTGCCCCAGCTGTCATAGACAAAATGTGGAGTGACACTTCATCTTCTGACTGGGTATCACCTTGTGTTTGCTCTGTGGCATACAGAATTTCCCTTTTAGTCCACCATACCAACGGCTCATTTTCCTCAGGTCTGCCTCTTTGGTTTGGCTCATCCTTCCTTTGTTTGCAGGTAGGTTCAATGTGTCCTCTCTTGCCACATTGTCAACACAGTAGCTCCTTACACTGACACTCCGATGCAAGGTGACCCTGCTTTCCACACCGGTAACATTCCCGCCTCTCCAGTGCCCTGTGGGTAGATTCTGGGGATACCTTATGCACTCCAGCCCTGACTTGTTACATGTCTTGGGTGGCCCGTTCCGTGGAGATTGCAATATCAATGGCTTTCTGCAAGGTGAGCTGAGCTTCAGTTAGTAGGCGTTTCCATGTTGATTCACTGAGCAGGCCACATACCAGTCTGTCACGCAGCATTTCCTCTAACATGTTCTTGAAATCACAGTGTTTCACCAACATCATCCTCAGAGCTGCTACAAATGACACAATTAATTCAACTTCACCTTGGTTCCTTTGGTTGAACTTGTATCTGTCTGCTATTACCAGGGGTTTTGGAGAAAAATGTGCCCCCAGAATTTCCACTAGATCACTGTAAGATCTTGCCTCTGGCTTTTCCAGATAAAGTAAATTTCATAGTAAATTATATGTCTTAGGAAGACAGGAACCTTCTTTCCATCTGTTATATCATTCACTATTATGAAATTCTGAAAACACAAGGTATATGTCATCCATATGGCCAAAGATGCCTCGAATGGTGTGTGTGGGGAGAGGGGGGGGGCATGTGAGTGAAACCATGGTGCTCCTTATGGTTGTTATTCCTGTCTACTGCCTTTTTCCTGGCACACAGATCAGATTTCACTTCATTCAGCTTTCACTTCACTCACCCCTCCCCTCAGCCACACAGTCAGATTTCCAGCTGATACAACAATATACAGTAAAGAAAAAGGTTTTTTCTTACAGTACCCGGACTTCTGGTTATTCAGTGGCCATTCTCTGTTCCCAGTTATGTTAGGTATGTGAGTAAAGGGATTATAATCTGATAATAAGGAGGCAGCAAACTCTCAGCTCCCATGCTGAACCTTTGTTCTCCAGCAGCAGCAAACCAGACAAACAGGTTTTCCTAACACTAAAACAACCCACCCATCTATCACTATGGCAACCCCAATGACCTAAGGTAACCCAGGACACCACATGGTTGTATCCCACCTTCAGAGCAGGGGCCATAAAGAAAATGCCTCTGCAAAGATAGGGTTTGTTTTCCTCAACCTGCAAGCACTGGAACAGCCCCCAAAATGGGCTGTGTGGCACCGAGAGAGAAAAAGAGAAGGAGGACACTAGATATGAGAAACGAGGAGTCTGGCGGCACTTGCAAACACTAACAAATTTATTTAATTCACGAGCTTTCATGGGAGAAAATCCCACTTTGTCAGATGCTTGACATTCCCCGTCTTTTGCATCTGGTAAAGTAGGATTTTCTCCCATGAAAGCTCACGCGATAAATAAATTTGTTGGTCTTTAAAAGTGCCACCAGATTGCTCATTTGTTTTGGTGAACTAGACTAACATGGCTAACCCTTTGGAACTAGATATAAGGGAACAGGAAAAAGCTCAGCTCTGTAGCGGAGAGAGAAAAACTCCATTACTCTGAGATGAAGGGGTGCTTTTTCCTGAGGTCTGCACCACTAGATGCAGAATGCAAAGATGGGAAAACACAAGGCAACAACTGAGGAGTGAAAAGGCACTGCTGAAGACAACCTCTGGTTCACGATGGTTATAATCATGTAATGAATGAGAGAGAGAATGCAGGTTATGATTTTACATGCAGCATTTATCTACCTTATAGGTTATAATCCCACTTCTTTTAAAGCTAAAGGGAATTCTGTTGTACCTGAAATGGTAGACAGGTATGCTTTTCAAGCCAGAAAGTGCTGGGTTCTATCCCTGTGCTTTTAATGTAAGGTAGCTTTAACTGATGAACTACTCAAAGTGCCTAATTCCAAAGGGGTAGCTGTGTTAGTCTATTGTAGAAAGACAACAGAGTCTTGTGGCACTTTTAAAGATATTAATTATTATTAATTTAATTTAATTTAATTTAATTTAATTTAATTTATAGTTATCCTGGTGTGTTTTATACGTCACACAGATTTGATACTATGTCAACCAATGCTTCAACACAGCCAGAAGAAAGGGATGAGTATTGTTGCTTGTAAATAGACAATGCAGAATAAGATGCCTGAGCTCAAATAACTCAATTCTATTTGTGACTAATGGTTAGAGCAGGGGTTTGGGTGTCAACTGCTGGGTTCTATTCCCAGACCTAACACTGACTTGCTGAAACCTTGGACAAGATCAGAAGCACATATTCTTGTAATAATCAGTTGTTCACTGGGATTTCTTTTATTTGTTTCTTAAATTGAAACAGAATTTTTTGAACCTGAATTTAGATTTGCAAGCATCTGTGAATGGCATCTTCCTTGATAACTAATGAAACAGAGGTCAATATCTACACTCAGCATAATTTATATATGTGCTAATTACTATAGATTACATCTGAAGTGAGGTGATCACATACTTGTTAGCTCTAATTGCAACAGGAATAAAACATTAATCATGGCTGAAAAAATACTACAAAAGTAGGAGAGTATAAAATGGTTATATAACTTACTATAAGAAAGCAATTAAAGATTATCAAAACCCTGGAATAGTCCCCTCCTATACCATAGTGTTGTTATGATCTGAAGAGTTTAAAGTGGCAGAAATCCTAGTGGCTATGTCTACACTTGTTAATTTACGTCAACTTTAGCTAAATCCACTTAACATGTCCACACTATAAAATTAAGTCGACTTAAGGGGGAACTTACAAAGTCGACCTAGAGCATCCACACTGGACGCTCTAGGTCGACTTGTCGGGGCTAGGTGGACGTGGGCAGGTCCACGGTGGCGGGGGACACCCCTTGCCAAGTGGCAGGGGGCTCAGCCTTTGCCCCATTGTACCTGGGTACAATGGGGCAAAGAGGGACTGGGACCCTGGCAGGGCATAGAGGCAGGGTGGGCAGGGCTCTGCCCTGCCCTGTTGGGGGGCACGCTAGGCTCCCCCTGTGCCACCCCTACGCCTCCCGGCAGGGAGTGTAGTGGGGGAGTCCTAGAGAGCCCTAAGTCGACTTAGAGCTACTCCAGGTCTACACTGGCTTACGTTGACTTTAGAAAGTCGACTTAAGCCTAAAGTCGACTTTAAACCAGGTTTAGTAAAGACAACTTAATTTTCTTTAAGTCGACTTAAGCAGCTTGCTTAAGTCGACTAAAGGAAAATGTAGTGTAGATGCAGAATAAATTAAGTCAACTTAAGCAAGCTTAAGTTGACTTAATTTACAAGTGTAGACGCACCCTATGTGAGTGGAGCAAGAAAACAATAACAGTTCCAGCAAATGAAACATACTATAATTTTATTAGAATTCCTCCAAAAAATTCACACATTTTTCAAACTGAAGTGTTTGCAATTCAGATTCAGGAACACAATAATCAAGCCCCCAGTATATTAATTAAGACTACCACTCATTTATATCTGCCCTTATATACTAATAAATTTCAACAGGGTATTTGGTCTTCTCGTATCCTTCCTGCTACATTTCAACAAAAAAAACCGGAATGTGGTAGAGACATTTTCACTTTATGCTGAGCTATCTGAACAAGAGTGAAGGTCTTTTAAAAATTGACAAAATCCTGACAACTGTTCTATTTTCCATTATTTTACCACCACAATTTTACACTATTTTGGTATAACATACTGCTTTGCAACTATAGATCTTTGATTTTAGGTGCTAGAAAAGAAAGAGCAAATTCAGGATTACATTACATCAGCTGCATTTCAGCCTCTTTTCCTATTCTAGGCTGTACGTACAATCTTTGCTTTGGTCAGTCTACTGGTCCATAGCTTCCTTTAGTAGTTTTTCAATTTTATCCTTGCGTGGTTCCCAGTTCTTTGTAATTTAGATCATTCCAGATTTCCACTTAGCCTGTAACAGTAATATGAATCTGTAATCTATCAAGTCCCTCTGAGACCTATTTAGTATCTTTCTGCAGAGTTCCTTGTTGGGTAAAATACTCACTGTGTTTTAATAAAGTTCTCCTCTTGTTTGGTGCAAATTTAATCTGTTTATGGCAACTGGCTGCAAATGTAAAGATACAATCTTCCTGAGACACGTAGGGAATATCGCTGGGAAACCGAGGCAAGAATCTCTTTTTTCAATCAATCATGAGGCTGGAGGGGGTCAGAAAGAATATCCAGGGTGAAGGACTTCAATTTCTTTAAAATAATTCATTTTGTGTTGTACCGATGGCATAAAAGAAGTCCAAGTCTTTGCCTTTTAGTTGTTTTTAATGGTCCGTGTGCTGATTAATCTTTAACATTTTTTGTTGTGTCAAAGGCAAACAGACTGTTTCCTAGAGTGGATGACATTGATGTTGAAAAGCCATTTAAAGACATCAAAGAGGGAGAAATCATTAATGTGGCTATTACAAACAAGGAGTCCTGTGGCACTTCAAAAGACTAACAAATATATAGGCAAACTGCTGGCTCACTCTCCTGGCTCACTCTTGAATTTTTTCTGTGGATAGGCGGTCAGGGGGACTCCAATTATCTTAACCTCGCTGCACAGGGTGCTTATTTCAATGTGGTGTGGTGGGGGAGGGGGTTTGGAACCCAGGCCCACCCTGACGCCCTCTACTCAGGGTCCCAGCCCAGGGACCCTGTGAATTGCAGCTATGTGCTGCTGACAATGTCCAAATCCACAACTCTCTCTCCCCTGGGCTGCGTTCCCCCCTCTGCCCTTTCAATTCCTTGCACCGTGCCTTCTCTTAGACAGAGTTTCTTCTCTCAAGTCTCTGCTTATACCTCCACTCCCTGGCTCAGTACCTTCCTTAAACTGCTCTGCTCGGCACAGCACTCCTGTTTCTCCTCCAGCTTGTGCCCCATTTGTCTGGAGCAGGTGATTTTTATCAGGCACCCCCTACTAATTCCAGCTAATCAATAGGGAACAAAGCCTTCAGCATTCTAGGGCTTATTGACCTCCTTTCTCAGACTGCCCGATGCCTTTGATATCTTACTATATTATATATCTAGGTGCTGTAGAGCTTTTCCAAGAAAAGGTCACCAGAATTTCACATAGACAAAACTTATTTTCCCTAATCATCCTTTTGGAAATAACTAAAGCCTTTTGGCTGATTTTTTTCTTCTGAGAAGTTCAACCTGGGGCAGATGCTCACTATAGAAAATTTCAACCCAAATGGTTTAAGTTTAGTAAAGTTTTAAGCAACTGGAAACAAGGTCTGAAGTGTTGATTACAATTGAGGGGGTTACCATGCTGGCAACATAATGGATGGCAAAAATCAAAATTGTCAACAAATTCTTATAAGAGGACCTGGTATCAGGAACTCTTAGATGAGAGATTGTCAGGCCCTTGCTCATGAAACCATTTCTGAGCACTGATCGCCGTTCCTCACAATCTTTCATCTTCCTTGGGAGAAGATTATGAGAAATGGACTTTTGTGCTGCTTGTGGATTTTCAGAGGATGAATGAGATTTTTTTTGTGTCCCATATTTGTTTTGCAAAGAGCTTTCCTTTCAAACCCAGATCACAGTGCAGCAATCCATGCCTTTGTCACTTCTAGAACAGACTATCAACAATGAGCTACTCTTGAAGTTCGCTTGAAACTGCAGCTACTGCAGCTGTCCTGCATGGGCTATTTGTATATCACAGAATTGCAGGGGCTGCACATTTGTGGTACAAGGTGCTGGTTTAGAGCCATAAAGCTCACATAGTATAGATCCTGGCCATTTAGAAACATTCTTTATGATCTATCCACACAGTTAAGAGATGAGATGTTCAGCTTACAGGTCCTAGATTTAAAGCATAGGTTCTTGATCCTAAAATTTGGGCTGAGAGAGCTGAAGCTTGGTCTTTGGAACTGGGTTTTTGGCTGAAGGGTTGAATCTTTTTGGTGTGTGCGTGTGCACATGCATGCACACTTTTTTTTCTTTTTTTTTTTAAAATGTCCTGGCAAATTTTGTGTGGATTTTGGGTTATACAACATAGCCTTTAATTTGTGCTTTTTATCACTTGTGTTAATTCACAGATTGCAACTGGTGCACTTTTAAAAAGTACAAATAAAAAACTCCACCAATGTTTTATTTTTAAAACTTCCTGATAAAAAGCCAAGGCAGCTGAAAGCATGAAATCAGCCTTGTATGCTTCCAAATAGTATCCTAGTAAGCCTCCTTTTTAAATTAGCATTTTGACTTTTCTATTTTTATTTCCATTTTAAGCAGTAAGAGCTTGATAACTCTTTCTCTATTAGTCCCAAATAACTTGCCCTATGAGAACAGTAAGATTCACTTGTAACCTCCTTACCCATTCTGTAAGCTCCTCATCTTCAAAGCATCTGACGAAGTGGGATTTTCTCCCACGAAAGCTCATGCAATTAATCTTGTTTGTTTTGCTGAACTAGACTGACATGGCTACCCTTTTGGAATTTATAACCTCCTTGCTTTGGAAAACATTTCGCTTAATGAAAATAAAGAAAATTAACATTTTCTTGACTGTCAGGTTGGTAAGTCTCTTAGTTCAAACCCCTGGGAGGAGATGTATCAAACCTGGAATGAAGGAGGAAGTAGCTTTTCCAGATCCATGTAATATTTACAAAGTGCAGTCAGAGATTGACATTGATCTTAACTGCTGCCTTTTCCACCGTATTGCAACACAGCAACACTCAGTTCAATACAAAAGAGATGCAAAGAGCCTGGATAAAGAAATGTCAAGTCTGGGTGAGGAAGAGTCGTCAGTGCCCAGCTTTGCATATCAAGGTTTAAGAAAAGCATATTCCGTATCTGAATCAGGGCTTTCTTCCTGTCAGTTCACATGGGTACCGCATACCGGCATCTATTTTTTCCTGGCCAGCCCCGCTGCCCACCAGGGGCCTGGGTCAGCAGGGGAAAGGAGCGGGTCTCCTTTTCCCCATTGATCCCGGCTCGCAGCTGGGCAGCAGGGCCAGGAGCAGGGGCCATAGGCCAGAATCCGGCCTGCCAGGAACTAGAATCCGGCTATAGATGACTGGGAGCTGCAGCCAGGCTGCAGCTTTTTCAAATCTCCCACCCTGAGCATCCTCAGATGCATGGATCAGGGTGGAAGCAGCCTTGCCAGGAGCGACTCTGGCCACGGCCACCCCTGCAGCTCCAGCCAGGTAAGGGGGGAGGAGGATGGGAGGGTCAAGGAACCCGTGGGGAAAGGGCTGGGGGGGCTGAGAGGAGTGGGGAACCAGTGGGGGGTTGCTGAGGAGAGAGGGAAATGGGCAAAGGGGGGGCTGAGAGGAGTGGGAAGCTGGCAGGTTGGCAGAGGGGGGGCCAAGAGGAGCGGGGAAGGAGCCCATGGAGCTGCGGGTGGAGAAGGTGGAGTCAGGGAAGGCTGCTAAGGGCCGGGATGGTGGAGGGCCCTGACACCACCCCCCCAACACACACACACACACACACACACACACTGCTCCGGCTGGTGTACTCGCACCGTTTTAAAAAAAAAAATTTAAGAAAAAAAAGCATTGATCTGAATAATGTGCCTAATGTTGCATACTGTCTTCCAAATTCTAAATTTCATGCCTTTGCTTCTTTGTGAAACTGACTTGATTTGTTATACAACATTCATTTAGAGCCACCTATATATTTCTCCTTTCTCCCATATTTATTGTTTTATTTCTGATTAAAGACAGATGGAAAAAAGAAAAATATTTTTTTTTTTAAAATTCTTGCAAGTAAAAGTTAGCAAAAATTTTTGAATCAGCTCTAGTGCAGATTTATTTCATCTGTCTACAGCATAAGTTAGTATAGATTTCAAAATCACAAACAATAAGCAAAGGAAAATGGTAGCAATGGCCATGATACTGAAGTCACACATTGAGCTTTGTCCAAAAATCAGCCCTTTCAACCTAAGTAGGAAAAAGCTTCTGATGAACTTCATCTTCTGTGGAAAGAGGTTTAGAGAAAGCAGAAAATGTAGTAGAAAATCAGAGATCGGAGTGAAGCCAGCAAGCATTGAGGGAAGCATTAGAGACTTCACAAACAACAAGTCTGAATATTTTCAATGTGATGGCCATACCTAGTCAGCCAATTTTCAATTCTTTAGTTTTCATAAGAACTAGGCAAGACTGATTTATTACAATTCAACAACATTAGCGACCATTTAGCTCTTCAGTTCATGGTAACAAAGCCAAACTATATCAGTTGACAGAAAATATAGAAATCTAAGTCCAAAGAAAATCCCAGGAACACAGATTTAGGAGTGTATAAAATCAATGTGGAAATAAAAAAAAAAAAAACTCTTTACCCATCTGCACTGAAATTAGACTGGAATTCCATGGAAAGCTGCCACATTATTCAGATCCAGCTAGCACCGGAATACACAGGGCACTGGCTAGGGTTCATTTTTCTGTTAAGACAGACAGGGCTGGAATAACCAGCCCGGGGGCAACAGGCTGCCCCCCACTGCAGGGCCCCACCTCCCTTGCCCCCCCCCCCCCCACCGCAGGGCCCCCACCTTCCTGACTCCCATCCCCTACTGCAGGGCCCCCCATTACTGCAGGGGCCCTGGGACCAGAAGGCACACCCGCACTGGCCCCGCTCTAGCCAGTCTGCCAGTGGGGGGAAAGGGAGGCGGCAGCCAGCATGCAGCACAGAGGCCTCCAAAGCAGCCCACCAGGGCCCCCAGCCCTGAAAGGCTGCACCAGAGCTGGAGGCCTCACAGTGAGCCAGGAGGTCTGGCCCAGCCTCCAGGGCAGAGTGAACAGAAAATGGCCCACCCTGTTCCGCCTTAGGGTGGGCCAGCCAGCCCAGGGGTGGGGCAGGTGCTCAGAGCCCAGCCTCTGTCCCAGGGCCCTGTCCCCACTCCCAGTGCCAGCAGGGTAGGAGCAGAGTGCTCTCAGTGTTCCTGCCCTGCTGACGCCGAATGGGGCTGGATTATCGCAGGGGTTTTAGGAGCTGAAGCCCGGGGCCCTGTTTTTGGCCAGGGCCCAGAGCTTAAGCCCCTAAAGCCACTGTGATAATCGAGCCCTGAAGACAGCACAACTCCATCTCCTACCACAGGGAGCTTTGCTGTAACTTTCATATGTCAGAGGTAAAGGTAACCCATGACAAATGATGCCCTTGCAATACAAAGAAAGTCCTGCGTCACCTTAAAGAGAAACAAATTTCTTTGGGCAATAGCTTTCATGGGCTGCAACCCACTTCATCAGATGTATCTGACGTGGGTTGCAGCCCACGAAAGCTTATGCCTGAAGAAATGTGTTAGTCTTTAGGGTGCTGCAGGACTTTTATTGTTTTTGCTGAATACAGACTAACATGGCTACTCGTCTGGAACTTAACACCTGACGATGCAGTTTCCTCTGGAAATGAATAACAGTTAAGCAGCCCAATGAAAGATCCTATGAAAGACATATCTGCTTGGAGTTAAGTTGTCAAGGGCCAAGCAGGCTCAGTGCTCAATAGATAGTTGTGTCTGGGATTTTTTTTTATTTATTTTTTTAAAAGTATATTCATAGTGTAACCCATGTGCCTAAATGAAGAGTGTCTCTTTAAGAGAGCTGTAAGGGCTGGGTTGCTGTTCCTACTTGAATGCTGGGTAGTGGGTGGGCGCAAGCCCACCCAATGCTAAAACCACTCCCCCAGCCTAAAGGGAGGAGGCACTGGGCCCAGATCCAATTGAATTCAGGGGACAACTAATGACGAACAGGAACTGGTGTGGGTGTCAAAGGTTTAAAATGAGGGACTCTGAAGGGTACACCGACCAGAGAACCCTGGACAGTGCCCACTGCTCCCAGAAAGTGTTGAGGGGGCCAGCAGATGCTGCCCAGAAGAACTCTGCTTGGAGACCTGATCAGACAAGGAACCAGAGCTGGGTTGCTGTTGCTGGGCAGATTTAGCTGCCTAGAGCCAGAAGTTTGTGGCATGTGGTGCAGTAGCTTTTAGCATGCTCCACAAAGTTCCCTGCTGCTGTTATCAGATGCCTGAGAACAAGCAGTTGCTCAGTTACACTGAGAAGAGCCCATATGCTCTGTGTAATGGGGAGGAGCTGAGCCAGGAGCAATTAGCAGCCTGTTTCCCCCCAACTCTGAGGCATTTTGCAGCGGGTGAGTGACATTGTTAACCCTCCACCATGGTAGTCTGAAGGTACTGGTTGCAGAGAAGGGACTATTGGGAGAGGAGGGTGGTTTCTTTTAACCAGGGGGTTTTTTCCTGCTAGTATGCACCAGTACTGCGCACCGGCACCTATTTTTCCCTGGCCGGCCCCGCTGCCCAGCTGGGGGTTGGGGTCAGCAGGGGAAAGAAGCGGGTCTCAAGCCTTTGGAGTTGGTGAACAGACACTATAGCTGAGATTCAGGTGAACTCCACCTAAACTTTGGGAATTCTTAAGTTTCTTTCTCTCAATGTTTCTGTGGGGACTGCTCTGTTTAAATTCAAATTATTTTCTTGTTTATGTGTTGTGGAAAAGGAAAAAACTGTGAAAATAGTGTATGTGGATTTACCAAATAGCCACATTGTTATGAATTTATAGGAGTTATCATATTATTTCCTTATCATAAGGTTTATAAAGTTAGCACTTAATAAAGTTAATTACTTTTGTTTTCATTAGCACTTGAATGTGGGGAGGGTAACTCTGAACGATCTTTGCCGAGAGTCCTTTGAAAACTGAATACTGGGTCTCCAGCTGCTTCTGCATAGGAATAGGGATTATTTTTCTTTTAAGGCACTGGAGAAAGGCAATTGAGGTTAAACTCTAGCCCACCTGAAGGTTACAATAGCAGCTATTCCTACTGTATGATTTGTATGTTAATAGAAAACTTTCCTAATCCTGCCTCAAAAAAATACTGCTTGCAAACAAATTGATAGCTAGGTTTCACTTTGCATTGACACGGTCTAACATAGGAACTCTTTTAGTCCATATCCAGATGTGTATTAAGCCGAGCCATCTGCTCCATCAGAGGCACAAAAGAAATCATGTAAAATTAACTCAAACACCAACTCTGTTTCTCAATAGACAGACATAATCAGATCTACAATAAAACAGAGGTTATTTTGTCCAGCGCATTGGTGTGTTGCTACTGAGAGATCTGAAAAAACAAGCTCCAAGGCTGAAGACTTTGCAGCCTAACTGGGAAAGAATCATGAGCAAATGATGACGGAGGAATGGGAAGAGGCTAACAGTGGAAAGAAAGTAAAAGGGAAAATTGTTCTAGAGAGATTGCTGTTTACAAGATGATGTGCTGTGGTTTTGAGATTTTTCAATCTTACATGTACATTGTAGATATTTGTTTTGCCTTTTCTTTTCAGGTAAGAAGGGGATTATTAATTATTTGTATTATCATAGCACATAGAATCCCAGACATGGACCAGCATCCCATTGTGCTAAGCACTGTATACATAGAACAAACAGATGGTTGCTACCCCAAAGAGTTATAAGGACTGGAGCAGAGCAGAGATTAACATGGGAAGACAAATTGAAAGAAATGAGTTTTTACAAGAAATTTGAAGGAAGATCATTCTAGGCAAAAGAGGTAGCTTGAAAACAAGCATCGAATCATGTGTCAAAGCGGAAGACAAAAAGAGCATAGTCAGTCAGAGGTATAGGTGGAATGTAGAGTATGAAATGGGGAATGGGAGAAGAGATGCAAATATAGGCTGGAACAGAGCTAGGCAGGGCATTGAGTGTCAGGAGGAGTGACCTCAATACATAAAGGGATAAGATGCCAGTGAATGGTTTTTTGGAGTGGAATCTGTCCTGGTGAGAGTGGCAGGTAAGGTAGAGGGTTGTAAGAGAGCAATAGCAAAGTCTGTAGTACAATTTGACAACTAAGCTGTGAGTTCAGCTGTTCATCACTGTTGGATGAAATGTGCAGAAGGCTATGATTGCTGGGAGTGCTGTGTGACAAAGAACTTGTCCTCAGGGATATAGAAAGGTTTAAGCACTCAGGGGCAGTATCTGCTTCGTGGACAGTTCCTCTCTTTCCCTGATCACCCATTTGCCTGACAGCTTTCCCCTCTTCCTACCACCCAATCCCCCAGATCTCTTGCTGAGGAAATTCAAATTTTGGTCTTGAATGTTACTAGCTGTGGAATACCTGCTAAAATAAAGGCAGATGCAAGTAACAATTTATCTAGGATGCTTTGCATCCCTGAACAAATGCAACTGGATCCAAAAATCATTGAAGACAGGCAAGAGTCACAGCTGGACCAGAAGCAATCACAGTGGGGTAGCAGATCAGACCTCTCCCAGAACCTATGCAAGCCCCTCTTGCCATCCCTCTCTGTTGGCCATCGCTAATAGACAAAGGTCCTTCTCAAGCCCTGGGTATGCAGTAAGCACATGCATATCATAGTACTTCACTTGATGTTGATAACTTCTAATTTTCTCTTCTGACATCAATTCATTGATATCCAACTCAGTTACTGAGGCTCAAATTACTGAGCCAATTTAATACTTAATTACCTCAATATAACTCCAACCCCATCAGTGGGGTGATGGTGTAGACAAGAACTGAAATGATTTTGTCCTTTTGAGTAATGATCTCTACTACCCACTGGAATCTTCAATAAATCCAAAGATTTTCTTGACCTGGATGTATTAAAAGTGACACTCTACTAGAAATAACTACATGAAAGTCACACTTTCTTACTCAAGGGATCTGGAATTGAATGTATGCAGAACAATATCTAGCAAATAAGACTAAGATACAAATAAATAAAGCAGTAAAAATATATTGTAATTAAGCTAAAATGAAAGAGCATCCATTCAATTCTCTATAAAAATACATTAACAATGTCTTTAAAATACACCAAAAAAGACCTGTCCATTACCCGAGATCATAATAAACAACATAGCAACAACATAAAGACAACAAGAATTAGCAGTCCCATAATTCTAGACCATCACTAACCAATCTCCACCTCCTCATGGGCAGGGGAGAAAAAGTGAGTCTTTTTACTCTGATTAGCTGGGTTGGCTGTGAAATGCATTCTATTCTATTCTATTCATTTGCAAATAAAATATTAACTGAATTCCAACGTCAGGGGCAATTTTTTCCCTCAGTTAAAACTATGCAATCCTGTTGCCTTCATGGAGTATCATTGATGTGACTAAGGACAGAAATTGATTTTTACCACAATAATATAATGTAAGTAGGCAAACCCATGCAGCTTGACTGGCATAGCCCAGGTAGAATTTGCAGAGCTAGGAAAAGCATCTTTTTACTTATATAGAGAGCATATACAGTAAAATTGTTCTGGCATCCCCAGAGGCTCAAAAACACCCAACCATGAACACAGATATTCACAATATGTTTCATAAGTCACTTTTCAAAGTAGAACCACATCTTACTATTGAAAGTCAGGCTTTAAAGAAAAAAATTGCTGTGCAACTTGATCTCTAATTTTACATATTTGAAAGAAAAATCAATGAAATAACCTGATTTTAAAGAAGATAAAATGCTCTGTGTTAAACTGACAGAGTTCCATAATATAATGTTATACTTACATTTAAAAATTAAAGCATGTTAATGCATATGATGGACATGTCCAATTATTGAAGAGTACAGGGATGCAATTCATAACCAAATATTACAAACTGGTGGTTATTTATTATTGAATGATCCTCTGATAATCCTCCAGGATTTAGTAGTCCATTTACAAATCCATTTAGTAGTGGAAATGGTCATAGTCAAAGGGATGGGGAAAAGCCAAGTCAAAGAAGTAAGCTTTTGAGCACATTGAGATGAGTAGCATTCCTTCATTCAGTTTTCTAGTTCAGACTGAGCATCTATGGAAGTTCTATCTCAGGCAACACAAGCCTCCAGCTTTTCCTTCAGAACTCGCATACACTACTGTACTGTACTGGGTTTTGCTGAGGAAGGGTAGGTAGGACCCTTGATCTAGGATAAATTAAATTCAATCTCGCATTTAAGGGGAAATGGTAACATATCAGGCCACATTAATGAGGAGTTTGAGCAGCTAAAGATTGTTACAGTCAACAGAGTTCTTCCCACTGATGCTTTATATGTGAAATATCAACATTGCTCCCTGAATCCAAAGGAAAAAACACT
Organism: Pelusios castaneus; assembly: GCA_007922175.1. Classification (NCBI taxonomy): domain Eukaryota; kingdom Metazoa; phylum Chordata; order Testudines; family Pelomedusidae; genus Pelusios; species Pelusios castaneus. The sequence continues at coordinate 186,196 of ML685851.1, read as the reverse complement.
TCTAGTGTTCCCATGCATCATTGTGCTTTGCACTGGCCTTGACGAAAACACAATAGCATACAGCTAATCTACTAGTCTAAAATCATGATGAAGTTGCATCTCATCTCTCTCTCTCTCTCTCTCTCTCTAAACTCCCATGTGTAACTTCTCCCTAAACAATGACAGACACACATATCTTTCTTTTAGAAGCATAAATACATTAAATGCCATTTTGTTTCCACTTAACCTCATTCAAAATAATGCCTCGCTCCTCTCTAATTTTGATTGGCTCACTGTCACATATAACCCTTCTCAACTTCATTTCTTTTCCTCTGTTTGATGCATTCTATGCCATTCTCTCTACCTGTATATAAACCCATGTATTAATGCTGATGCTGAAGCCACTGCTGTTACTGCATTACTATAATATTATTTTGTTCACAATAAACTCCTTGTTGTGTCTCTGGTGTTCTGTGATTAGGACACTTCAGACACAGTTTTGTTATTAAGGTTCATTTGATCAATTTATAACAGATTATTTTCAATGACTGCATTTTTATTCCATGCTTTTGTTGTTTTTGTTAAATAAAAAAAATCAAGATAACGGAGGAGAAAACATTACTTACCCTGCATCTCGGTCCAACATATCGCCTGGATGATACTGGAGGGCAGCAGGGATACCAAGAAGATGTTTTTGTGGAGAAAGGAACTTGAGAGACTTTACAGAACAACCACCTAGGAAGAAATGACAAGCCAGTACCCACATTTACAATTTGTAAATCTGAGCATTGATTCTGCTTTCACAAGTGCTTTCATCAAATGCAAATCACAAGCCTGGCATCTGCTTGAGTAACCAGGCAGCCCTGTCCCCCTTGAAGGAGAACAAAAGCCATGAAATCAAAGGGTTTTTAAAGGACGGCAAACTCATTGTACACAAAATAAGGTTAAAAGTCTGCCATGCCACAGTATAACTTCTCAGAAACACCCACAATGAACCCAGATTTATCTTTATGATGCAGTCCAGAAAAAATTTACAGATTTAAAGTATGACAAAAAGCAGCTAAACAAACAGATATTCATTTGACTCGTCCTCACATCCCCCCTCCTCAAGTCCTTGCCAAAAGCCCAATTATATTAGTTTTACTCAAATAATAAAAATCTTAATTCCATATTTTTTTTTCAATACCAAACTATTTTGACAACCTAGCTGTGACCATCCTCATCCCTGCTATCTTGTTAGGATCCACTTTTGTTCCCATTGCAATCAATGACAATATTTCCCTTTGAGAAGAGATGTAAAGGCAGCGTCACCTACCAAACAATGGCATTTTCGTGATCTGACAGATTTTCACTAAGGAGGAGTTTTTAAAATATATTAGAAACAAAAAATCCTGACAATGGTATTGATCAGGGCTTTTTTGTGATGGTACTCATGGGTACTGAGTACCAGCACCTTTTTTCACAGTGATGCGGCCCTGGCTCCTGCCACCTCTGCTGGTGGCCCCAGGTCTTTGGCCAAGTACCGGCACTTTTTTAAAAAAAAATAAAAAATAAAAAAAGCGCTGGTATTGGTCCACAACTAGATGGAGATGGTAAAAGTATTGATAACAATGCAGAGAAGATAAAGGTGTTTAATAAATATTTCTGTTCTTAATTTTGGGGAAAAAAACAGATGATATAGTTTCATCATATAGTGATAACACTTTTTCCATTTCACTCGTCTCTTTAGAGTGAAGAAGCTGCTAAAGTTGACAATTTAAATCAACAGGTCCAGATAACTCTTTTAAAATTCTTGGATGCAAGTTGATTGAGGAACTCGCTGGACTGTTAGAGCTTATTTTCAATAAGTCTTGAAGCACTGGGGAAGTTCCAGAAGACAAGAAGAAAGCTAATGTAGTGACAACATTTTAAAAGGATAAATGAAATGAACAAGGTAATTATAGGCCTGTCAGACTGATGTCAATCTTAGGCAAGCTAATAGATCCACTTATATAGGACTTGATTTATAAAGAATTAAAAGGAGGGTAATGTAACAAATCCAAATCAATATGGATTGTGGAAAAGAGATCCTGTCAAATCAAACAAGAGAAAATTAAAGGTAGGGGGGACCTTAGTGAACTCATTCCTGGGTCATTTCATAATGTTTTTACTCCCGACTTGCTTGGGAAACTTTGCAAAGATCTCGAAGTGATATGAAGTGATAAACCAAAACCAGATAGTATATCTGAGAAGTGTCTACATGGGTTTATGGTGTATATTTCCAGCTTTTCTTTTTTTCTGCTGTTTTAATTATTGATTCCAGATTCGCAGAGGAACACCATTCCTCACACATGTGTTAGCTTCATAAGAAACCCAGTTGGCTACATTTTATTATTTTCTAGATAGACAGATAATCACAGAAAAGTTTGGAGGCTTACACTGCTGCAAGTTAAAGCATACTCTACCATTGTAAGTGAAAGTTAATTTAAAACAGATTTCAATTCCTTCTAATATCCTGAACAAACTCACTGTGTGACAGGGCTATTTATGACTATATCTGAAGAGACCATAAGTGTGCATAGTACTTTAGAATTGCCTAAAGCAGAGACAAAAAGTTTTTAAGTAAGATGACAATTAGAAAAGTCTGGAGCCAAAGCAATCTTAGTCAATGGGATCTGGCTGTGGAACAAACTTCCAGAGGAAAGCAGGTAAATCTGAAGTCTAACTATCTTTAGGAAATGCTATAAAGCTTTCATCTTTGAAAAAGCCTTTCCACCATAAGATTGCCTTGGAACCTTGACACCAACCTCCTAACCAATAAACACCTAACAACGGAAATTAACAAAAAATCTTAAGAATTCAAAACCAAAAATCCGACCCTGAGTAATAGACTAACACTGTTACTCCTCTAGAACTACCCAAGTAGAGTTTTTATTCTGAGAAGAAAGAAGTGCCAGGGACTCCATGAAATCCATTAGGGACTGGGCAGAGTCTATGGATTTTACATGGAAGATGCTGAGGAAACATTAAAATGGAGTTCAATTTTGAAGGGGAGTGCATAGAATCCAGCAACAAACTAGGCTACAAAGAGAGGGACCTTGCCATACCACACAAAACCACCTGAATATACATCTACATTGTGCAAACCCCTCTCCCTCCTGACCTACACCACCTTGGCAGCAGAGTTTCACTCAACTGATTCAGGTGCATGCTATGAGGCTACAAATAGCAATGTAAACTTTGTTAGCTTTTAAAAGTGCCGCAGGACTCCTCTTTTTTTATTAAAAATGTAATTGCTTGTTCTTGGGGTTCAGGCCCCTTGTTTTCCCCTCGGGGTGTCTGGACCCTGACTGTCACTAAACATTTGCACTTGCGTTGGAGCCGAGCTTTAAGACCCATCCCCTTTAAAGGGTTTCGGAGCCCAGGCTCCAGACCAAGTAGGCATGTCTACACTGCTATTTTTAGCCCCATAGCATGAGCCCTGCAGCCTGAGTCAGCTGACCCAGGCTCTGCTGCTGTGAGTTTCATTTTATAGTGTAGAAATCGCCTGACTCACTTGGTGCCTGTGAGCCACATCAGTGCAACTGCCATGTTTTCTATGATCTGTGACATTCCAGAACCACATGGCCTTATTCGGTACTTCTGAAAACCTGGCTGTTTGTTTGGCTGCCTGAATATGGGCTCAGAGGCTGGCTTCCTAAGCACCCATTTTTTAAAGGATTAGCAAGTGAGATTGACTTTTTAAATTATTCCTTAAACTGTCACTGCCTGTTCATCTGCCTTCCAAATGCACCTTGACTCTGGGATAAGGAAAACCTTGCCTCTCATCCATGAAACAGCCGCATTACACAGCTGGGTCATTACAAGGTTTTTATAACTTCCTCTGAAGCATTCAGATTACATGAATAATGGATCGGTTCTCTAAGGCAATCCCTAAAATTTCTCACATCTTAGAAGACAGGTATGTTTTGCATTTCCAATGTCAGTGTTCTCCATCTCATCCCTCATGCCTGCTAGCCTCCCAAGTGAACCATACAGATCACTTCTGAACTACAGGTTTAGTGGCCTGCTCCCTTGAAAGTATGGGACCTTGTGATGCTGTGCTTTTCAGAAATCTGCCTCAGACACAGCCACAGAACCATAACCCAAATAACTGAGCAACTCTGTGCAGGGGCAGTCTTAACAATTCCGGGGGCCCAAGGCAAAAGTCAAGGGTTCAGGCCCCATCCTTGACTTTTGGTCCCCTTGCCTCGCAGGTGGCCCACCAACCCCCCTCCCCCTCTCTCCTCCACACCAGCCTCACAGGCCCCCCACCACCCACCCCCACTGGTCTTGTAGGGCCCTCCAGCCCCGCCAGTTCCCCTGGTCCCCAGACCCATTGCAGGGCTTCCCTGACCAGCCTGGGAGCTCCCTGATCCCACCAACTTCCCCACTGGACCCCCACTAGCCTTGCAGGGGCCCTGCCAGACTCCACCAGACCCTTTCCTCCCATTCTGTAAGTTCCTCATCTTCAAAGTGTCTGACAAAGTGGGATTTTCTCTCACAAAAGCTCATGCGATAACTAAATTTCTTAGTCTTTCAAAAGTGCCACAGGAATCCTCGTTTGTTTTGCTGGCCTAGGCTAACACAGCTATCCCTTTGGAACTTGTCAATTAGATGAGAATCACATTTTCCTCACTTCACTTTTCAGTTGACAACAATGGTTGCTAGATGTAGCTAGCCTTAAACCCTTTGTGGAAATCTAAATAACTAAGTTTCCTCCTGGCCTCTCAGAAGATGTCACTTCCACCAACCAATCTTTGCACTGGAAAAGCCCAGACTTCAGTTAAAATAGTTGTCTTTCTGATCCTTTGACCTTCCCAGAGACTCTTCCCTGCAAGTCCAGAAATGGTAAGGACACAGTACAGGAAAGGACTGCTCTCTCTCCATTTGGATTTTGTCACCAGTGCACAAATGGAGAGCTTTAATAGTGTGAGAACTAACAGGAAAGCATTTAGGACCAATAAGCACCTTGCTGATATTAGTTTGCATTAGCCTGTTTCATACAAGGCAATTAAAAGTAACAAATTGTTGAAGCTATTCAGTGGAACTGTCTATATCTCAGTGATCAATATATCAGATTAAGCTTCCTGCATGATGTCCCTTATCTTGGTAGTGCTGAAGGCTTAGACTGCTACACATTAGCGTGTTTTGTTTGCTTACAGTGACTCTTCTGGTGTATCTGTATTCAAGCAACTACATAATAAGTATAGCATGTTTTACTAATGGCATTCAAAGTGTGGATAGCCTAATGTTAAGTACAGAATCCTTGTTAGTTGTGTTTACACGAGATTGTGTTATGTTTATATTATACAGACAGCATTATGTGATACAGTTTTAATATTAATACAGGCATATAGTAAAACATGCATATCCTTTGCTCCAAGGAGCATAGGACCAGATTTTTAAAGCTACGTTAGGCACCTAATTACCCTGTCAATAATGAAAAAAACAAAACAAAACAAAAATCACTTCTCTTAAATTTCAGCTCTACTATCACCCTGAGTCAACTATTCATGTTGTAGCTATTTTAAATACTTCAAAAAAATCTTAAAAATTTAACTTTGTTTTGGAAAAAAGTCAGCAACCTTTTCCTACTAAGTTAGTTCTCTTCCTCCACACCACAATAAAATAAAATATTCACAAGATTAAAGATCTTTTTAAATCTAAAATGTTAAGCCATCTTCCTTTGTGTTTAAACATACAACATAAATTTGTATCTCTAATCAACACATCTAATTTTGCTAATGTACCCTGACTGGGTTGCCTGAGTGCTAATGAGCATCCCTGAATGCTAATGACTCTGAGGGATTAGATGCCCTCTGAACATCACATGAATTGTCTTAAACTTATTTACATGTCAGATCCCCAGCACCATTCAGTTTCACCTCAGTTTGACCTTGATACTTCATAACCCGGAGAGAACAGTTGTGCTACAGAAGAAAAGCACATACTAAATATAATCAAGAAAAAGGCAGGCAAAGGACGTATCTACTCTGGCTAGATTTAAAATTATACACTGAAAGGGGCATTTTCCTAGTAGAATTTGCACAGCGTTCAGTATACTGTACAGGACTGTAAGGAGCAATTCCCAGTGAGACAAGCAACTTAATCTTATGAAGATACACAAGGTAGGTAGACAGAAAATAATATTCAAGTAGGGTACCTTGTCTCCTCAATGCACTCAAGTAACTGATGAATGTTTACAAAATATACAGGTTCCAAGGGGTAGTTGTATTAGACTAGTTCAGCAAAACAAACAAGGAGTCTGGTGGCACTTTTAAAGAATAACAAATTTATTAATTGCATGAGCTTTTGTGGGAGAAAATCTCACTTCGTCAGATGCTTAAAGATGGAGAATTTACAGAATGGGAGGAAAATAAATGCAGAGAAGTGTAAGTCATAGGATCAGATCAGACTGTTACAGCAAATCAACACAGTTTAGATTCACACAGTGGAGAACAGCATACAGAGGGAGGTGAGGTCAAATCAGCTATTATAGTAAGAAAAAAAACTGAGATCCCTATTTAACCCTAAGGCAATGGTGTCAAATCTGCATCTGAATTCCAATTCTGCAGATTCTCTTTGAAGCTTTGATTTGTAATCCATTTGGCTAAGAATGGCTATTAATAAATCATCAATGGAGTGAGCAGGGACATTGAAGTGTTCCCTTATTGGTTTTTGAATGTTGCTATTTCTGATGTCAGATTTTTGTCCATTTATTCTTTTGCGCAGAGACTATCCTGTTTGTCCAATGTATAAGGCAGAGGGTCATTGCCAGCACATTGATGGCATAAATCATATTGGTGGATGAGTGGGTGAATGAGCCCTTGATGGAGTAGGTGGCTTGATTTGGTCCTGTGATGGTGTCTTTTGTGCAGATATGTAGGGAAAGTTGGCAACAGGATTTGTTGCAGGGATATGTACCTGCTTTAATGTTTCTGTTGTTTGGTCTATAGTTGCTGTTGAGTAGCTGCGTAAGGTTGGGGGGCTGTCTGTAAGCAAGGAGAGGTCTGCCTCCCAAGGCTTGAGAAAGTGAGGGATCGTCTTGTAGAATAGGCTGCATATTCTTGATGATATGCTGTAGAGGTCTGACTTGGGAGTTGTAGGTGATGACAAGTGGCTTTCTGTTGTTTTCTTTCTTGGGCTTTTCCTGTAGTAGTTGGCTTCTGGGTATCCTCTGGCTCTGTCAATCTGTTTCTTCACTTGCCCAAGTGGGTATTATAGTTTTAAGAATGCTTGATAGAGATACTGAAGGTGTCTGTCTGAGGTATCGGAGCAAATGCAGTTATATCTTAGGGCTTGGCTGTAGACAATGGATTGCGTGGTGTGTCCTGGATGAAAGCTCGAGGGATGTAGATAACTATAGCTGTCAGTAGGTTTTCAGTATAGGGTGGCGTTTATGTATCCGTCACTAATTTGCACTGTAGTTTCCAGAAAATGGATCTCCTGCATGGAGTGTTCCAAGCCAACGTTGATTGTGGAGTGGAAATTGTTGCAATCTCTGTGGAAATCTTCAAGGGTATCCTTTCCATGGGTCCAGATGATGATGTCATCAATGTAATTTATGTGGAGGAGTGGTACTTGGGATGAAACTGGAGGAAGAGTTATTCTACGTCAGCCATAAAAATGTTGGCATATTGTGGGGCCATACAAGTACCCTTAAATCCTTTTCAGATTCACTGCTTTCCAGGATAGAGTCCCCTATTCTATAGATATGGCCTACATTCATGCTCCTAGATGTATAACTTTGCATTTGGTGCATTCAAACCCATTTTGATTGACTGAGCCCAGCTCCTCGAGCCATTCAGATCACTGTGTATGACTGCCCTCTGTGACATACTTCACCCCACATAAACCTTTGTGGTTTGATCTGTGTATCATTCATGTTCGCCGTTACAGTGTAACTGTGTATAGTCTAATGCAGCGTATGTCATGTAAGATGTTTTGGGATGCTCCTCACATATTGAACATTACTGTTTCGATAACATGTTTTCTGCAACAGCATATATCACATATGTGTAGATATGAAACGCTACCAGGTCATGTTCGCAAATGTATCTCACATGGCTTGAATAGATGCAGACAAACACAAATCTGTGTTTCCAAACCAAGTAAAGGCATGTATACAAGAACAATGGGCTATCTAAGCATCTGTGAGCTCTTCGGCTCAAGTGGCAAGAATCAAGCCCATTGCGGAACATGGACAATCACCTGACCCCAGGGGGCATTGAGGAAACCAGTTAAAACAAAGAGGCACTCCTAGCTAGCAGATCTCTCCCTGGAAACCATCTTTTATGCACACACCAAGGACTGAATACCTACCCACAGCAAATGGGGGTGGGGGAGTCAAGCTGCAAAACACATTACAGCCCACCTTATTGTTAATCTTTGTATCTATATTTTTTCTAACAGATAATCATTTAAAATCTTACTGTAGTCAATAAACTTGTTTGTTTTATCTGAAGCAATTCATGTAGACTTGCTGTGTGGTGAGACTTCACTGGGAATGACAAAAGCTGGTGCATTTCCCTTTCTATAACGAATTGATGGACAAGTGTAAGTGAGCTTGCAGCATGCATCACTGAACCCTGCAAGATGGTAGTTCCCAGGATTGCATCTAGGACTGGGAGTCTGTACCATGAGTGGCAAGCCAAGGGTCTCCTTCACAGGGTGAGGGACTGATTACACACAGGAAGCCAGGTGTGAACTGACCCAGGAAGGTGGTTCACAGAGCAAAGTGAGCCAAGTCTGGGCCCAGGAGATGAGAATTGGGGTCACACAGCTGCACACAAGTCAAGATTGCAGGAGGGGTACATCAAACCTTCTCCTCATTGTTAGTAGCCATTCTGCCAAATCTTTGTGTAAGAACCACCAGTTTTTTCAAGCAAAGATTTTTTTATTTATTCCCAGGTTATTATGGAAAATAGCATGGTTGAATAGCAGTGGGTTTAGTACTAGTCCCTACAGGAACCCATTAGAATCATCCCAATTCAATGATGTTTCCCCATTGACAGCTGGATTGTGAGATCAGTTAGCTAGCTAGTTTTTAATCTAGGTAACATGGACTTTATTGATATAGTAATGTGCAATTTTTTTTTCAGAATGTTGTTCAGTACTAAATCAAATGCCCTACAAGAATAGATGGTAAGGCCTTTTGAGTCAGGGAATGTCTTTTTGTTCTGTTTGGGGTCTTGATCTATGACTAAGGCAATATAAACTTGTCATCTCAAAGAATAAAGTCAGGTTTGTATAACAGGAACTATGTTCCATGGTGACTGGCAATCATTATATTTCTATTTTTTATTAATTATCTTGCTGATCAGCTTTTAGCATTATTTTGCCTGGGGTGGCTGTCAGGCTAATTAGCCATCTCATTCGCTATTTTGAACATGGGAACTCTTCCAGGCTTCCGGAATATCCCTGGTATTCCCACATAAGTTCCATAGTAACATATGAGGGACCCATCTCAGCCAGATCTTTTAAGGCTCTTGGATACAAATTATTTGGGTTGGCTAATGTAAACTTTTTTTAATCCCTAATCATTGTGTTTAATATCCTCAGTTATTAATGGATGGGAAAATGCATCATCTTTATGTGATACAAACACATGATCCTGCTTCTTTCCAAAACATAAAACAGAAATATTTATTAAACATTTCTGTCATTTCTGAATCAGTAGCAATTTTACCATCTACATCTAGTAATGGACCTATACTATTGATAGGATTTCTTTTGTTCTCAATTTCCTTAGCCCAGCCAGCCAGGGATTGGCTGGTATGTTAAGCTCCCTCATCAATCCTCTATACTATATAATGTCTAACTTATATTGATTCCTATCTATTTGCTAAAAAAATCCCACTCCATAACTCATACTTATTGTATTCCCTTACATAAATGAAATCAATTTAGGTCTTTGGGGGCAACTAATAGCTTTGTAAAAAAAAATAATAATAAGCATTTTGTCAGGGCTGAAGGTAAGCTCTGCAGGACTGGAAGAAGAGCAGATCTTTGCTTCACTCTAGTGGAGAATAGTCTGCTGTCTGAAGTTAGTTACTTCAGAACCAGAACTTCATTATTTGAATTATGACAGCTTCTAGAAGCCCTAGTCAGGAATCAGCCACATTGTGCTAGACACTGTATGAGCATACATGCCTACTCTCTGCACTAAAGGTAGTAGTTAATACAAATTAGAAGTTGTGGCCTATAGAGATTTGATGAGCAGAACTGGCATAAATATTTCATAGGACAGTAGAGGTAAACAGACTTGGAGAACAAAGAAGTGGCAGTAGCTGGTAAAATAAGCAGGAGTCACAGCAGATGCCCTGCCTTCCTTTAGTCAGGGCAGCCTCCAAGGACAGAGCCAATCTTCATATAACCAGTATTTTGGTTAAGGGATTAGAAGAATTTGAATTACATGTAAACAGATTTTAAGAGAGTATTGGAAAAAAAGTTATCTAGCTTTGCAATGCTCCCATGGGTGCTATAGCAAGGAACCTCCGCTATCTTGCTGCACTGAGCACTGCCCCCTCAAACAGCAGTAAAGCCTGTGGTCCATCAGCCCAACTCTAGAGAGTGTTTTCAAGATAGGCTTCATGATAGGCCAAAGGCATGCTCCACCACCAAACAAAAAGAAACAAATTTACAAATAAAGACAGATACCTTTCCCTGCCATCTCACAAGGGGTGTATGTCTATCCTTCACCTAAACAGGCACCAAGTTTGCTTGTTTCTCCTACAAGAAAAAGAGCAGCTTCTCACCCTAAATAAGCATGGCTCCCTATGACCACTATCCTTACAGCAGATAGGTAGGTTCTTTTTCCCCTACCCCTCACTCACACACCCACCCACCTGAGGAGGGGGTTTTAAAAGGTTTCAGGCAGCCCTTAATTGGACTCAGGTGTCCCTAACTGACCTGAGGTAACCCCTTCTCAGCTTGTAGGAAAAAGGGCCTTTCTCATTCTAGGGCTAACATCCCAGAACCACCACTTGTTTGCAACCCTCCAGCCTGACTTTATCACAATATGAAATAGCATCTCTGCTGTTTCTCCAGTTTGAATGGAAGATAATTTTACAGTATAAAAATGTTGTGTTGTTTTAATTACATATGGAATTTTAGCAGTTTCATGTCGCTTGTTAGCCTTGCAGAAGGCTTAGTCTTTAGCTACCTTGGAGAACTGAACCATTTGTAAAATCTCTCTTAGAAATTTGATCTCGGGTAAAGAAGTCCTTGAGTGGAATCTAGGTCAATTGCAGTCAGTGAAAGTTTTGCTATAGACTTCAAAGCAGCCAAGATTTTACACATCGATTCCTTTTCTGAAGAAAGGTCAGCATTTAGTCACTTTTGTTTTCCTTTTTTCCTTGTAGGCAGTCCCTTGAAAAGACATGAATTTCAACTTGTTATTTCCTCAGAGCCTTCTGAAGTTATCACAGAAATTTTCTTGTGTGTTTCTGGCAGCAGTACAAGATAAAAGAAGGAACCTACATGGTTTGAACAGGTTGCTTCACCCACCGCTCTTGGTATAAATGAAGGTTCAGCCTGTGTATAATCTACACATCTTCCATCTTTCCGCCTGTGTTCCATCTCTGACCATCTTTCACCGGTGTTTCTCGTATGATTTCCGACGTGCATTTTCATAGTTCTGTTAAACAGTAGTGGGAAGGGTGAGATTGAGTTGAATGTTGTCACTGCCTTTTCTTCACAAAGCCTGCCCTGAGTAGTTTGATGTTTCTACTCAAACTGTCCACAGTATAACAGTTAATATTGACTACAGACTTGTGTGTACTATAGGCAATATCTTTTGTCTTAGTAATGTGGCTTGTGTTCATTTTTGATAAACTAGAATTTTGAAATGTTAACTCATGCTTATTTTTGAGCACATGAAATTGTTCCTGTGGTATGGTATATAGTTAAGAAATGTGGGGCTGAAGACCCTTTGGCTATGTCTACACTGGCAAGTTAGTTTGAATTAAGGATGCTTAATTAGAACTAATTTAAGCCATGGCTACTCTAGGCTTTCATTAGTGCGAATTAAGGGCTTCCTTAATTCGAACTAATAAATTGGAATATGCTATTCGAACTAAGGGTTAATTCGAACTAGTTAGTTCGAATTAAATAATGTGGCCATGTTAGTTCGAACTAATTGCTTAGTTCGAACTAACTGGCCCATTGAACTCAATGCAATTCACTAATTTGAACTAAGCAAGTGTCATAAATGGCACTTGCTTATTTTGAACTAAATTTTGCTAGTTCAAATTAAGTTAATTCGAACTAACTCAAATTAGTAAGTGTAACTTTAGTAAGTGTAGACATAGCCCTTGAGAGGTTATCTAGCCATCAGCCCATGCTGAGGCAGGATTAAAGTATATTCCTAGATTATCCCAAACAGCTGTCTGGAAGTTTCTGAGAACAAGTTAGTCAGTGATGGGGTTTCCCCAGCCTTCCTATGTAACCTGTTCTAGTGCTTATGTATTCTCATAATTAGAAAGTTTTCTTAATATCCAACCTGAATCTCACATGTTGAAAATTAAGCCAGTTAATTCTTATACTCACTATGGTGGAGGTGAAAAGCAATTGATCATTGTCCTCTTTATAACAATCTTTTACATATTGAAGATTTATATGACTACCATAGTATTCTCTTAACTAAACATGCCCAGTTCTTGGAACCTGTCCTCATGGACCATGTTTTCCCACGTCCAGGGAGTAGTATGTGATTTCCCAGGAGACTGGGTGGGGGCTCGAGCCAAGTGGTGTTGTAACATTGTTGGGGAACCTCTGGATATAGAACCCGACCCTTTGCTGCTTCCATCTTGGCCTGGCAAAGGGGTTACATATACAACATTCCTGTTAACACATCCCAGAATGGCAATTGCATTTTTCACAGCTGCATCACATTGTCGACTCATTTAATCTGTGGTCACTTGTAGCCCCAGATTGTTTTCTGCAGTACTATTGCCCGGCCAGTTATTCCACTTTATATTTGTATATAGTAATACTAACATTTTCAGAATCTGAGTCAAATGATTAATTAACATTTAATTAAAGGAACTTTTAAGATTGGTTTTCTCTGATCAAATGATGAGGTAAAAACAATTTGGTGTGTTTTCTTATTTTTATTTTAGAGCAAAAATAATTAAAGCTAATGAATGCATTATACTTCTCAAAAGTACAATATGAAAATGAGATTAAGGTTACAATGTAAATCAAATCAAGGATTAATGGTACAAATTAAAGTTGGATAATTAACAAAAACCAGTTTGAAATCAAGAATTGAACAAATTATTGCATGCGCACAATCAATCAAATCACAAAATCAGCTTCATACCAATGATTAAATGACTAACTTAGTCCTTCTACCTTTAGGCAATTTATTTAACAGCTTCTACTTTCCCTTAGGGAAAGAATGGATTTAGCTTAGAATCTTTACATACTCTCAGTGACTTCTAGTCATCTGTTAAGATTTGATTTGAACCTAGGTTAATATATGCCCAATGGTAACTTGTACTGTGCCGGAAGAAGTGGCAGCGGTCTTTTAGCGGTGGGAGACCCCTTTCCTGCCTCACAACTAGGGGCACCTAAATGTTTGGGCTGGCCTCTTGGTGTCAGGAAGATTTGTCAAGGCCTGCTCTCGGGATTTTATTGCGAGTCTCACAATATTTGGTGTGTTTCTTAAGCCCCAGGTCCTGGAGTCCTGGAGTCAAAGAATCCACCCTGAAACACTTGGAGGAAAATAGAGTGATCAGGAACAGTCAGCATGGCTTCACCAAGGGCAAATTGTGCCTGACCAACCTGATTGCCTTTTATGATGAAATGAATGGATTTATGGATGCGGGAATAGCCATTGGCTTGATATACCTCGATTTTAGCAAGGCTTTTGATACGGTTTCCCACAGCATTCTCATCAGCAAGTTAAGGAAGTATGGGTTGGATGAGTGACCATAAGGTGGATAGAAAACTGGCTAGATCAACGGGCTCAGCGGGTTGGAATCAATGGCACAATGTCTAGTTGGCAATCACTGACGAGTGGAGTGCCCCAGGGGTCAGTCCTGGGGCCGGTTCTGTTCAACATCTTCATTAATGATCTGGATGATACGATAGATTGTATGCTCAGCAAGTTCACAGATGACACCAAGCTGGGGGGAATGGTGGACACCCTGGAGGGCAGGGACAGGATTCAGGGAGACTCAGACAAATTGGAACACTGGGCCAAAAGAAATCTCATGAGATTCAACAAGGATAAATGTAAAGTCCTTCCCTTAGGACAGAAAAATCCCGTGCACTGCTGCAGGCTGGGGACCGATTGGCTAAGTAACAGCACTGTAGAAAAGGACCTGGGGATTATGGTGGACGGGAAGCTGGATATGAGTCAACAGTGGGCTCTTGTTGCCAAAAAGGCCAATGGCATATTGGGCTGCATCAGTAGGAGTGTTGCCAGCAGATCAAGGGATGTGATTATTCTCCTCTATTTGGCACTGGTGAGGCTGCATCTGGAATATTGTGTCCAGTTTTGGGCTCCCCACTACAGAAAGGATGTGGACAAATTAAAAAGAGTCCAGCGGAGGACAACGAAAATGATTAGGAGGCTGGGGCACATGACTTACGAGGAGAGACTGAAGGAATTAGGCTTATTTAGTCTGCAGAAGAGAAGACTGAGGGGGGATTTGATAGCAACCTTCAACTACTTGAAGGGGTGCTCCAAAGAGGAGGGAGCTAGGCGGTTCTCGGTAGTAACAGAACAAGGAGCAATGGTTTCAAGCTGCAGCTGGGGAGGTCGAGGTTGGATATTAGGAAAATCTTTCTCACTAGGAAGGTGGTGAAGCATTGGAATGGGTTACCTAGGGAGATGGTGAAATCTCTGTCTTTGGAGATATTTAAAGTCCGGCTGGACAATACCCTGGCTGGGATGATTTAGTGGGAGTGGTCCTGCTTTTAGCAGGGGGTTGGACTAGATGTCCTCATGAGGTCCCTTCCAGCCCTAAGATTCTATGATTCTATACTATTATTGGCCACACACGCACCTAAAAAGGCCAGGATAAGTCGCTCCTAGCAGAGTCCATGAACAGGACTAAGCCATGAATGGTTGATTGTCATTTTTGGCTATTTATAACAACATGTACAGTAATTAAGGGATTTTCAGTGGTTTCAGATTTTCACAATAGATGTAAAAAGCTGTAATATACCTAATAAAACTTCAGCAATTGAAATACCCCCAAAATTCAGTTCAAAATGGTTTTAAGATGCTTGTCAGTAAAAGTATCTGATTGTGCAAGCCTGCATAGAGACTTTTGTAGTTAAAGGGCCTAAGCCTGAGAATACTTACTACTGGGCATGGTGTTTAGTCCACTGCTGAAGTCATTAACTTCTAGGGCAGTGGTCTTCAACCCGGGCGATACCACACACTAGTGGGCGTTTTGTGATTTTTGGTGGGCACTACAAAAATGAAGGAAGGATAATAGCCATGCTCATCCGGCTACTAGCTTTCCCAACTTCATATCTAGTTGAATCGGGTTTCAGTGCAGTCAATTGTCTTCTTACAAAAGAAAGAAATTGGCTGGACATAGTAAAAAGAGGAGATCTTCGTCTGACCCTATCAACTTTAAAGCCTGACACTGAATCTCTGGTTAAAGGGCACCAAGCACAAATGTTGCATTAAAAATGAAACAAAAAATAAGAAACAAATTATTTTAATATAATTTCATATTTTTATGACTAATAAGTTTGCATGAATAATGAATAAATTTTGTTTGAAGGTAATTTCTGTGATATCCTATTTAAATATCTGAGTTTAAAATTTAAAAAAATTGAAAATTATTTAATGATTAACAGTGCAACAATGTAACAATTAATTTAATGACAGTGGCAATTTATAAAAAGTAACAATTTATGTAGGTGGACGGTAAACTTACTGCAAATGCGAAAATATTGAAAAACTGGACGCTGATCCAAAAAAAGTTGAAGACCACTGTTCTAGGGAGATACTCAAACTAGTAAGCACCATGATCCTGGTCTTTCCCATCTTGTAAACAATGCAGTCGGGCCCAGGTTTAAACAAAGGCACTGAGGGCCATATTAACGGTTCCAAATTCCAGAAAAATGGGGGAAAGGGGTATCAAAAGGTCAAGTTTTATCTTTAAAAAACCACAGAAACCCACCCAAAACAGACAAGAATGTTTCTAGACTTCATGGCTGTGAAGAGCTTGGAAATACTAATTAAATATAAGGAGTACAGAGATTTGCTGGAGTCTGCAGAAAGTCTGAAAAAATCGCTGTGAGGTGTGAATTGCTGTATGCGTCTCAATGGTCCCTGCATGGAATAATTTTACTGCTTTGGAGTTATTCCAGATTCCCCTTGGAGATTGGGATTTGGGCTCTAAGGAAGTACAATGCAGGACTGACAGAGGTTATCAGATGCAATGGGGAGTTAAAGTAACAGACACGGTCCTTTAATCACCTTACCTATACTACTGCTGATTTTACAACTTATTGCAAAAATCAGCCGACAATTTATGCTCTTGCTTGTTATCATAAACATAATATAGATAGCTACAAATGAGAAATAGTGAGTTGTAATGTCAACTAAGAGCGTGGTTTAACCCAGTAAAACGTTATCAAAGCCATCAAAACATCATATAATTCTTTACATATCTAGTGATATTGTTTTATCATCAATTTTGATATGACATATTAAGAAGTTAAAGTATTTGAAATGTGTGAAGTGTCAGGAAAGTCCTTATTTTTAAAATAACTACATATCTTCTTTTAATTCCTTGAACACTCTCATTAGCTAAAATCATTAAGCAGCAAGGCATTTGGTTGACCTGAGTCACAAAGAAAAGGCAATCATGCTAGAATCAATGGCTAAATGGCATATTGTAACACATTCATATTGACACAGTCTGTGATTATTTACTATCCTCCATTACTGGCTAAATAATTTACTCAGGTAAACTCCCATTAGTGTTAATGGGAGCCTCTTGCATAAATCCTATTTGTTTATTAATCTGCAAATCCTTGTTATGTGTGATAAGATAATCACCATCTGCAGCACAATATACACGTGTTCATTTGTCTGATATATAACATTTATGCCATTTTAAAAGTAAATGTGATTAGAGTATATTGCTAAGCAGGGCCGGCCCAAGGGTTTTTGAAGTCCTAGGCGAACTATGACTTTTGCACCCCCCTTGGGGGGCAATACTTTTGTTTATAAGAGATAACATATTATTATATATATTTTTAAATAGAGAAAAAATCACTTCTATCTAATTTGATGCCCCTTAAAACCTGGTGCCTTAGGCGACCGTCTAATTCACCTATATGGTTGGGCCCACCCTGTTGCTAAGCACTCTAATCAAAACGTTTCAATGTTAAGGTGGTACATACAACCTTAATCCTACTACCTATTGTGTAGTCATTATATTAGTATTAATATTTACTGACATTATCAAATGCTGTGGTAGGGAGAAAATTATACATCTTGCAGTGTCCAGGTATGTCAAACGGGCCCTGAAAGTAATTCACATGATAAGTAAACAATATGTGTATAAGAATCATTTAAGCCTTAAAGAGTAATAGTAAAAATCTGGTGACATATACAATCTTATTAAGTTTACAACATTTCATGCATAATAGTTATACACTGTCCCAACTACATTAAAAACTATTCTAAGATACTACATGTATGTCAAAGGAAAAAAAGTCAGTTGCATTTAACAGCCGATTGGAAAACATGAACATTTTGTCGTCTCCCCTGACACTGCTATGGCTCCCCTCCATCAGAAAAATCCAAATTTTGAAATAGATCTGGTAGCTCTAATTGGCTGTAATTCAGCAAGGTATGTAAGCACATGCTTAACCTGAAGCATGAGTGTAGTCCCATTGAATTCATTGAAAATGTGAAAAATCCAAGAATTTAGAGTGCAAAATCCTTCGGGCAGGAACGCTCTGTAATGGTACCTCGTATAATGCCAAGTACATTGATCATCTTGTACTAAATGTAACCACTCATCCTCCACGTTTATGACATGGACTCCTTAAACTAGGCAAAATGGAGACTGCTAATACCTATGAAAGAGAAGTATTGACTCTGAAACCCAGTACTCTGGGAGGCCAGGGACATGCTACCAAAGGAGTCGCGGCAGAAAGCAAACAATGCACTAGTACTGCGGCTCTTTCTGAGGGGGATGAGAAGCTGCTCCCCAATTTTGTTTTGCCTGCCTTTCTAAATGGATGAGAGCCTTCTGTTATCACTCAAGATGGGAGAGGGCCATAGAGGCCACAGATTGCCTTAATCTAGTCCTGAAGATGGCGGCAAATGAGGACTGAAGAGCTGCTCCTCTGATTATGCAAGCTAGAATACCAGTCTGGTTAATATGTGATTTGAGGTTAGGCTCTAGATAGGTTTAGTTACTTATGCCATTTGCTTTACTGTTTTCATGAAATTGATTACTTGAAATACTTAATTTTTTTGTTTGTTTCTTTTACACCCAAATATGTGCAGAAGCACTTTACATGCTATCAGAATAACCAAGATGCCTATCCCATGGAGTTCACTATCTAATTTTAGATGTGATGCAGCAAGAGGGAAGAAATGGTGAGGAAGGGAGTTGCAATTATAAGAATACATGGTTCCTCATTTGTGGCACATGTGAACCTTGACGGTTCCATTAATTTGAATGCAAAGAAAGGAAGAGATGGTGGCTTGGCTTGTTTTTGACCACAGATGTTTATGTTTACTGGCCCTTACACTTTCTCCTGACATCTTCATCTTGTTCATCTTAAAGAAGCAACCCAGACTAGATCCAAAGTAGCTAGTGAAAGTGTTTCAGAGACTCTGTCATATAGTGAAAGGGGTGGCCTGTAAAAAGACAGGTTTGGGGGTGATGTGGGGGGGAACTATGTCATTGCTGAGCAGAAATCAAACTAAGTTTTGACCCCTGATTTAGGGGAACATCTCTATTCAGAACAACACTTAAACAACTGTTTAAGGCCTTGAATAAATGATGAGATGGTGCATTCTACAGGGCTGATTTTAAAAATGTACTACTTGGTCCCTGTGCACCTTGCTGATGTGCGCTGAAAGTTCCCCAATGCCCTTCAAACAGCACTACCTTAAAGTGCATTAATCAGGATCTATGTGGACCAATGAATTCACAACATATTCATGCCTTTTACAAGTCACACACACCCCTGACGTGAATTATCCCACTGTGTAGACTTGTGGTTTTCAAACCACATGTTGGGACACAGTTCTGTGTTGCAGACCCTTAGGTACCGGGGCGTGGTGCCCACTGCTGCCGCTAGTGAAAGACTGGAATGCATTGCTCAAAGATGTGACTCTTGGGTCACAGGCACAAATGACTTTTTTCAACTGGGTCCTGAGAAAAAAAGTTTGAAAACCACTGATGTAGAGAAGTCCATTATCCCATTCAGTGCTTTCCTGAACTCAAGGATTAGAAGTAGCAGAGAGACTAGACAGGCATTCAAGGTGCATTTCAGAAAGGAATCACAATGTAAAATTATCTAAAATTGGAAAAATATTTTAAAAAGTGTATTTTTCTTGTTTCCTTACATCTTTCTAAACAGAATATTACAAAAACTAAACACATAGGATAGAAGTACATTTTTCCCCTTTCTTCTTAGCAATATTCT
Source organism: Pelusios castaneus (assembly GCA_007922175.1). NCBI lineage: Eukaryota > Metazoa > Chordata > Testudines > Pelomedusidae > Pelusios > Pelusios castaneus. The sequence goes on along the minus strand of ML685851.1, from coordinate 166,546 downwards.
TCAAATTCAGACAACCTGGGGAAAGTGAAAAAAAAAAAAAAAAAAAGCTAAACACTCCGGGTAAGGTACTGCTTCCAGCAAGCATTTCCATAAGCATCTCAAACTTTGCTACTGTTATGGGTAACCAATAAATACCAGTACCTCTCCCTGAGGTTTTGCAGCCTTTGGGAAGATTCCCATAGTTACTAGCTCAATAATTTTACACTTCCGTTCTTAATCATAATGTGACTGAGAACTGTTGAAGTGTTGCCATATTTCATCCCAGATATGACTGCATTCCGGTGATACCACATTCCTTTGGTCACTAGTTTGTAAGTCACTGTGCGTGCGTCTACACTTTCAAATTAAGTCGACTTAAGGAGGCTTAAGGCGACTTAATTTACTCCGCGTCTACACTGGGTTTTCCTTAATTCAACTTAAGCTGCTCCTTAAGTCGAATTAAGGAAAAGTTAGTTCAAATTAATAACACCTTGTTTTCATTCAAACTAGTGCTTAAGTCAACTTTATTAAGTTGACTTAAGTCAGTGGAGATGTGGAGTAGTGCCTAGGTGGACCTTTTTAAGTCGACTTAAAGTTTTAAGGTAAAAAAGGGGCCACGTCTACACTTGAAAAGTTAAGTCCACTTCTGTTAAGTCGACTTAATAAGGTCAACTTTAAGTCGATTTAAAGTCGACCTTATTAAGTCAACTTTATAAAGTCGACTTAACTTTTCAAGTGTAGACATGGCCTGTGAGATTTTTTTTGGCATGGCAGATGCAAATGTAAAATATGATTTACATTCAGAATAAGTTCAATAAATTCTCCAAATGATTCATTCTTTGGGTTATTTTGCTTGTATTTTTTGTACATTAAGAAATTGGAGCAATTATGTTATTATTTATATGTATTTATTATAGCGTATTGTAAAAGTTGTTTGTTAATGATTAATTTCACATGATTTTTGCCTCCCTGGAAAGTGTGATATTTCCTCAGCCCCAAATATAAACCTTTTTTCACCATTTATGATCTTTATAACTGTACATTCTTTTTAAATTCAGTAATTAAAAAGTGATTAAGATCATGTATACATGGCTCAATAACATAAATCACATATCCTAGTTTATAGGACAAACATAACTTACTTAAAAATGAAAGCAGTGTTCCTACTAAAAATAAGATGAAGGAAGTCTAATCATGCTAAGTCAAGAAACACGTATGCAAGTCAACAGGAAAACAGTGTGAATGAAAAGTTTTATTGACAAATTTTATTTTTTCTTTGTGTTTTTTCCTGCCAGCTCTCTCACCTATCAGCCAGGCAGATTGTTAATTCTACAGCCAGCAGCTAAAGAGAATTGGTGTGTTTCACTCTCAGATGTTACAGATGTCTCATCTCATCCTGATCATTGATCACTGTATTGCAAGAGGATAGATGCGCTTCCCCTTCCTCTTAAAAATTAACAAATCAGTAGTGCCAGAATATTATTCCTAATACTAACAAAAGCCCTCAGTTACAATCACAGTATTTCTATGGCGTATTTTTGTTCACATGTTTATGTCCATACAAAATAGTACAAAGAAAAACAAATATAGGGTATAATACACAATATTGACAACAATTAAAGCTATTAATACATTTAGGTTTAAGACTAACATATTTCCATTAATGTATTCTGCCTACTTCCATTAATGTATTCTGTGCAATAAAACAGATTGCTTATAATAGCAACTCAGGATCACAAAGGCATACCAATCCCCACTTGTCCTTAATATAAAAGGAGCATGAAAAAAATTATACCTAGGACATGTCTGTTTAAAATTAGAGTGAGTACCTGAATCTTCATGATCAAGGCCAGCACTACAGTTCAAAAACTGAATGTCTTCCATCTTCCAAGGGGTTAAATACTGAACCTATGGATGTTGCCCTGCATTGATCATACCAGCTCCCAGAATTTGACATGTAGTGTCAGGTATTCAAGCTTCAGGATCTTGGAGTAGTAGTAACAATTTAGGACAATAAACTGGGAGTGGAAAAGAGAGAAGAAAAAGAAAAGGAAAAAAAAGAGGGAGAAAGAAGTTAACCTCCAGTAAGTAATTCTCTGAGGGGATTGCCTTGCCAACACATGAATCATCAATCAAAACCATCTATCGTATTCCAAAGGGGTAGTCGTGTTAGTCTATTGTACTTTTCAGCTTTGTATAAAGCTAAGGTATTGCATCTTTTAACTTCTCGTTTATTTAAGCCTATATGCTTGCCTGGACGTAAGCCTCACATTGATTTCTCAGCTGTCTACATGATATGGAAAACCACTTCAGCTGCAATATTGCAAAATGAATCTTTGTCACATGGCATTTAAAAAAAAATCTCAGCCAAGACGGTGTTTGAGTGCTTTAAAATATAAAATCTACCAATGGGGAAAAGAGGTTAGTTTTGCAAAGAAAAAAGCATGTCACACAGCTGAACACATTCTGTAGTTATTTCCAGAAGCTAGCGAAATTAGCTAGAGGCAAAAACCTGACAATAGTTATATTGCCTAGAAACTGACAGTATACATAAATTGAGTGCACTAAGTCTCTGTTCATTGATTCCCTTTCCAAAGTTCATTTCCACATTATCCCAGAAGTAACTTTTGCAAGACATTTCTTTGGGTTTTAGAAATCTCAAGTTAATTTTGATTCTGCAACTGTAATAATTAAAGTTTGTATTGTATGCCTCCTCTTTCTCTATTTTTTGCAACACCAACTGCCAACATTTTTAATTTCAGTTTTTCTACCTGGTGAATTGTCATTCATATGGGAAATAGAAAGCAGAAGTGGTCTTACATAAGAGTGATTCTGCATTCATTCAAACTGTTACAGGTACAGTGTATGCTCCCAGTGACGGCAAGACAATAATTCAATCTTGAATTTCTGTTGATGTCAGATCACAAGAGTATGGTCCTAGCAGTTTAGACTCAGCAGGAATTCTTGATTGAACTACTTTTAATATTCCATTAAGAGATCTTGTATTAGTGTTTGTGTAAGAAAAAAATAAGATTTGTGGTATTGTTTTTAAAAAAAACTGTGTAGGTATTGCAAGAGAAAAGGACTTCTAGCACACTAAGAGACCCTCTGGTGGAATGCATTTTTAAAAGCGAGGAGACAAGCTATAGCTATACTATTCTAACACTGTTGCCCATTGTCTCCTGGTTTTTAAAAATGCATTCCATCAGAGGGTCTTTTACAGTGTGCTATAAGTCCTTTTCTCTTGCAATACCTACAAGTTTGGTTTTGTTTTTTTTAAACAATACCACAAATCTTAATTTTTTCTTACACAAATATTATGCAAATGTCAGATGCTTTCAACCACTTTTTAAAGCTGAGGATCTCATAGACTCAAAGACGTTAAGGTCAGAAGGGACCCGTATGATCATCTAGTCTGATCTCCTGCACAACTGACATCCAGGGCCATCCTTAGGGGGTTGGAGCTAGAGCCCTGAACACATGCTGGCCCGCCCCGCTCTGCCCCCTGGGGTGGACTAGCCAGCTGGCTGGGGGTAGGGCAGGCACGGAACAACGCTGCGGAGCAGAGAAGCAGTGCAGGGACAGGGAGGGTGCCCTCAGCCTCTCCCTGTGGGCTGAATGGGCAGCTGTGCAGGGCCTGCGGGACCCAGGGCGATGGCCCCACTCACCCCCCATCTCCCCCAGGAACAGCCCTGCTGACATCAACAGTGCAGAAGAATACTAAGATGTGTGAGTACTATGTAGCAATGATCTGTTGGCTTGGAATGTTATGGCATCATTGGAAATACCCCAAGTAGCTTCAGCTTCTGCTCCTATAGATAAGCATTCTTTGGATCATAGGTTTGGAAGAAAGCTAGGCGTAGAAGGTGAAAACCTGGCTCCATTGACTTTAACTAGAATTTAGCCAAGGGCTTCTGCAAGACCTAGGATTTGATGTTAGTTTGATATGGTTCTTGTGGCCAGCTCTCAAAGACTGGTGGAGCCAGAGGGATTCCAAGTTTGCGTTACTGAGACAATGGATCATTCTTATTGATGATAGTCTGGTATCTAGATGTCCCAGCATTTTCCACAAGTCACCATAATTTAGAGAGAGCCTTCAATGGCTAAAAGACAAATTGGAAAACAACAAAATCCAGCACTATTCCTTCTATCGAGGTACCAGAGGCTAGAGCCAACCTGCACTGTCACTGCTCACTCACAGGTTTGGTGGGGTCTATTGGCTGTTGGGTCCTAGAATTCTGCTTTTCCAGGATCAGCAGTAGGCCACACAGTTATAGGTGGGTGGAGAGCTTGAAGTATTTCAGTAAGTCACTTTCTAGAGCCAAGGATTGTCTAGTCGTTAGGGTGCTAGCCTCGATCATCGGGCCCTCTGTTCAACTCTGTGCTCTTCCTGGCTGACCCTTAGTCTCTCAGAACTTCACTCCGTGCTCCCTCCCACATCTGTAAAATGTGGATATTACTTCCCTACCTCACACAGATCAAATAAATTTAAACATATGAAATTAAAAATTATGAAGTACTTTGAAATCTACTGATAAACAGCGTACTATAAGAGATAGGTACAATTATTACCACCAAAAGATGTCTGGCCACTTTTTGTCCACTGAGTACAATGTACTCAGACAAACAGATTATCATTTGATTGAAAGTTTGATTGAAAAAATCTATTACTTAAATTACATATCTACTTTTTATTTATTATGATCCTTTGTGTCCCTGCCCTTTGGGTGTTCTTCCATAGTTCCTTTATTATTCATCAATATTGTTCAATATTAGTTAATAGCTTCAAGGATAACACTTCTTAAAATTAGAGACTTTCACTCTGATGTTAAAATTTGTAGCATTCCAAGACACCAATTTTATGGATTGGATTTGTACATAGTTAAGTGAAGTGCAATACCCTTTGGGATGGCAAAATAAATATGTATAGATAAATTATTTTCATATAAATTGCAGTCCACTTGCAATGTTGCTAAGAGGTCTGTGCATTTACTTGTTATGCAGCTTTGTAAAAGCTCTTTGACTGTAAGGCCAGACAAAGGAACAATAGTTATATTGTTATACAGTTATAGTACAATAACTAGAAACATCCAAGACAACTAGAAAGCGTTATGAAAATAGGAGGTGAGTTGTAGGATGGTGCAGGGCATAGAGGCAGTAATACCAACTGACATTGTCCTAGTGTTCTGTAAGAGGAGCCCTTATTTGACCTGGAAATCCCAACGTACTGCTTTCATAGTATTTATCCAAAAACATAAGAATGGCCATAATGGGTCAGATCAATGGTCCTTCTATGTCCCAGTATCCTGTCATACAATGGTGGCCATTGCCAGGTGCATCACAGGGAATGAATAGAACAGGTAATCTTCAAGTGATACATCCCATAGCACCCATTGCCAGATTCTGGCAAACAGAAGCTAAGGACACTTCAGAATATGGTTGTGAATCCCTGTCCATCCTGGCTTACAGGCAATATGATATTTGCTGGCTTATTATCTATCCCTTTCCTAATGATTCACATCATTCTGTTAGCTGTTTTGACTGCTCCTGCACATTGAGGGCATGTTTTCAGAGAACTATCCACAATGACTCCAAGATCTTTTTCTTGAGTGGTAATGACTAGTTTAGACCCCATCATTTTACATATACAGTTGAGATTATGTTTTTTCATTGTGTATTACTTTGCATTTATCAGCACGGAACTTCATCTGCCATTTTGTTGCCCAAGCATCCAGTTTTGTGATATCCCTTTATAACTCTTTGCAAGCTGCTTTGGGCTTAACTATCTTAAGTAGTTTTCTAACATCTGTAAATTTTGCTATCCCATTGTTTACCCTTTTTCCAGATTATGGATGAATATATTCAACAGCAGTGGTCCCAGTACAGACCATAGGGGACACTACTATTTACCTCTTTCCATTATGAAAACTGACCTTTTAAAAAGGTATCTTGTAAGGTGTCTAGTAGGTGACACTGCTCATTAATATCACTGTGAAATATATGTATTGACACTATATAAGGTGTTTTGTCTATATACACACTGAAAATACGTTTTAAAGTCGGGATCTCAAATATGCGGCCCACAGGGAGTAACCTCTTGAGGCCCACGAAAAGAACCAGAATTTAGGGTTCCCAACCCCTGGCCAGCTTTTCAAGTGTCCCGCACCCCACTGGCTGGGAGCCGGCCTCCCATCCAGGGTCCTGCCGCTGTCAGCAGTACTTCCGGGCTGGACCATGCCCCCTGCTCCCCTCCCCCCGGGGCCTCAGCAACCACTGCCGGGCAGCCGGGGAGGAGTCACCACTGCAAGGGAGGCTGGGAGCCATGCCGGCTGGCCAAGCGGCTCACCAGGCCTAGCCCTCACCAGGGCCTAGCCCTGGCCTGCAGTGGTGGGGGAGCGTGGCCCTGTGATGAGAGCACAGGGACCCAGCACCTTGGGCCAGGTCAGGGCTGGCAGAAGGGCGGTGTGGGGAGGGCTCCCATGGGGGCTCCATGCTGGGGGAGGCTCCATGAGGTCCCCATGGGGGGCTCTGCCCAGTCCCAACGTGCAGCTGGGAGCTGGGCTATGGCTGCCTGCCTCCCCTCCAGGCTTGGGGTTACAAGCAGCCCTTTCCATTTCTTTCTCTCTCTTCCTTCTCTTTCTTTCTTTTCTTTCTCTTTCCTTACTTCTCTTTTTTTCTCCCTTCTTTCTCTCTTTTTTTCCCCCTCTTCCTTCCTTCTCACTTTCTCTTCCTTCTTTCTTTTTTTTTCTCTTCCTTCGTCCTCTCTTTCTTTTTACTTCCTTCTCTCTTGCTTTTTTCTTTCTCTTCCTTCTTTTTCCTTCCTTCTCTCTTTCTCTTCCTTCTCTTTCTTTTCCCTTCCTTCTCTCTTGCTTTTTTCTTTTTTTCTCTTCCTTCTCTTTCTTTTCCCTTCCTTTTCTTTCTTTCTTTGTTTCTTTCTTTCTCTCTTCCTTCCTTCTCTCCCTTTTTAAAAAAAAATTAAAAATTTAATTTTAATTAAAAATCTTTCTAAAATTAAATTTCAATTAAAATTCATTCAAATTCAATTAATTAAACCCAATTAATTTTATTTTCAATCACTTTGAATTCAATTAATTTTTAATTTAATTTTAATTAAATAAACTGGTGGCCCTGTTGTATGGAAAGGTTTCAGTGATGCGGCCCTTGGCCAATATCCTAGTCCCCATGTGGCCCTCATAATGATTTGAGTTTGAGACCCCTGTTTTAAAGTCTGTAATAAGGCTGAGCTGACAAACAGATTTTCTGCCAAATTATTTTCTGTCTATTTATTCACCCATCCATGTCTGATGTAAATCCAGCAGTTTACAGCCAACACCATGGAAACCCAATTTACATGTGAAAGTCAACATGAAAAACAGGTGGATGGGGAGAGGATAAATAGGATTATGGTAAGAAACCTTGGAGCTCATCTGGCCATCCAACATCATGACAGATGAAAGGAAACTTAACGAATTCATTGAGTCAATGGTGCTTGGTAGTAGTATGGGAAAAGAGCTCAATGTATGAACAACAGACCTTCCCACAGTGGCCCCTGAACTGGGACAAGCAAGGCACCACTAAATAGAGCTGCTTGAACATCTGAGCTGCTGCTGACCTGTGGATGATCAACCATCAGGCACAGGCCTTTGACATGTTCACCGAGGCAAAACAAACATAGAAAGAGTTGTCATCGCCTTCCAGCTTCTCTCATGGCAGGGACTATAGAACTTGAATAGTTTTTAAAAAAAAAGTCAAGATAATCGGTATAGGCTTGCTATTGCTTCTAGTTGGAACACCATTCCAAGTTGAAGGAAACACCTGCCTTATCACGTCAGCAAATGTGCCTTTACTAAATGGGTGTGGTCCTGATAGTGTAGGTACTGCTGCTTAACAAGATTCTGGCTCATCTGCTTTTCTAAGGGCATTTCCTTCACTCAGGAGGTTCCACACCCTTGAGCACTTCCCAAGGCAAGGTAAGTTTATTGACTGATGCTGTCACTCATCATTGACTGCACTATCTACGCACTTGGTGGTAAATCCTAGGAGGACTCGCCACAACATGACTTTGGAGTCAGCACTCAAGGAAAAGAAACACAGACTTTTGTCAACAAAATTCTATAACATAGACCAGGCCTAATTATCATTCTCTGCAGTAAGTAGAGGTTTGGATTAATGGATGCATAAAGTTGTAGACTGATCATTCCACCACCATTCTTCCTCTTCATAGCCTCTCGAAAGTTATCCTGCCCCTCCCGTTCCACTGTATTTTCTGGCAGAGGGGAGTGACAGTATTGCAGACTGTGAAAGTAAATGAACAGAGTCTGCTGTGCCATTTAGAAATGGTGGTTTTGTCACTTCTGCAGGTTAGTAATTTGGCTAAATTTTCCACTCATACTGAGGAATCTCTATTTGAAGGGGGAGTGAAGGCTGGAGGGCTGAATCAGAAGACCATTTCAACATTATAGAACAACCTATAATTTCCATTTAGCTGTGGCTGACATGGCTGTGTAAGTAGGGCAGAGGAATATTGCTGCTCTGTGTCTCAGGCTGTTGATGAAGAGAGCAACAACAGAAGTGACAGGGTTTAAGAATTATAAGAGTAGGAACAGGGTAAAAAATGGATTAAACTGATTAGATCCTTCTCCTTGGCTGTGAACACATGGCTCACCAGGCCACTTTCTTTATGGTACAAGGAAGGTTCTGATTCTTCAGCTGAGATTTGAGTACCTGAGGATCATATAGTCATTATATGACTCCATCAACTGTAGACTTACTTACTGTAAGTAATGTAATATGTGTAAATTGGCATTCAGGTGAAATCTGGTAAACTATTTTATTAGCTGCTGCAGCTTTTACTTGCAGTTTGAAACCCTCATATATAATACAATCAGTAGTACAGAACATGTCATGTTACATAAATATGACATAGCTGTTTACTCTGCAGCCTCACTTGACGTGGCCAAGCAGTCTATTCCTTTGTGACCGATCCTGTAGCATACACATCCTTTGAGAATGAGGACAGATCTATGAATGGATTTAAGCAGCAGGCTGCAACTTTTATTAAACTTCAACGTGGGGAAGGGCCTTACTCATCTTCCATCCATGTGCGCCTGTACCAGTGGTTCTAGTATGCAGGTTACGGTCTCCTACCATATAACTTGCAATTCAGGGTAGGCTGTCCTCAGCTTACTGCCCAGCACTCAGCTTTCTCTGAGTCCTGCTCCCTCACAACGTGTGAGAGCTAGAATAGTGCAGACCTCAGCACATGAGAGCTACAAGGTCTGATTGCAGCCCATGAGGACCGTCGAGTCTGACCCTATCCCAGGCCCATCACCAAAATCCCAGCTCTTTTACTTCTGAGAACTGTTCATTAAATCCTTTTAATCACCCTCAAAACCAGTCACAAGGGGTGCCACCCCTAGCTTGGTCGTACTCCATCCAGCCACTATGTCTGGAACCACAAATAAGATTCATCTGGATCTCACATCTCTTCCCCTTCTTCAAGCGAGGTCTGGGTGAGGCAGAACATTGGGCCAGACTGCTCCCCCCTCAGCTGTAGCTTATAGATCTAGCCTGCTTGCGTGTGTGTGTGCGCGGGCATGCACACGCGCGCACACACACACACTTTTCCTCATAAATTTAGTTTAAGTATAGATTTAAGGGGTTTTTTTTTGTAAGTTTAAGTTTGCTTGATGATAACAAAATCATAGACTCATAAATATTTAGAAATGCTGTAATGCAAGAGCCTGCAGGCCACATCCTGCATGAAAACTAAGCCTGCATATGTTTGGGACCTTTGACCCAGAAAAAGCAAGAAGCTTCTATATACGGTTATGATTTTAGCACTTCTAATGTTAGGAGGTATCAAATTGGGGGGGGGGGGGAACCTGATTATGCTCAGACAAATTTCACAAGTCCACTGCAAAGCCTATTAAAAGGGACAAAAATAACAATAAATACGAAGAACATACTGTCTAGTACCATATGGAAAGAAGGCAGGTACATCCACAAGGTATCATTAATATACATGAACTTGCCAGCCTATAAAAGAGGCATAACCTAAAAATCTGAGGGTAAGAAAACCAAGTTTAGATTTGGAAAGGGGGCCTATATTACTTAAGGTATAAAAAGGATAAATAGAATTGCCAGGGTGCGTTCCCCAACTACTCTTTCTTTGATCTTCTTTCTTAGTTAGGATTTTCTTTGTTTTAAGATACTTAAGCATTGTCAATAGTCTTAATCTCATAGCTGTTAGCATTAGCTCTGTCTAAACCCATCCACGACAGAGTTGAGGGACCAGACATCTCTCTCAATTGGGTCAACAGGAAAGGGTGTAAGTATATAAATCCAAAGCCATAAAAAAATAGGAATACAGCATAAATATATCTTAAAGAACTGCATTTAAATCATTATTTGCTGTTATTTCTACATCATTTATTCAGTTGATTTGATTTAGCCATATGTCCATTTATCTTAACTTTTAGTTGTCTATCATTTTATGTTATTTTAATAAAATCTACATATTTGGTCATTGGCATTGAATATTACTATCATGCATCCCGAGGGTACTTGCAAAACCCTCTGAAGCTTGATTCAGAGACTGAGAACCTCACTGACTTCTGATTAAATTCATTAGAAAGCCTTTAAGTCTGTCCAAATTATTAAATAACCAAAGATCAAGCAACACAACACAAGGAGCCAGAAGCTTCTATTCATGGCTGCTAAGTTTGATGCAAGTTCAACCCTAAATTAAGGCCTGTGTTCAGAAAGGTATAATGCAAAATAGGAAGACAAGGCAGGAGCAGAGGGCATTTGAAGAAGAGAATGGAGCAGACCTGAAGCAGGTACTGAGTTAATGGGGATCACACTGTGACAATGGAGGGAGCAGCAATGCTTCAAATAACAGATCTAGTTTAAGGCCATAGTCTTCATTTTCAGCTCTAAGTAGGTTAGGTCAAGTCTACTTCAGAGACTCTCTCTCCCACTGTAGCCAAGATTAGCATCTACAGCCAGTCCCTCACCAGTTACATGCATGTGTGCATTTTCTGGGGTTTTTGTTTGATGTGGTGGTGAAGGCAATTCGTTCATCACAAACAATGTACTAAGTTTTGGGAAACTAGCCTGGTTTGTCCAAACCCCTCACTTGCAAGTGAATAATTTTAATAAAGCCTCTTTTAAACCTGCCAAACTTCTGCTGCTTTTCATAAAACAAGCCTAATTTATTGCATATTAATCAAAATACTGGCTTTTTAGTCTTCCCTCCATCCAGCTACAAATCATGTGGCTGACAGTTAAATGGCCTATCTGAAGATCCTGTCTGACATTGTTGTGGCTGTGGTTTGCCCCAGGATGTAGGTCACTCTTAATGCAGAGCTCTCCTTGTATCCTTTGCTCCCATGCTGCATTTAGATGATTTGTAAATGTGACATTCTTTCAAAAGGCAATGTGAAAGACCTAAATCCAGCTTTCTACATACGTGATTCTTAATCTGCAGTTTCCATGACTGTCGACATCTGCCATCAAATGTGTTTGGCTTACTTATTTTGGGGTGAGTGGGCAGATTGGCAATTGAGAGGCAGCAATAGCAGCCTTAATCTGATCATTGTTTTTAAGATGAAAAGCATGAATTTCAGAGGTGTTGAGTGCCTGCAGCTTCCATGGATTTAAACTATTTCTGTATGCTCCCACCTCTGAAAATCAGGCCATTAGACCCACAATCACTGGTGCTGGAGATGAAGTCTCACCAAGGACAGCTGTAGCCAGGGAAGGGCAAGTGGTATTCCCACTCTGATTCCCCCCCCCCCCCACTCCTTTTGAGGCAGTCTCTGCCAGCAGACACCCTGGTGGAGGGGTGATTGCAGCTGCATTGGGATGCTTGAACTCGCATAGTGTGCATGTAGACAGTCTTCCCCGACAGACACCATGCCTGGGTTTAAGTCAGCAGCTGAGAAGCACCTCTCAGTGCTCCCACTCACTGAATAAACTGAAGTATGTTTTTTGAAAGGGTTTTAATGCAATTTGGCACATCTCAGCCTTGTGCTGGAAGCTAAAGAGAGGCAAGGATGGACACGGGCACTATGGGAACCCATTGCCAGAGCCAGAAAAACAGCTTCCTCCAGCCTGTTAGCTCATTTGACAATGGGGACAACTGCGCTGGTTAATTTTTAAATGTTTTGCTTAGGCAACAAACACTAAAGGTTGTTAGGGTTGAAGGATTTCCTCTTTAAATTGTGGTTCAGAAACAATCACATAACCAGATTCCCCATGTCCCTAATTTCCCTTGTAGAACAACAGTTGTCAACAGCAAGCTTAGAATCTCCTAAGTTTCATTTTTAAGTACACGTCGTGGTCTGTTTGCAGTGGAACATGCTGCTTATCTTTCAGCATTTACAGGTGCGGGGCTACACACAAGTGAGGGAGGAGCTGGGAAAGGGGCCATGGGGGGGGGGCAGAGGAGTGGGGAAAGGGGTCACGGGGGGGGCAGAGGAGCAAGGAAAGGGGCAAAAGTAGATATGAAAGCTTTGAAGGGGGACACCAAGAGTAAATTTGCATAGGGCCCTCAAGCATCTAAGGCCAGCCCTGGCTCCATGAGTGACATTTTACACTGATGACATGCAATGAGTTCCCTCACAGAGTCTCCCTTAATAGGAGCAGCGGAGAGGAGGCAGAATTTCATTACTTATCCCCCCTAAAAAGGAAGAGGGAGGCATTGTGCAGAGCTAAAGGTAACTTGAAAACTAAGAGGCAGATTAGGAAGTCTGGAATTATTGGAATGAACCTAGGATCAAGTTGATATGGTGCTGGAGCAGAAACAGAGTAGCCAGGAAGGTGGGAATTTAGTGGAGGATGGGGGATGAAGGGGAGCAAGTCACGGTGGTACTGTTATCCCCTTCACCTCCTAACTCTCCACTCAATTTAATCTCTGACACAATCTGGGCCACCTTCTTCCCTTAGCTCATCACATATATTCCTACTGCTCCGCATCCTGTGACCCCATCCAGTCCAATAGTGGCTGCTGCTCCCTCCAATAGATCCTGTTTTTCCTATAACCCTCCTGACAAGTGGAATTGGCAGCAATCAGGGCTGGGTTCAATTCTCTGGGGTTCCTTTTCAACGATACAACAGAACTACATCAAGCCTCCATCCAGACACCTGGGAAATTACACATCACTCCCAGGAATATCCAAAAGGCGATACTTCCTCACTTGCATGTACAAAGTCTGAGTGCAGAAAGAACTTTTAATAAAAGGAAGGAAGTAGCCTAGTGCTAGTTTGGGAAACAAGCAGGATTCATAAACAAAAACCATGAGCAAAGCCCACCATAGGATGTTGGGCAGTGTCCTTTACCTCACCACACCCCACTCATAGTTGTAGTCCTTGATGACCTACAACACTGAGGTGCAACTGAGTGAGTTCACCTCCTACTGTGCACATGGGAAGAAGAGAAGGCACCTTGCTTGACTCACCAGTCATCATACCTGCACTGGTCACCACTTTACCCACTGCTCTGCTAGCTACAGCACCTGCTCTCTGTCATCCACCCTACTGACTACTCATGTTCCACCAGCCTCACCCTGGCACATAGTCACTTTCTACTATGATCTGCTTCTGCTCTAATCTCTTCTGGTCAGTCTCTCAAGGTTCCACCAGCTCTCAGTGATTGTCTGTTCTTAGTGGAGAAATCTTTGTGCTGAAGCAGACAAGAGCACCATCCTATAGCAGATGAAGTCAGCATCTCATTAACACTTCACAAAATAAGACTCCTAACAGAACTAATTAAGAGTCCATCTTTGAACAATCAGAGGGGAAGGTTCAATCACATCTGGGACTCTTAAGCAGGGCCCACACTTCCAGGCAGGAACACCTGTCCCCTCCCCCATCCACTTTCACAGGACTCCGGCATCCTAGCCCCTTGCATAGCCAGTTCTGTTCAGCTGAGATTGGGTGAGCAGATGGTGAGTATGAAAAAATCAGAGAACGGGTGGTGGGTCATAAGTGCCTATAGGAGACAAAGCCCCAAATATCAAATTATCCCTATAAAATCAGGACACCTGATCACCTAGATGAGCACAACCCTTCCAGCAGAATAGGCTAAGCACAATTCTGTTGCCTTTTATTTATACAATAAAAGGGATAATATTTCATCACCCCTACAGTTAACACTAAAGCAGTTTGTAACTCAACACTAGCCAAAAATGATCATTTGGGCAAAGCTGTCCAACCATGTTGAACATCTTGGTAGGGCAAGTGTGCTGATGCAAATAGTCTAGTTCTGAAGCTTCCCCCACCCCTCACTGGCTTAGCAGGGGAGAGCTCATTCAGACCTGCTTACATACCTCTAGGACTTGCTACTTAATTTCTGGAGTTTGTTTTCTTTTGTGACATCACTCTTACAGGGATCTCAGCTCCAAGTGACAGCTGAAGATACCAGTGTTTTTAAGAGTGTAGTACTTTGTAATTCTGCTGCACCTTCTCCAGGTAGGCAGGAGATGAGCTGAGTTTATTTCAGCCCCTGTTGAAATGGAACATGGGTTCTTTAACAGGACAGGGCAAGAGTTTAGAACAGGAAATAAAGATGTATAAATGGAGAAATCACAAAGAAGAAGAAAGGTTATATTTCTGTATTTGGAAGTGATGTGAAAGCTTCTAGGATACTGGGCCCAGTTCTGGCCTCCAGCAGTGAAGAACACTGATAAACTCAAGGGGGTTCAGAGGAGACCCATGAGAAAGCTTGCCTTATAGTGATACTGAGCTGCTGGAGTCTGCTTACTTTAACATAAAGAAGAAGTGAGGGGGGAGAAGCATATTCACCCTTGGAACAACCCTCTACATCAAGGCAGTCTTCTACCCACCTGCCTCTGATTACCCATCTTCAGGGGCTCAGACCTGTAGTCAAATCAAAGTTCAAACCCTTTCTGGAACACCACAAACCAGTCTAGATAATTCTGTTCCCTGGCCTACAAAGGTTTTCTCCTTATACTTACGAAGTCCCACCTCAGAGCTTTCCTCAAAGGAGCCTCTGCTACTCCTGTACTGTACCAACCCAATACCCTTTTTCAACCAGAGAACTCTATCACCACAACTCCCTGCCTTCCGTCTACTTATTATGGCTTAGCTCCACCCTCTCTTGCCAGAAGCCAATTAACTAATCATCTTTCCAGGTGCAAAGAATGACAAGTTGAGTGCATTTGCTTGCTTTGCAGGTGATACAAGTTAAGCCCCATCTCAGAATGACTTGATCACAATTATAAGTACCTACGCAGGGAACAAAAATTGGATAATAGAGAAAAGCTCTATGGTTTAGTAGAAAAATGTATAAAAAGATGCAGTATCTGAAAGTTAAAGCTAGGCAAATTCAAACTAGCAATAAGGTTCAATTTTTTAACAGTGAGGGGTAATAAATCACTGGAAAAACCTTACCATGGATGACAAGTTCTAGAGGGATAGTTGTGTTCATCTAGGTCAGCAAAACAAACAAGGAGTCCTGTGGCACTTTTAAAGACTAACACATTTATTTATTGCATGAGCTTTCTATCAGTGGACACATCTAATCAAGACTGGTTTTTTTTTCTGAAAGAGGTTCTTTAGTTAGACCAGAAATTAATTCACAGAAGTCCTACTGGCCGCGTGATGCAGGAGGTCACAACGTTCCCTTCTGGCCTCCTAATTATGAAAAAATCATATACATTAGAAATAGGCAAAATGCAGTTCCTAGTGCTGAAACTTGGTCAGGAAAGGGGGATTGATTTTAGGGCCAGATCTACGAAGAGGCTTAAGCAATTTAACTCTCATTGCACAGCGCCTAATTTTTAGGCACCGAGAAAATCACAGGAACACTGTGATCAACAAAGAGAGTGGGGAACTGAACTTGGGCATCCTAGGTGAGTGCTCTAACTTCTAGGCTAAAAGCTATCACCACCTTTTGGCAGTAAGCCAGATTTTGAATGGGATCTGATCCAGGAAGAGTGCTAAAAGGCTACCTACTAAATCTGGCCCCACATGCAAATTTAGCATTTGTCCACCTATCTTCCACTCATATGTGGATCGCTCTGGGGCTTTGGTGGGAGATAGGCATCCAGACTCAGAGTGAGGCAGCAGTGCACATTCCCAAAGGGTGAAACTTAGGCAACTAGAGAATTTTACTCTGAAAATGTATTTAGATGCCTACAGAGTTTGGTGGGAGTTTTATGGGTTGCAATGAAGACTAAAATTGGTGCCTAGGTGTGGGACTGGATATGGCCATTTCTCCTTCCTCACTTCCTCTTCTAGTCCCTCCCCTACCCCACCCCCTTTGCAAACCTGATTAGCTGAGAGTAGGGAGTGCTATTCCAAAACTAGGATACAAAATTAACTACAGATGACCTGGGAAGGCTTGAGCCACTGAGAAGATGTGGAGGAAGGCTGGGGAACAACCCCAGGAAGATTTGAAAAGAAAACAAAGAAATTGGACAGGAGAGGCAGAAGCAGGGCTGAGCTGCGCTGAAAGACACAAGAACACAGGGGTGCAGAGACTGAATTAGAAGCCGCTTGGAGGAGAGACAGCTGCTGCACTAATGTTTGCAAAAGGGGTTTCTTACAGATATAGAGCCAACAGGACAGCTGAGACTACACAGCAACATGCACTAGTTCAAGCATACAACACATGCCAGCATCAAGCACATGGACAGGCTGGACTGACCCAATCAGGGGTTGGCATTGGCACAGGGCAGAGTCTGTGTGTGTCTAGCCAGCTGTGGGGAGTAGGGGGCTATATGCTGGGGACAAAGGGGTCTCTAACTCCTGCTAGAGATCCTGATCTGAATCTACTCCTGGCTTTGCCTGGGCTAGATAGAAGAGTTGTTCTATTGCTGCGTCGTGCTTGTTCCAGATATTAACTCTGAATCCTGAGGTGAGAGGGCTGGTGTTTGTTCAGAGATGTGTGGCTGGGACCTGGGGGCCTGGCCCATGATATCTAATCCTCATAAACCACACGGCCTGACATAAATGTGGGTTTAGCAACTGAGTTCTTTTGTGGATCCCTCTCTTAATCACTAAAAATGTGTTAGCACATGAGTTGTACAGAATATTCAGCTACACAGTGCCCTCTAGCACAATGCTGTGGCATACATTTTGTACAAACTCAGGAAACTGTGGCACCAAATATATCAACAAAAATACTTCCTAAAGCAATTGAGGTTTTGCTTAGAGGCCTTCATCCAAACACTGGCTCTGCCCTGCTCAGCATATGAGATTGCAGCCCAGGGTGAAGTTCTAGGTCTTATTTTATAATTTTGGGGTTGTGTTTCTAAAGCTGGTGATATTTTAGAGTATTGTTTGCTCTGGAAAGTTAAATTGATGGTTTAAAAAAAAGTGAAAACTAGCTTTCTAAGCAAAATTCAGTATTTTCAGCTTCAGATTTTCATGCTAAATCCCTTTTTTCTATATACCTAGCTGCCCTTTCTATTTCATGCCATGCTTTACTCAACTGCTTTTAGCCAGTCCTCCATCTCATCAATGATCCCCTCAGATTTTAATGTTGCTCTCACTTGGTCCCTGATAGAATATACTAGTAAGTTTATTAACCTCTAATGTGAGCTCCCACACACTAGGGGGCCTCTCTCATTAACAACTGTACTCCTGTTAAAAAAAAAAAATACAAAACAACAACCTGTAATAGTGATAGCTGACTCATAGAATAGAATCATAGCTCATTTAACCTCAAATACATGTTTAAAATATTTTCTATTGAGACATCGGAAAAAAATGTTTAAATGGCAGAGAGAGGAATAACTAACACTGAGCAAATGAAACAGAACTATTTGAGATCAATACCTATTCTTTTGTGTTATGTTTCAAACTATGAAATTAACTCGTAACTACAGCTTTCTGTAGCTTTTTTTATTGAGAAAGCCTGAAGCATTTTCCTAATCATGATATGTTTAGCTGCTCTGAAGGCCTCTGCATGAAAGCTCTAGTATTCATCAGTATATAAAGCAATTGTTTAGATTTGGCCCCCTTCCTGAGGATTATTAAGTGAAATGGATGCATTATACAATGGAATGTTCTATGCATTTGTTCATGCTCTTAGAAATGTACATTAAGATGACTGCTGGCCAGCCCATTTTGTGGGTCTGCCAACTGGGGAGCCCACATTTAAGTATGTATTTAAAGTCCTGATAAATGGTGCTGGCAGAAGCAGTATGTACTGTATCCCCAGTTGAAGAAGAGGTAACACTGTAACCATTTTTCATCCCCTTACTTAGTAGGCAGAAAAGTAAGACTAGGAATACCCCATTCTTCAGTGTTCCTTATCTGAAGTGCTACAGTAAAGATGAGAAGATCATGATTAGGAATTGGGGGTTCATTTATGAATCCAGTCCATATTAGACAAGATTACTAAGGAACCAGAAATAGTGGCTGTGTTGCAGTATTTTCAAGGGCATCAAAGGATACTAATGAAGGGATTAGTAATGTCTTGTTTGACAATATCAGTCCTAGATAAGGCATCCATGAGACCTCTTCTAAGCTCTTAGGCTATGTCTACACTAGCAATTTAGGTCAACTTAAGGACCTTGAAGTCGACCTAAATTACTCCCTGTCTACACCAGATTTTCATTGTCAACTTAAGAAATTCCTTAAGTCGACTTAATGAAAGCTTAAGTTGACCTAATAAGAACCGCCTATTAGGTCGACTTAAGCCTTAAGTTGAATCCTTAAATCGACTTAAGGACAGTGTGGACAGGGAGTAACCCTTAAGTCGACCTTATTAAGTCAACTTAAGGGCAGTTAGGTCAACTTAACAAAGTAGACTAAGTCGACTTAAAGTTAAGTTGACTTAGTCCACTTTGTTAAGTCGACTTAATAAGGTCGGCTTTAAGTCGACTTAAAATCGACTTTATTAAGTCAACTTAACAAAGTCGACTTAACTTTTTCTTGTGTAGACATAGCCTTAAAGATTTCTATACATCTCGCTTTCTTTACTTTTAAATTATTTAACTGCTACTTTAAGCATTTGTTCACACTGTATTATGTGAACGCATATGAGTGTGTAGGCAGAGTCACACTTCTGCCATGCCCATTTTTATTTTGAAATGCAGATGAGACAGCAAGCATCAGTGCATCGTTCCAGACAAAGAGCCTACAGCACCAGTTTATATCTTGCAAAATTTCTTTCAGTCAGCATTTTAATACTGCATACTTTTGGGGTCAAGAACATGTGGAATGCTTTGCACTCCCCAATGCTAATGAACATTTTTTAAATATATGATTCTGCATAACAGTGCAGATAGTTTCTATGTAGTCAATAGCAATCTCTCCCTCCTTTCCTCTCCTGCTCCAACAGGCATTTTTCAGGTTTTTCCATGGGCTCCAAAATGCTCCTGCCATGGAAACATAATGAAGATAATACATTCATCAAAGTCATATGCTTGGCACACACAGCAGGCTGATCCTCCGGTATGTGGTGCAGACGCAATGGGGAAAGGAAATAATACACAGCAGTAAACAGAGCAGTGATTTTATGAAACCAAAGTGGCACTAACACATTTTAGCAGCTCTTACAGCAAGAGAATGGGAGAGCCTTGACTCTCCTGGTCCATCGCCTAGTCTAGGAAGTTTTCATGATAGAGGATAGGTAGTGTTTAGGATTTATACACAGAGGGAGAAAACTACTCTTACCCATCCTTCTCTTTCTTCTGTATCATCAGTATTCATTTTTGGCCCTTCCCCATAACCATCCTTTAAACTTCTTCACTGCAAGAGAGGTCAACACTCCTTTTCTCATCCTGAGTGGGCCAAAGTCAGACTCACTAACTTAGAAAAGGCATTTAAGCATATAGAGTAGATCACTAGCATTTCAGAGAGAGAAACCAAGGCCCTTGGAATGCCAATGGATGGCTGAACCCAGCAGGGAAGGAGTCTCTCTCCATTATATTTGAAAGGTCCTATATTTTTTACCTTTTCCTGTGAATAGTCTCCAATAAGGATACACTCTGTCACACTGGATGAGTTCAAAGAATGAATTACAAAATCACCAAAGCAGTATCTTCTTCTTGCAAGTACTCGAGGAAGAGAAAAGTAGATCATCACATTCCACAGTAAATCATAACCATAGTTGTTCTGAAGCCAATGCAGCTCAGGGGCTGATAATTACAAAGGGGAACCCAAGAAGTACAGCAATGACAGCCAAAATATTTTCACCCTTGCACCCAATTGTGATTTAAAGGATATTAATACATGCTGATGTTTAAGATCTTAAAAACTTCCTCTTTTGCCAGCTGAGTAGCGGAATAGTATGAGAAGACCCAAATCAAGAATCATGGGTCATTTTTGATAGTAGCTCCAAAGACAGCTGGCTTCCAGAAAATCTACTGGATAATCCTAGATGCCTATATCCATTACTTATTTCACCTACATAGAAAGAGTTATGGGAAAATTAACATTTGTGTCCTCTAGTTCCTTAGTATAACAAACACTTTATTCATCACTATCTCATCTTGAGTGTCTGGATAGTACTGCTGCTCCGTCTCGTTGTATTGCAAATTTTAGTCTACCCACCATGAAACATACAAAAAATGGATCAGTTCTGTAATGTTTCCCTTTAACTTTTTAAGGAAGGGGATGGTGACTCAGGGTTCAATAAATTACTGTTTCAAAATGCCTCAGTGGGGCATCTTGTGCCCTTTACCTTCATTAATGCTTCTTTTTTCTGCTGAGTTACACAAGAGCTATAGAGGTTATAAATGAAACCAATACATGCAGCATCCCACATTATTCATAAGGTCTAAATGCCAAACATATTTTTACAAATTGAATATTCATAATACTAACACACAGGTAAGCCAGTCTGGTCTCCAGCTATGTATTTTTCAGTGTTCGGTGAGGCCTAGGGCCTTGGCATGAGCTGGTATCTGGTCTGCCAATATCCATCCTGCACTTGAACACACTTAAAACCTCTCTTTGGCTATGTCTACACTTACTAAAGTTAGTTCGAATTAGTTAATTAGAGCTAACTAATTCGAAGTAATTTTAGTTAGTTTGAATTAACTTAATTCGAACTCGAAAAATTTAGTTCGAATTAAGCAAGTGCCATTCTTGGCACTTGCTTAGTTCGAATTAGCGAATTGCATTGAGTTCAATGGGCCGGTTAGTTCGACCTAAGCAATTAGTTCGAACTAACATGGCCACATTGGTTAATTCGAACTAACTAGTTAAAATTAACCCTTAATTCGAATAGCATATTCGAATGTATTTGTTCGAATTAAGGAAGCCCTTAATTCGAACTAATGAAAGCCTAGTGTAGCCATGGCTTTAGTTAGCTCAAATTAAGCTTCCTTAATTCGAACTAACTTGCCAGTGTAGACATAGCCTTTGTTACTAACTTTCTTTACTTTTAATCTAAACTAACCCACTGCTGTGTTTGAGCTGAAGTGACTGTTATCTCTAGTTAAAGTAACAAACGGTGATTTTTATCTCTTTAAAGTGCCCATGAAAGTTATCACTTCTGAGTGTTCCAGGAAAGGACTGGATACTTCAGGATATATGGTTTCAGGAGAATTCAGGACAAGGGGTGTGTTGGGGTCACCCTTTGAGTAGTAATCAAGGTTGCTGAAGAGCAGAGTGGGGCTGGTATGCTATAGGCAGGCTGAGGGGATGAGACTGCTGATCCAGGGCAGTTCAGCACAAAGACACTCTGAGAACTGCATGCTTGACTGCTGGCTCTTGGTGTCCAGACTGTGAGCCACAGTAGCAGAACATTTAAGACACCCAGGGTTACAATGCAGGCAGTGACACAAGCTTACAGTGGCCTGGATTAAACCCTAAAACATGACAATGGCCCAAAAAGCCACAACCAAAGAAGAAAGCCATATTGCTTAAAAAATCAGCCTGGTTCACAGGGGAAGAGAAGGCTGACATAAAATACAAACATGAAGGGGGAAGTTGATAGCAATTAAAATAAATCAGAAGCAATGAATTGTAGAAAATTAACAAGGGAAAAAAGAGACACAAAAAATTTATGGCTAGCAGAATTAAGGACAATAAGGAGGAGGTTTTTAAAGTATATTAGGAACACAAAGAATCCTAGCAATTGTATTGGTTCATTACTAGATAGAAAAAGTAGCATTATCAGTAATAATGCAGAAAAGGCAGAGATGTACAATAAATATTTCTATTTTGTATTGGGGGGACAGATGTGTAGTATTATTGATTGATTGATTGATTGATTATTAGCACTCTCTCCATTCTACTAATATTTTAGAAAGATGTTAAATAATAACTATTAAAGTTAGACATTTTAGAATTAGCAAGTCCAGATAGCTTTCATTCAAGAGTTTTAAAAGAGCTGGCTGAAGAGTTCAGTGGAACGTTAAAAATTATTTCTAATAAGTCTTGGAGCACTGGGAAATTCAGAAGACTGGAAGAAAGCTAATGCTGTGCCGTTATTTAAAAAGGGCAAATAGTTCGACCCTGTTATTATAGGTCTGCCAGTCTGACATTGATCCTAGGCAAGATTATGGAGCAGTTGATATGGGACTTGATTCATAAAGAATTAAAAGAGAGTAATATAATTAATGCAAAACAACATGGGTTTATGGAAGACAGAGAATGTTGGGCAAACTAGATATTTCTTGATAAGTTTACAAGTTTGGCTGATAACAGTAATAATGTTGATATAATGTCCTTAGACTTCTGTAAGGTGTTTCACTAGATACTGTATAACATTTGGAATAATCAAACTAAAATGATATAAAATCAACATGGCACACATTAAATAGATTAGAAGCTAGCCAACTGATAGGTCTCATAATGTAATTGCAAATGGGAAATCATTATTCAGCAGCTGAGTTTCTAGTGGGGTCCTGCAGGGTCTGGTTCTTGGACCTACACTATTTAACACTGTTATCAGTTATCTGGAAGAAAGCAAAATCATCACTGCTAAAGTTTGCAGATGAGACAACTGGGAGAGTAGCAAATAATGAAGAGGACAGGTCACTGAAACAGAGCAATGCTTCTCTGGGTACAAGCAAACAGTAAGCATTTTAATATAGTTAAATGTAAATGTATACATCTAGGAACAAAAATGTAAGCCATATTTACAGGATGGGGTACTCTTTCCTGGAAAGCAGTGACTCTGAAAAAGATGGGAGGAAGTAGGATAATCATTTGAACATGCACTTTTAGTGCAAAAGGGCTAATGTGGTGCTTGGGAACATAAATGTTTGCATTTATTTTATTGATGTAAAAAACCCAAAAACGTTCTATTCATTAAATATCTTTGAGTAATTTGTCAGACACTATGGAAAAATTGGTCATTGATAGTTTCTGGACTGAGTACTGTTCCCTATGAATAATTGCAATGGATATGTGCATAAAGTATCCATCGATACTATAAATGTGGCACTTCTCTACCTGGCTGCACTTATTTTAATTGTACATAACTACTCTCTGCTTGCTAGGAAGGCATTTTTTAATTTGAACAGCTAAGTAGTTCCCATTTTAAGAACCTTGAAGTGAGAAAAAGTCTGCCCTCTGCCTGGATATTAAGTACCTTTAATATGTTCATAGGACTTGGACAGTCATAAAGACATGTGGTTCTTAAGTGTGAGAGCATATTTTTCACATTTCATGTGCATCGTCTCACATGAAAGAGGCAATTTTTATGTTATCTCATCTAGATCACAGGGGTCTAACATGAACCCCATATGCTGTTCACGTGGCAGTCACTGGAAGGTGAGGGGATGAGACCCGCCTTCTGTAGTGGAGGTGTGAACACACAAAGTGTTGAGATTCGAGTTTAATGGTAACAAGAGAAAAGTCAACACTTCCCAGTTGTGACCAAGAGAGGAGCGGGGGTGGGGCCATGTCCCTGGGTACTGACCTGGGAGTGGGTGTCAGCTGGGCCCTCACCAAACCCTGATCCTGGGGGCTACGGGGCTGGAGCAGCAGTAAGTGTGGGGGAGGTGCCTTCTCGAGGACGAGGGGCACAGGAAGCGCTGAGGTGCCCCTCAGCATCCCCCACACATCATGAAAGGCCAGCCAGCCCCAAGCTGGGAGTGAGGCTGCCACATCAGAGCCAGCACCAGGCTGCAGCGGGAGAGGCAGGCACCATGCACCGAGTAAGAGCAGCGGGACAGCAGAGTCAAACCTACATTTGCATCCACCAAGCCTCCACACTCCCACTTCCCACTCCACAGATACACATCCTACCCCAAGAAACCTCCTGCCTTGTGCAGGGGATATGAGGTGTGGGGGCACAAGTGCAGGCTTGATCCCTGGGCACCAGAGACCCTTGGGGTACCACTAACACTTACCACACACTTACTATACTATACTATTGCTGAGCCTGAGATACTACATTGCCCCTCCTCCCCCACAGTGTAGTCTACACAGCTCCACAATTCACACTACAGGATGTGAATCGTAGCACACGCTAGCATGCTGCTGTGGCACATAGGGCAATATCCTGGGAAGACCTTATTGAATTAAGTGTAAGTACCTTTGGGGTCCACTGTATTAAAAGAATGGTTTATGTACTAGTGTGGCAGAAGCAAGGTGTGGATGTTGATAGTGGGGGAGGGGAGCATGTGATTGTCTCATGTGTCACCTCTGGAGCTAGGTCAGCTGTTTTCAAATTTGTGAGGGCACAGAGGAACATTTAGAGGGGGCAAGCAGCTATGCCAGGCAGCTCAGGCCACCTCCATTCCCTGACTCACTTCAGCAGGCCAACCTCATAGATTCATAGGGTACATCTACACTGGAGCCTTAGGTCGACTTAAGGAAGGTTCAGTCAACCTATAGACTGTGGCATCCACATTGGGCTTTTATTAAATTGACTTAAGTGTTTCCTTAAGTCGACTTAATAACACCACCTCTTAAGGTCAACTTAACGCTGCATCCACATTGGGCTTTTATTAAGTCGATTTAAGTGTTTCCTTAAGTAGACTTAATAACACCACCTCTTATGGTCAACTTAATGCTTAAGTCGATCTTATTAAGTCGACTTAATCCAGCGTAGAGGGAGAAACCCTTAAATTGACCTAATTGGCCTCCAGGCCCCCTCCCAGGGCTACCAACAATGCACCACTCCTCTGTCGACCTACCACATGCCAGTGTGGACACAGGCAGTCAACAGGAGTGTTCAGTGTGGACTCTCTAAGTCAACTTAACAAGGTCGACTTTAAGTTGACCTTGTTAAGTCGACTTAACAGAGCCTCCAGTGTAGACATACCCATAGACTCCAAGTTCAGAAGGGACTGATATGGTCATCTAGTCTGACCTCCTGCACAATGCAGGCTAAAAAACCTTACCCACCCACTCCTGTAATAAACCTCTAACTTAAGACTCAGTTATTAAAGTCCTCAAATCATGATTTGAAGACTTAAAGTACAGAGAATCCACTAGCAAGTGAACCATGTCCTATGCTACAGAGGAAGGCAAAAAACCCCCAGTGCCCTTGCCAATTTGCCCTGCGGGAAAATTCCTTCTCAACCCCAAATATGGCAGTCAGTTAAAACCTGAGCATGTGGACAAGTCTCACCAGCCAGACACCCAAGAAAGAATTCTCTGTAATATCTCAGAACCCTCCCCATCTAACATCGCTTCTCAGGTCACTGGCATATCTACCACCAGTAGTCAAAAATCTGTGGATTGCCAAACTTAGCCATCCCATTATACCATCCCATCCATAAATTTATCAAACTCAGTTTTGAAGCCAGCTACGTTTTTTTGCCCTCACAGCTCCTCCTGGAAGGCTATTTCAGAACTTCACTCCTCTAATGGTTATAAACCTGCATCTAATTTCAAGTATACATTTCCTGATGGACAGTTTGTATCCATTTGTTCTTGTGTCCACATTGGTGCTGTACTCAAATAATTCCTCTCCCTCCCTGGTATTTATCCCTCTGCTGTATTTATAGAGAGCAATCACATCTCCCCTCAACCTTCTTTTGGTTAGGTTAAACAAGCCAAGCTCTTTAAGTCTCATAAGGCAGGTTCTTCATTCCACAGACCATCCTTGTAGCCCTTCTCTGCATCAGTTCGTTTGAATTAATCTTTCTTAAATCTGTGGAACTAGAACTGCACACAGTATTCCAGATGAGGTCTCACTAGTGTCTTGTATACTGGCACTAACACCTCCCTATCTCTAATGGAAATACCTCTTCTGATGCATCCTAAGACCTCATTAGCTTTTGTCATGACCACATTGCATTGGTGGCTCATAGTCATTCTGTGATCAACCCATACAACCAGGTCCTTCTCCTTCTCCAGCACTTCTAACTAATGCATCCCCAACTTATAGAAAAATTCTTGTTTTAGTCCCGAATGCATGATCTTGCACTTTGTATTATTAAATTTCATCCTATTCCTAATACTCCAGTTTACAAGGTCATCCAGATCTTCCTCTATGATATCCCGATCCTTTCTGTATTGGCAATACCTCCCAACTTGATGTCATCAGCAAACTTTATTAGCACACTCCCGCTTTTTGTACCAAGGTCAGTAATAAAAAGATTAAATAAGATCAGCCCCACCACTGTGGGAAGAAGTTATTGCTAAATGGAAGGCACACGACAGGGGAGAGGGCTTATGACCCTGTGTGTCCCTCCAGGCATCACCACTGTCTTGTGGGCCCAGGTTGTATGTAACCACTTGAGGGGGTTATAAGTGATGCGAGACCCGGGGGTTCAAAAGACTATACTGAACAAAGTGCCAGCCAAGACTGGGCACTTGGAACAAAAAGTGTAAGTGATTTCCTGGGAAGTATCTCGGGGGAGATGAACTGCACAGTGACAGCTCCCTCACGTGCACGCTACTTAAACTACCTAGTTTGTTTTAACATAATCCTTTTTCAAACAGGACCACGGTAATGCAAACAAGGTATCTCTTAGTAGAGTCTACTGAGGGGAATTATAGTGCAGCACTCTAGCATGCACTACAATTCACACCTCCGCAGTTCAAACTGTGGGGCCAGGTAGACAAGCCCCAAAGTAATAGTGATATCTCAATTACCAGTGTGTGGTAACTGTTAGTAAATCACGACTGTAGATGACAACTACTGAACACACGTGCCAGTGGGGAAATTATTGAAGTGATGTGCGTGGGGGGGCCTGCAATCACAATATTAATTTCCCTTCCAGAAAGAATTTTGTTCACTAAAAAAGTTCTTGTACACTTTTATTGTACCTGTGGAGAAATACTATCTAGTTTGTATATAGTGCTTTCCATCAGTGGGTCTCAGTGCACTGTATAAAAAAGGAATCAACTCCATTATACAGAGGAGCAACTGAGGCATGGAGAGAGAAAATGACTTACATACAATCACTCAGCAGCCCACTGGCAGAACCAGGAACAGAACCTGATTCTCATCCCAATCCAGCGCTCTATCCCCTAGAGACCATACCGTAGTTAAGGGCATAGCCTGCATCGATATGTACGATTCTGGCTTTTAACTAATGCATAATGTTAATGAAATGGTAACAGGGTCTAAGAGGAAATGTACAAAGAAAAAAACCACCATTGCCTAGGCTTATTTATTTCAGAATAACTTTTAAGTTGCATCAGTAGCAACTGTGTAGCATGCTGCCTTGTGTTCCTATTCCTATGTAACATGGTTGTGTTATTTACTACTTAGGGCCACGTGTTTAAGTGTTAAACCTGATTTCAGCTCCTCCAAATTTAGATGATATAATTAAACCTACCTTCTACCCAATTCTGCATGATTGTTAACTTGCCTTATGAAAATAAGCAGTTTCCCCTAACTTAGGCTCACGCTCTAGCTCAGTGGTTCCTCAGCCTTTTTGGCTTGAGGACCAAAGATATCATTTTTAAAACCCTGAAGGGCCACCAGCCAGAGGTGGCCTTAGGCTATCTGGGGCCCTAGGCGGAGGCCCATTGTGGGGCCCCCTACAAGGCCTAAGCCCTGAGCCAGCCCCTGAGGCAGGCCACACTGGCCCCTGGCCCCCGTGCCAGACTCCACGCCCTGAGCCAGCCCCCACACCTCACGCTGGACCCTGGGCCCCCACGCCAGTTTCCGGGACCCCAACCAGGGCCGCGCCGGCTCACCGCCCCATGCCCTGAGCTGGCCCCTAAGCCGCCCCACGCCTGCTCCTGAACTCCGAGCCAGCCCCTGCACCAGCCCCCAGGCCCCCGAACAGAGCCATGCTGGCCCCTGCGACCCCAAGCCAGTCCCCAGGCCAGCTCCCGGGCCCCAGCGCCAGCCCCTGGGCTCCTGAGCCAGGCCCTGGGCCCTCAAGGAGGGCCGCGCCAGCTCCCAGGCCCCCGCACCACCTCGGCCCTGAGATCGCCCCCACGCTGGTCCCTGGGCTCTCGAGCCAGCCCTCAGGCCCCTGAACAGGGCCGTGCCGACTCCTGGACCCCCGAACTGCCCTGCGCCCTGAGCTGGCCCCCCAGCCACCCCGCGCCGGCTCCCAGGCCCCGAGCCAGCCCTCGTGCTGGTCCCCGGGCTCTCAAGTTGGCCCTTGGGCCCCCAAACAGGGCCACGCTGGCTCCCTGGCCCCGATCCAGTCCCCGGCCCCCAAACTGGCTCCCCCCAAAGCACTTACCTTGCTGTGAAGGCAGGGACAGGGTGGAGCGGGGAATTGCGGCCAGCAGGAGGGAGCCTGGACTCAATGTTCACTCTAACGTTTGGCGGCTTGTGTGCAAAATTTTCAAGCCATGTCCAAATCATTTTCTGAATAAAATTTTTGTGTAAACTCACACAACAGAAATAAGCATTAATTGAAGTTAAAGTGATTGTAAATAGAATTAATTAATTGGGTTTAATTAATTGAATTTGAATGAATTTTAATTGAAATTTAATTTTTAGGAAGGTTTTTATTTACAATTAATTTTTTTTAAGTTTTTTTTTTAAAAAAGAGATGGAAGGAAAGAAAGAAGGAAGGAAGAGAAAAGAAGGAAGAGAAAGAAAGGAAGGAAGAGACAGAAAGAAAGAAAAAAAGGAAAAGAAAGAAGGAAAGAAAAAAGAAGACAAGGAAGGAAGGAAGGAAGAGAAAGAAAAAGAAAAAAGAAGAAAAGGAAAGAAGGAAAGAAAAAGGAAGACAAGGAAAGAAGAGAAAGAAAGAAAAAAGAAGGGAGGAAGTGAAAGAAGGAAGGAGAAGAAAGAAAAAAGAAGGAAGAGAAAGAAAGGAAGGAAGGAAAGAAGAAGGAGAGAAGAAAAGAAAGAGAGAGAAGGAAAGAAGAGGAAAGAAGGAAGAGAAAGAAAGGAAGGAAGCAAAGAAAGAAGGAGAAGAGGAAAGAAGGAAGAGAATGAAGGAGGAAGGAAGAGAAAGAAAGAAAGAAAAAAGAAGGAAGAGAAAGAAGAAAGAGGAAGGAAGGAAGGAAGGGAAAGAAGGAAAGAAAAAAGAAGGCAAAGAAGAGAAGGAAGGAAGAGAAACAGAAAAAAGAAGGAAGGAAGAGAAAGGAAAGAAAAAGGAAGACAAAGAAAGAAAGAGAAGCCGAGGCCACTGGCAGACCCCGGATCCGGAGGCCGATCCCGGCCCCGAGCCAGGAAGTCGAGGTGGCCGGTGGGTAGGAGCCCGGAAGCCCGCCCCAGCCACAGCCACTCCGCTGCCTCGGCCACGTGGGGCAGGCAGGTAGGCCCGCGCACCTGCCCTGCGCACCTGCCCAGGCCCTGAGCCTGCTTGCTCCGCCCTGGGGGTGGGGAGGGCCAGCCCAGAGGCCGGGCGCCAGCCGGGACTGCCGCGGCAGAGCCGCAGCCCCAGGGGTCTGGAGGGAGCGGCGGGGGCTGCCGGGCTGCGCGGGGGATGCCACGGCCGCTGCCGGGCCGCGGGGGATGCCACAGCCGTGCACCCAGGCAACTTAGAGGGAACATAGGCCTGGAGCCACACTGGGGGGCGGGGCCAGCAGGGGGAGCCTGAGCAGTGCTGCTGCCACTCAGATTGGCAGCCGGGGGTTGCTGACCCATGTTAGGGAAGCAGGCAAGCGACCCAGATGGGGCCCTTTATTGCTCGGGGCCCTAGGCAGCAGCCTGCCTCGCCTACCCCAAAAGCCGCCTCTGCCACCAGCCTCTGTCACCAGACCCCCAACCCTTGCAGACAGACAGAAGGAGTTCAGGCGGGAGGCTGCCTTCTTGCTGATCTCCCATCTCCCCAGCTGCAGTAGGGAGATGCATGCATCCTGTATCCCTCTATGCTCCCCTGGGGTTCCTAGGCAGTGGCTCCCTTCTGCAACCAGGGGGAGAGGAGATCAGTGTTCCCTTTCTCTCTGGTTCCAGCAGGGTCCCCAACCCCTCTGGACCTAGATGGAACGCTTTGCTGTGCTACCTGCTACAGACAGGGTGAGGAAAGTGCTGATCTCTTATCCCCTTGGCTACAGCAAGAGTCTGCACTGGTTTTTTAGTCCTGTGGAAACATACTCTGCCTGAGTTCTTAGGCAGTGGCTTGCTCCCTTCTGCAGCCAGCAGAAGGGGAGCCATGGGCCACTCTGAAAGCTCTTGAGAGCCACTTTTAGCCCCCAGGCCACAGGTTGGGAACCACTACTGTAGCATGTTGGCCCTCTGACAAGAAACATAGACTATAAAAGCTCCTTTTCCCATCACAGACATATCTAGGCCTCTGAACATTGATAACCTGTCAGCCACTCATTGGTGTAAATGACACTCGCAGCTGTGTCTCCTCCACAGCTATGGCACCCTGGAGCTAGAAAGAGCAGGAATCTTTTTTTAAATTAGGAAAATGGAAGGGATGAAAATAGTGGGGAAACTCTTGAAGGGGGGTGAGTCTGGGAAACTCACATGGAAGAGCAGCAGGAGCCTCAGAGGAAGAATGTGAATGTAATGTGAGCTTGATCTTGCAGAGCATGCTGGAAGGCCAGAAAACTTGAGCTAGGGACAACAAAGCAGAAGAGAAAAAAGAGCACTATGGTCTTTGCTGAAATAACTGAAGGATCCTCACTGCCAAAAAGGGCATTTCAAAGACTGTTAAATAGCTATGCATTCAGGTGGGAGTAAAAAGGAGATCTTCTCCCTGTACTGCAAGTTTCTGCCCTCTGCTGGCATTCTTAAAGATTGTTCACAATTCTGCTGTAAAATTCTGAAAATCTCTCACAAAAAGAAAGTAGTCATTAGAGCAGGGGTGTCAAACATGTGGCCCATGGGCCTGATGTGGCCTGCGAACCTCTTCCATCCAGCCCATGACTGTGCTCTGTGGGACCACACTCTCCCCCTAACAGATAAAGAGATAGCATAGCATCTCGGAGTGCAGACTTGCATACACAGCACTCCACAATACCCCAGGAGTGACCTAATATTTTTGATTTATGGTACGTACGGCCCACAAAGTACAATTAAGTCTTCTCTGGCCCGCCATAGCAAATAAGTTTGACACCCCTGCATTATAGGTAGTGTTTAAAGGCTGGCCAGACTTGATAACTGTTTACAGAGCAAATCCTTAGGATATGGTGTCTCAGAAACTGTAGGAATGACTGTGTCTGATATTTGCTATTGACTTCTGCAACTTTTCAAATATCTGTCCAACAACCACAAGGATTAGAATGAAACACCTGCTCCTACAGACAGGCTGCATTCTGGCTAGCTGACCCATGGAGGGAAAGAGGTGGGAGCAACAAAAAAAAAAAAACAACCCTTTCCTTCATCTCTCTTATTCTGCTATAAATTCTTGAGCTCACTAAACACAAGTGGATCATTCACAGAGTTGCAGTTCACAAACAGATACAATCGTATCTGATAGTGATTCCATTATATTACATTATCAACCAAATGTACCATGACTGAAGGCATCAGTTTTCCATAGGTGCAAAATGTCATTTTTAGAACTGGCTATTGTTCATTGGTTAATTCGGTCAAGTTTGCAGTAATGTTGCAGTGAGTGCTGAAAGTTGTGACTGACACAACTAAATCACAGCCCATGATTTTCTTATAGCTTTACTTATCTTCCAGTATTGAGAGCTCTTCATATTCTTATCAGACCTATTCAGTTTTTTTTCTTGTGCACAGTGCTTTTTAAATGATAGTCCAGGGAAATATTATAGGCTATACAGTACCTCACTTCCTGAACG
Source organism: Pelusios castaneus (assembly GCA_007922175.1). Lineage (NCBI taxonomy): Eukaryota > Metazoa > Chordata > Testudines > Pelomedusidae > Pelusios > Pelusios castaneus. Next base: position 134,557 of record ML685851.1, on the reverse strand, counting down.
TAGCTCTCTCCGTTTATAGTCTCTAACAATCCTTTGCAGTTATTTTTGTTGCTACTTTTCCATGTGATCTGGCTTCATTTTGTATTTTGAAATTTTTTTTCTGGCCCCATTTAATTGAATTTTCGTCTCTCTCCCCCCACTCCCTCCCACACCTTTATAATGATTTTATATTTGTTCCATTTCAGGTTCTAAATGTAAGAGAATGAGAAGTACAAAAAAAAAAACTAACCTAAAACAAAACAACCAGCCCACCAGAAAGATGTTTTCTCATGAGAACTTTGCAGACCCATGAGATGGAAAAAAGAAGAGGTCACAGTGCCATTACTAGGAAAAGGAGGTGGGCAAAATGCTGCCTCCTTTAATGTGTGTACTAAGCAAAATGTCACAAAGTATATCCAGCTGATGTTGAATGCACTTCCAGCCATCTTCTCACTCTGGAGAATTCCCATCAGTATGCCTTTGCCTATGAATCGGAGTAGTGTAGCAACTGTACACACCAAGACTGGCCACACTCCTGTTTTAGACTAGGGGTGGTGGAAATGGGTTCAGAAACCTCTAACTGATTAATATTTCCAAATGGGTGTTTTTGGATAGCAGAGACCAGATACAAAGGAGATAAGGCAAGTCCGCTCTAGAAAAATGCTTACCTCTCTACAGTGGGAAACGATTTATGTTTCCATAACTCCATTGTAAGAAAGAAAACTTGAGATCTTGAAAAGGATTCCTGTTGTCCATACTCAATAATCTCAAGTGGGGATCTAACAGTTGTTTTGGATACAATGTACAGATCTTTCATTGTAGATGCTATACCACTAATTTAGATTATAAAGAAGTAATCAACCCAATAAATTAAACATATATATATTTATTTAGCATAAAATCTAACAATAGTCTGTGCCCAACTGCTATTTCTTTAGGGCACTTTGCTTTTTCAGATAGTAAAGAGTCATATGGCGTTACACAAGACACATTTATAATACCTTATATCAATTATTTGGAAAAAACAAATCCCCCTAACAACTGCTGGGCTGACAGCTGTTTAAGAGCTTTAAGGCAATATAAAGGTTCAAATCTTGCAATCCCAACTTATGCAGGTATCTTTTATTCCGCCCCACTGGTTCCAATGGGACAACTTGAATTGGCATTGAATGCGCATAGGAAAAAGGGTAGCAGGATTGGGCTTTAGGGCTACAGTGATTTTATTTTAAAGCTATGTCCAACAAAATAAACTGGTGTTAGGATAATATCAGAAGACACAACAATATTGCTGAAATGGACTAAAACAGACAACTGAGAAAGAACCTGATAGTTGTATACGTAGGTACATCACATCATTAAGCACAATTTCTGATACTTAACCACCATTATTTGCCTAATTTATAGGAACAGAGGTAATCCCCTAGAGAATGGTCAAGATTAGGACATTTGCAGATTTAAAAAAATCTATAGCTTTGATTACATGGAGGATACTTTTTGGTAAAGGGAATGTAGCTTGCATCTAAGAACACAGAAACAACATTCAACATGTTGTTTCACAAACAAGGTAACAAAATCACTGGATACAGAAACAGATACACAAACTTGACTAGGATGCTACAGTTTTCGAGAGCTTCTCCTTTGCTGCGTTTTCACAGACAATCACACGGATCAATCTCAAAGATGTGCAGCCGCTAGTTCTGTCTTCCCTCCTGTGGTTACCACCTGGATTAGGCTGCCTGAGCTTGGTCTGTTCTTCCCTGTGATCCAGTCATAAAAGGTTCTGTTAAAAAATGAGAATACTATAAGTGTGTATAGGAAGGGGGAGTAAAAAAAACATGTGTGGGGGGGAAGGGGGCATTGTCCCCCTGACATATTCACTTCCTTCTCTATGTGCTGTCTTCTTATGTGTGTATTCTACAACTATCTCCATGAGGGCAGACCATTCCATTGACATGGAGCCCCTACTGAAATCAATAATGTTCAGCAGAGGTGCGGAGATCTGACTGCAGGATCGAAGCCTACTAAGTAAGTTCTTCAGGGCAAAGTGCTGTTTCTTGTTTATCTATAAAGCAACTATTCTTCTGTTGAGCTCCACCATCATTGCAGAGGGTGCACAGTCCTCCGGAAATTTCAGTCTTATATACATAATAAATAATAAAAAAGATAACTTTGGGCAGAAGATAACTGTACCCCAATTCTCCTCCTAAATTCTGAAAAATATTTTGATTTCTTAAAACATTTTTTTTATAATACAAAGTAATTCATACAGAAAACTTACTGAAAACGTCATCATCAAGGCACTGTGGGACCCAAAACAAAAAATACTGTTGGCATCCCAGTCTCCAACAGATTTTTTTTTTAAAAAAAAGAGGCAGAGAAATGTTCTTCCTTCAGTCAGCCTTCCACTGAAGATTATAGCTAAAATAAAGTTTATGTACTTCAAAGCTGTGACTTTGCTTTTTCTTTCCCTTTCTCAGACACATTTGTTCTCCTCTCTCATTTTCACTGTCTGTGATTTAATTTAATTGTCTGCATGCTTTATGAGGCGTGCTGACTTTAAAACCCACAGGGCTAGAGCCTCAGCTGGTATAAATTAGTGCAATGCCCCTGACGTCAATGGAGTTATGCCAATTTTCATCATCTGAGGATAGGGCCCTATAAAATTAATCTAACTTCAAGGCACAGAAAATGGGGCACGCACAGAAACCTCCAAATCCACATGAGAAGACAGCATAATTTTAAAAGGGAAAAGGCAAAAGGCTCAGCTGTTTTAAAAGGACAGCCAGGAATTGTTTTAGCATTGCGCTTATACTCACTCAGCAAGGAATTCTAAGGGGGTCCAGGAGCTGAAATCTGCATCAGGCATTGATTTCCTGTTCATTGGTGTATCCAGGGTAACCCTGCCATGGAGACAGATAAGCCTTTTATTTGTACATGATGTTTCAGATAAGAGCCGTCTGCTCTTCACTCTAGTGCAAGCTGAATTTTCAGAATGGGGCATTGAAATCCAAACAATGTTAGATGGATTTCTCCTGAAAGCTGTACGTTTCTAACAGTATGTAGCCATTCTTTGAAGTTTTTAATTCCATATAATTAAGTATGATGATATTTATATGGTGGGATTTTTAAAAGTGCCTAAATTACTTAGGTCACTGAAAATCCCACCCCTAGCTGTTACTCTCCTAAAACGTTCTACAAAAACAAAACCTTTCAAGGCATCTATGAAAGTTTAGAACGGCCAGTAATCAAGAGACCAGTGTGAACTTGGTATCTGCCTGTTAATGGTACTCTGCAGTGACAGGTGTTTTTATGCAAATGTCTGCTATGTTGTCATTCCCTGACCAAAAAGAAATGCACTTGGAGGAACTTGTAAGGAAGAGGGGGAGATGCAATTGTAACATAGAATCATAGAAACTGGAAGAGATCATGACAGGTCATTGAGTCCAGTTCCCTCCACTCATGGCAGGACCAAGTATGAGTTCAAACAGCCATATTTGGGTTCGGGAAGGAATTTTCCCCCAGGGCAGATTGGCTTGGGCACTGGGGGTTTTTTGCCTTCCTCTGTAGCATTGGGCATGGCTCACTTGTTGCTTGATTCTCTGTATTTAAAGTCTTTAAATCATGATTCGAAGACTTTAATTACTCAATCATAGGTTAGAGGATCATTACAGGAGTGAGTGCGTGAGGTTTTTGTGGCCTGCATTGTGTGGGAGGTCAGACTAGATGATCATATTGGTCCCTTCTGACCTTAGAGCCTCTGAGCATTTTTAAGCCCCTCTCCAGTACTTCTGAGCACTGACAAAGATGTGCTCACAGGGGCCTGGAAAGGAAATACTCAAATCCTTAACCAGGTTACAAAAGGAATCATAGAAGAGATCTTTTCCATGTCTATTAGGCAATGCTCCCTCTAAGCTGATGATGCAGCTAAGCAAGTTATGGTAGTCGCTGAGTGCAATTTCCGAGGCATGGTGCCACATGGGCAACAGTTTCTTGGCGCTGGAAGCATCAGTATCCCTAAGTACCTTAATTCAAAAGAAATGCATATATGTTGTCTTTTCATTCGAACTTTAATAAAAATGTTAAACTGAAATACTGTAGTTTTATTAATTTACTAAACAAATGTGAGACGATGACACTTGCTGCCTATTTAGCCTCTACTGGCATCTACACCTCATAGTTTTTGTCGCCTGTATTTTGCCATGTGGTCATGAATGTCTTGTTTTATGAATGGGGAATAAACTTAAAATTTTTAAAACCCAGGGGTCAGGCTGGAGGAGAAGGGGAGAGAGTCACGGGGAAGATCAGGCTGGGGGAGAGAAGGGGAGAGAGCCATGGGGAGATCGGGGTGGGAAGAAGAAGAGCCATGGGGGTCGGGCTGCACAGGAATCTAAGTTAGGTGTGCGGGGTGCAACCCGCACAGCTTAGAGGGAGCATAGGTATTAGGCCATCCAGTCCATCCTCCCTCTGCCAATGAAGGCAGTCATCTAAGTATCACTAGACTTACAGCAGGGAAAAGAGGGACTAAACCTTTTGTATTTCAAGAGACAATTACTTTAGCTGCTCAAGACACTCTACAAGAGGATATATAATATTATGCACTCCAGTGGAAACACGGATGTACCAGGGGTAAAGGAGGTGGGCAAGCAAGGGAACAGCCCCCTCCATAATCTCGGCCTCCGGCTTCTACCCTGGCTCACTCAGCCCAGGGTTCCAAAGTCCAAACCTGTCTTCCTCACTTTCTGCTAGGCTGGGAATTGGGCTGAGTGCAGCTGAAGGGACATGCCTGGGAAAGGTACTGCAGCTAGCGTGCCCACTGAGCCCTACTAGATGCCGCCTGAAGCAGGGAAGCCAGACTGGAGGGAATGCAGGAAAGCCTGCTGGGTCCCATCCCTTCCTTGCCCACAGCTTCCAGTATGTGTTTGGAGCCCAGCAGGGGTGTGAAGAAGACAGCTCTGGACAATGGGGGAGGGAGTGGAAGATGGAGACAGTGGGGTCTGGGGGGATGGAGGGAGGTCCCTTGGGAGGCAGTGGGGTCCCAGGAGATGGGTGGGGGAGGCAGTGGGGCCTGGGGACACTAGGTGGGAGGCTAATGTTTAACGTGGTCCTCCAAAAGTAGTCACATTTAAATCCTTGTTCACACCCCTGAGTGGAAGCTACATGGAGAAATCTCAGAAAAGGTAAAAGTTTGGCAAGACATATCTTCCTCATCCGAAATACGACTTGGCATTCTGCAGTACAGTTTGACTGACATCAGCTAACTCTGCCCAATCAAAATTAAGGAACAGTGAATGCAAACATTCATAAGCACTTTCAGCTAAATAAAACGTTCCACTATTTTCTTATTCCACAAGAACTATAAAACATATATTTTGAACAGTTTTATATGTTTAATGTGTCACTTTTAGATTCCCACCTGCACTAGGAAATAACCACATTTAAACAGGATTTAACCATCTCTCAGGGTTAAACCATAGTTTTCTAACATCATTGTAACTATTTCTTCTGTCTGCACAGGAAAGAAAAAACATGTTATTTATTGTTTATAGCATTGCCTTTAATGTGCTAGCTATGTTCCAGACTACTGAAGAGGGACAGTCCCTGCATGAGGAACCACAACATTTAATTAGTTACTTCAGTAGTGTAGCTGAAGCCTTAGAAATGAAGTGTATCCATGTGTCACTCAGTTATGGACGTACTTTAAAATTAAACAATGCAATAGCACAGGTAGCGACGCAAGCACTTACGGTAAAACAGCAACAGCAGCAGATCCAGATGGCATGCCACTGTTTGCACCAGCTAGACTCTGACAAAGCTGATGGACGGCTCCTTTTGACATGCCATACCCAATCATCCCTAACAATTAAAAATAAAAAGTTCTCTCAATACCAAGAGTTGTGTAAAAAGAGACAGTGAAGGTTTCTATGTTATTTGATGAAAGTAGGTTTAAATTCACCTGCAGCAACCTAATAAAGAATCAGTCACATAACACATTGCAAAACGTACACGCATTTTAAGAACTTTCATGACAAAGAAATTATGTTGCTATCCTAAAGCTCAATTTATCTAGCAACACAGAAGATATATTTTTTAAAATTCTGATATGCTTAGCTAGGTCTCGCAAATTGTGCCATGAGATCTGAATCATAGTGTTAAAACATTTATGTTTTTAAAGACACCCAGGGAATATATATCTAGAGCTGGGAGAATAACAATTTTTCAGTCCACTGGCAATATTAAAAAACTGGGGAAAAAAAAGTTTCAGGTTCAATAAACCATTTTAAATGTTTGGAATATTTAACATATAAAATTAAAGAAAATTTTAAAAACTGTTTCAGCTAAAAAAAATTGAAATATTCCATTTATAAAAAGTAAAGAAATGTTTCAATGTTTTCAGAATATTTTTGTTTTTCTACATGAATACTTAAAAACATTTATAAAATTTGTATAGATTTCACTGGAGGCATCAAATCTGCATTTTTTGCCAAAAACGTATTGCCCCACTCTATGTATATTGACCATCTCTGGCCACAATCTTGCAAACACTTATGCCTGTACTTAACTTTAAGGAGAAGTAGTCCCAAAGACTTCAATGAAACTACTCACATATTTAAAAGTAAGCAAGAGATTAAATGTTTGCAGAATCAGCAGATAAATACATAGTCATACTGCATAAGTCCTTTGATGCATCTACTCTTGTGTCCTTGTAGGTCTGTCACAGGCCTGTACAGATGTTTCCATAGAAGCTGCAAAAATCCCTACAGTGGAAAGTCATTAAATAACTTCCCTTATGGGCAGGTTTCTTTCTAAGCTTTACCAGTTACTACCTGAAGTAAGTTCTGAAGCATGGGAGTTTCTCTCTTCAGAAATAAATGTTTTATTCTAATGTAGCAGAGGATATGTTTTCACCATCCATGTAAATGCTCCTTACTTTATTTGAAATTTTACTGAGTTCTTGCTCTCAATTTTTTCTTGTGACAGTGAGTTCTACAGGTTAATTATGCATTGTGTAATGTATTTCATTTGCTCAGTTTTAAATGTGTTGCCTTATGGTTTCATTGAACATTCCCTTTTTCGTGTATTAAAATAAAGCCGAAATGGAAGTGGCCAATTCATCTTCTCTTACTATACGTTGTTTGTATTCCTTATATCCCCTCTTATTTTTCTCCTTTCTTAACTAAACAGCCCCAATCTTTTAAATCTTTCAATATAGTAAAGTTTCTTTGTGCTTCTAAATACTTTTGCCATCCATCTCTGAACCCTTTCTATTTCTGCTATATATTTTTTCCAGTTAGCTGTAGGCAATTCCCATTTAAAGTTATTGTACTTAAATAGGAAAAGTGTTTCCAGAGTCTAGTGAAAAACAAGATGACAAAACATAAGAACTGGGAGAAGGAATAGCTTATTACTTCCATAATTATGGATAACTACCCTAAAATGTCAGAAAAATACATTTGCACTAATTCCTCCTCATCTTTAATAAGGTTCATGTGTTTTCCCACAGCCCTGTTGTCCTAAAAATCCAAAATGATTGAAACCATCCTACTCAAAACCTGAAAGAAAATTAAGTTGATTCTCTGCCCTAACAAAAATGTCATGGAATTATTGTAAATGGTTCGTCTCTTTGCATTCTTAACAGTACATTGTCGGCCTGTTGCAAAACGGAAACAAGCAACCTTTTCACTCAATAATAACTATTTTATCTTCAGTCCGTATTAGATGCAGCTTTAACTGTGCAAATATTGAGGCCAAATCATTAAATAAAAAACACAGTAAACTTGACTAAAATATAATTCCTTTACCTGTTTTCAGACATAGCTTTTAAGAAGCACTTCTTATCTTTACTAATTAGTCCATATTAACTTTTAAAGTTTCTTCAGTCACAGCAGAATATTGTTGCAGATATCTAAGAGAGAAAACTAACCCTAATATGCCCCTGAAATGGAAGTTATTTCATTTGAATCTCAGATAAATCTTTCCGATTTTAAGGGATGTTAATGTCTCTGTCTTTATCCCTCAAACCCACAGTCCCCTAATGCCTGGGGTGGTTCTTTTTAAAATTGCTTCCAGACTTTCTTTTCTACAAAGAGCAAGAAAAACTGGAATGAGATCAAAGATTGCTCAGTATATTTCACAGAGTCTACACTAAACAACTAATGGAGGCAGGGGCTAAAGGTTATAAAACTTATCTGTGTCTGAAACAAGGTGGACTGAATTCAGCATATGAGCAGGATGACCTTGCTCAATAAAATCAACCAAGTCATCACTAGCTTTAAAAAAAAAAAAAAGTTAGTTACCTATGAACCCTGCCTTCCAGGAAAGCAAATATCGAGTTTAACCTTCTCCAAGCTTTTACAGTGTTGTACCTAAAATGTTTAATATGCTGTTATTCTCCATTATTTCCCAAACCCTTCTGACTCCTTGATATACTACAAAAATTTCACCAAAGCCAGAAAACTAGTATTTAAGCAACAGATTTTACTTTATTTATTTTTCTGCACTATACTTGCTGTGGGTTTGGGATTGCCAATTGCCACATTCCAGATTTCCTCAAGGGATTCAGACAGCTGCTTACCCTATATATAATATGGGAAGAAATGTTGAGGGAGTAAAATGGTTACCTCTCAAATAAGAATAATTAAAATGATTACTCTTGGTGTCAAAGGAAACACCACATTTGCTTGTTACCTGGGGTTCCAGCTAAAGCAGCTTTTGCTCCTGTAAGAGTCAATAAGCCTCCTTCTTTCAGATGTTTGGTGGCTAAGTGACTTGAAATCGTTGACGTCCAAACACTCTGTTTCCACATCAGGTCAGAATTTTTGTAGAAAGCTGAAAAACAAAACAGTTGGGTCGATCACCTGGAATGTAAAAGTCTAGTTCTAGCTTGTGTCCCACCATAGAGACTGAAATAATAGTATGCAAATCTGCCTTATGCCACTTCGTACAGCCCACTCTGGCCTCATTGCCCAGTGCATCACCATTCTCTTTGGCTTCATCGAGTCCCTGCTCCACAGCAGGTGCACAATACCATTACCTGGCTTTTTAGTACAAGTGTGACCACATCCTCCATCTTTAGCAAGTTGCCTTTCATATCTGGACCCTGTTGAAAACTCCCCTCATTTCTAAAACTACCGTGGACTTGCTTTCATCAGCTTCAGAAGACATTGTCACCCTCTTTACTCTCCTCTTGTGTTCATCTTGCACCAGCCTCCTCTCTCTCTCTGTTTGCGCAGTCTCATGGTGATGGTGAGAAAGGTTCTCCTTTGCTGCTCCTACCTTCTGGAATGACCTTTTCATCTGCACGGAAAACAATTCTTCTCCTTGCTTCCTGTTCTTCCATTCTTACTCTTTTGTCTTTTAACTTCAGAACTGTACTATTTAACTCTATAGTCCAGTCAGTTTGCATGAGAGGAGCGGCATAAAATAAAGTTGCATTGTCTTGCATAAACCGTAGGTTTAAGTCTGGTTAGTTCTTGAATGGGTGACCACCTGAGCAAACTTAATGTGCTCTGCTTTTTCTTTTTTATGATTGCTCTTAAATATTTTATGTCTGCAGTGTGACTTTTGCTAGTGCTCTGTAGTATTATTACACAAAACCTAGTTTTGATTTTAGCCGCTGCTTGCTTACTTCCTGGAATTTCATGGAAAGCAATACTGTGACTGCTAGACCACAGCCATCTTTTCCCAGGGGCTTTGGTCTTGTTAGATCTCATAAGCTATACAGAGCTGGACCTAAGGGCTGGAAAACTCCAAGACATAAAGCAATTGGTGGGAAACAGATCTTTTATTTATCAAACCGTTGTTCAGATAGGGAATCCATTTGCTTGTAGGTGCTATGGATAGTACTACTGCTGTCTAGACATGTTCAGAATGTCAAGACTTCTAAAAGACTGGCCTGTGTGTACTTTCAATAATAATAATTTAAAAAAGAGCTGCAATATTATTACAGATAGTCAGTTCAAATGAAAATAGAATTTTAAAATACTTCAGCAATGGTTTGTGTTAGCAACATATTTTGGGGGAAAAGAGGGTGGAGATTAAGATTAACATATCATAATATTGAATACCTGTATCTTTAACATTGAAGACTTTTATTTCCATAAAACTGTCAAACTCAATATACACCTATTAACGGCATGAAGTAGTCAAGATGACCACTCCTCCTAAGACATTCCCATGTTTCCTGTTTGCCACCCTAATAGTAATATCAGATTAAGTTACTGTCACAAACTATTCTCATTTACAGCAGTTAAGCTGTTTGTCTAACTGCATTGTGTTGGATTTTAACAGATACACACACAGATATTTACTTTTTTTGTGAAATAGTAATGGAGACCTGGGGTCTATCCCAGGCTCAGCCGGTGACCTTGAGAAAGTCCTATCATCTCAGTTTTCACATCTTTAAAATGGAACTAATGATATTGATCTCCTTTGTAAAGCACTTTGAGATGTATTGACGAAAAATACTATAGTAGAGGACTGTGCTATTATTAACAAATGTAATCATCAAATACAAAAAGCCCTGAAAGGCACTGAGAGGTGGCCCAGCTCCCACTGAATTGGGTGGAGCTATGAATTCCCTTTCTGTGTAATCACAATAAAGGAGAGATTTTAGTCTTAGAAATCACCTTCTTGCTGTGACTTTTAAAGATCTTTCTTAGATTGCATCAAAGTGTTTGGCAGCATGCAATTAACAAAAGGGCTTACATTTAGCTTTTGCACTGCCACCAGCCCATCCTCCAGCTACACACAGGATAGCATCCACCTTCTGTTCACCCAGAAGTTTTCCAACATCTACAGTCACCTTAAATATATAACAGAGAAGTTACAAAATCAGTTTGAAAATAATGCATTGAAGAAGTAAACATATAAATACCCAGACTGCCTTTAAATTGTAATTTTTTTTAAATTGTGTTGCATACATGGTGATGTAAGCAGCTGTTTAAAATTAGAGTTAATGATTTTACTCACTGGAAGGAAAATAAAACGTTGAATACCAAAAATAGATTAAACAACCATCGTGTGTTAGCTCAGTGATTCTCAACCAGGGTTACATGCATCTCTGGGGGTATGCAGAAGACTTCCAGGGGTACATCAACTCATCTATGTATTTGCCTAGTTTTACAACCAGTTACAGAAAAAGCATTAGTGAAGTCTGTACAAACTAAAATTCAAACATACAGACACAAAATGAGAATGTGAGCATTTTTCAATAACAGTAAGCTGTGACATTTTTGAAATTGTATTTCTGATTTTGTAACCACGTAGTTTTCAAGACAGATGAAACTTGGGGCACACAAGACAAATCTGACGCCTGAAAAGAGTACAGTAGTCTGGAAAGGTCAAAACCACTGTTCGGTGATATCAGTAGAACTAAAATGTGATGGTAAGGCTTGCAGGATCAGGCTTTAGTCTGCTAGCTACTTACACTTTGAGTTTCTCTTTTCCAGGTAACAGTCCCTCCCTTTGTATTGTACTGTTCAGAAACATGAAATGAAGATGCAAGAAAGAAACTGGAGAACGGAATAGCCTCCCTCTTGGCAAAGTTCCACCTAACCTTAAAGCTCATACCCTAAAGCTTGGAAGTACAGTTTATACCCCAGGCTACCCCTAAAGCTTGAAAGTTTATATTTGTAGTCCACAATATCTTTGTTTCTCTTCCCAAGTGTAGGATTTTATCTTTATTAGTAAATTTTATCCCAGTGGAACTTCCACCAAGAACTCCTCTTTTTGTTGTACCAATTATTCAGTGAGAGATCAGTTTCTAAGTGAAATGCCAGGGACGTAACCAAATCACTTCATGTTTTAAAGAAAACTCCAACATTAAAAAAATAGAAATATGACAGATTTGAGGCCTGAAACCCTCCACAATCTGTTTTTAAAGTCTTCTGCATTATACAGGCATCAAAGAAATATTGGGCCTAACAATACAGTTTATCCATTAGAGGAATGTGCTTGCATGTGAAGAACAAGGCTTCCCTTGTTGATAAATGTAAAACCGCACTTATGCCTCAATTTTGCAACTTCTGCCTGGGGGTGGTGAACTACTGCATCTTGCAGAAAGCCACAGCCAACTCTACATAGGCACTGCAATCTGTCTGCCCACAGTACCTTTCAGGATTGAGACCAAAGAAAGAAGTGGGTGGCTGGGAGACCAAAATATTTAAATTGTCACAGTTAAGTCTCCAAGAAACATTTTCATGCAGATAAATTGTCTTCAGTTAGCCTATATAGCTCTACTGGCTTTTCCGAAAAAGGGCCGTGCCTGCTTCCATGGCTCACAATGAGGTGTATCTCAACGACAACATTAACAACTAGCTTGTTATAGCACAAAATGAAAAGTCCTAATTCATCCTGACTACAAATGTGGGTAAGAACAAGTCACTGTCAAGATAGGAAATCCAATTAGGAGAGAGAGGTAATGCAAAACTGTAGTACAGTTACAGTTTGAAATTTAAAATGATAATGGCTGGTAACTTGGGCCCCCAAAAGCAGTGATATTGTGCATCCATGGAGGAGTATTTGGTTTTGTTTTTTTAAGTTTCAGAAAGTTTAATAGAAATGTTCTGGGCACCAATCGTGTAATGCACTGCAGCGTTAGATCCATGAGCCCCTGGTAGCCCTACTGACTTCAGTGCTTTACATGGGTATAAGGGCACACCCATGTGAGCAGCTTGTTGCATTGATGAATAAGTGTTGATGAAAGTATTTCTTTCTTCTCTTTTTCTTTTAATAATTTTGCAAGCCAAACCCTTCCGAATTTTGCCAGTGAAGAAGAGAGTGAAACTGACCAGTCTAATATCATTGCACAAAGTGCAAGAAGTACAGCAAAGGGACGAATGAAAAGAATAATAGATTGGTAAAATTCTCTCAGATTCTATTTGTCTACGATTTGTTGCTACCAGGTAAATATTTTAAATATAAAAATGATTTTAATAAAAGGAGGGTGTCCAGGGACTCTCTAAATGTAACAACAGCAAAAGCCCTGTGTTGCCTCACAGACTAACAAATTTCTTGGGAGACAACAGAGTCCTGTGGCACTTTTAAAGACTAACAGATTTATTTATCGCATGAGCATTCGTGGAATTTCCCTTTGGAATTTGACTACATGGAGGGCACTGAATACAGCCGTTTGAAAAAATCTGTTAGTCTTTAAAAGTGCCACAGGACTCTGTTGTCTTTCTACAATAGACTAACACGGCTACCCCTTTGAAATTTCTTGGGGCATAAGCTTTCATGGGTTGCAACCCACTGTGTCAGAGCCCACGAAAGCTTATGCCTGAAGAAGTCTTTAAGGTGCCATAGGACTTTCACTGTTTTTGCTATATACAGGCTAACACGGCTACCCATCTGAAACTTATCTGAATTTAGTAATACATGTACATGGGCTCTATATAATCCCAAAGAGAAAGAACAATGAAGAGTGAATGAGAACTCTGTCTTCTTTTAATCTAAATAATATACTGATAATAAGATTTATCAGTGGGGAAGCAAGATACCAGGCTGAAGATGACCTAACTGCACAGCACTAGGGAAACAGCTTCCAAGAAACAAAACAAGGCAGTCTTCTATTTTATTCTATTATAGATAGGATTTTATACAGTCCCTAAAACATTCAGAAACCCAGTGCTTTTCTCAGCACTTGAAAGAACTGTCCAAGCATCTTCCTAATGCAATGCAGCTGCCCCAGTGATTGATGCCACCAGATTTACTACAACATTTAAAGGAAAATGAATGAGTCACCTGCTCTGCTTGCTCAGTGAAGGAGTCGGTCATTTTCACAACAACATTGGCATTAGCATCTTCATTTTCTGCTAGGTCAACGCAGGCAACCCACTGACAACAAGGAAGAACAAAGAGAATTTTACTCATGAATGGATGGCTTATCAGTAAATAATTTTTTAAGCGGCCATGCTGCTATCTTCGAATTTCCTTTCAGGATGCAGTGTCTGTACTTTGCCCACTTGCCGACCCACAGCTGGGGTGCAAACCCAGGGCACTTGCTTTGCAAGGCAGCAACCGGCCAACTGCAAACAAGCTGCCAGCAAGCTTCACTCACGGGGGGAGGAAGCCTCCCCTGTTCAGGCGGGATTAGGTGCACGGAAGGGCTTATGTTTACAGTCTTTTCCCCGGGAAGAAGGCGGGAGAGGAGTCGCTGTGTGCCTCGCACTCCTGCTCCATCCCGCTTCCCGGAGCTCTGTGATTCAAAGGGCAGTGCTCGCGGGAGAGCTCTTGCCGCTGGGCCGAAGCAAGGCAGAGCAGTGGGCAGGCAATCCGCTGCGATACACAGGAGGGAGCTTCCTCCCGGACAAGCCCCAACAAGCCATGCAGCAACACCCCACTGCCCGTGCGTTACCCAGTGCTTGGCTCTGAAATAATGCACGCATTGGGCTCCCAGGGCCCCTCTGCCTCCATACACCAGCACCCTGCGCGCCTCTGCTGCCGCTGCCATGCTGCGTCCGGCCGGAGCCCTCTGCCGAGTGCCTGCCCTGATGCGACTCCCTGTGCCGGACTGTGGCTGTGCTGTCTGCAAGGGGCTTCTCTGAGCGGAGCGGAGCCGGCCCGGCCAGCTCCACCCTCCTCCCTGGTCCCGCGGCCGCCCCCAGCGTCCGCTCCGCCTGCGCTCACCAGCGCCACCTAGGTCGGCTGAGAGGCTACGGGCGGCGCCGCGCAATACCCCCGGCGCGCGCACGGGCTCAGGGTCCGGCATGGGCGACAGTGTCAGTACAACGCGCGCGCGCGCGCACAGCTCCGGCGGCCCTGGCAGTGACGTTCAGTCTGGGTGTGATGCCATTGGTTCGTTGCCTCCCCCTGTTAGCTAAGGCAGTGGTTCTGGTGGAGCTTGCAGGGCACAGCAGACCCCTACACCAACAGCAGCCAGCAATCTGTCTCCTCTGCTCTCTGTGGCGCACTTACAGCTGTGTGGCCACGCAGTGGTGTGTCCCGACACAGTGGATGAACTCAGAGCCAGGCAAGGCAACAGGACCTTGTAACAGACTTGTGTAACACGGGCAGTGAGAAATCACCACGTATTCATTTGGGCTCTTTGCTGTGATCTTCCTCCCTTCCTTGGATTGCCTTTGCACCCCATGCAACCCCCCCTGGGGGATCTAAGCCTTCGCCCCCAGAGACCCCTGGCAGGAGCTGGGCAGGGGGAAAAGCCACCCAACCCTGGCAGGAGCTGGGCAGGGGAAGTTAGGCAATGAGCAGCTGCTGCTTTCACTCTGCCTGTTCAAGAAACAAAAGCTGCACCTAGCACAGGTGGGCAAAGCCTTCGCTGAGGTGGGGGTGCCACACAGTGAAAGGGTAGCGCTTCTGAGCCAGCCCCTGCTTTCCTACCTACTTCTACTCCCTCCCTTTATCCAACCCAGCCCTTCTAGAGTGGCAGGGGGATTTCCCGTCAGCCCCTCTGCAGTAACTCATTACATGGCATTTCCCTTTCCAGCCTGGACAGATTCCAGGAGCCTTGACCTATAGCCCTCCATTTCCTCTCTAACCTGCCAAACTGCACTGCCTGGCCTGCCCAAGGACAGAACCCAGGAGTCTTGAGCCACAGTCTAGGAGCCCAGGACCTGCAGACAAGCAAGCTGTGGAGATAGGGCATGCCAGTGCTCAGTGGTGGGGCTCGGCTGGCACTGGGGTGGCCCAGCTGGTGTGAGAGGCCTGGGCTGGGATCACAGAGCAACCAGCCACGGGACGGCGGTGCTGGGGCCCAACAGACTGGTTTGCTCCACGTGTGACGCAGCGCAGGTTGACAGCACTCAGGCCAGACTGGCCAGCTATGGGAGCAGAGCGGGCTGTCACTTGTTGCTGGGGCCCAGGTGGGCTGGAGGGGCCAGGCCAGCGCGGGGGTACCAAAGCCCACAGACAGGCTAGCCACACGGATGGGGCAGGCCAGATCTCAGCGCTGGGGCCCAGTCAGCACTAGGAGGACCTGGCTGGTGTGAGGGCTGAGAGCCTGCAGACTGGCCAGCTGCAGGGGCGAAACAGTGCTGTGCCTAGCATACTGCCCACCGCCCCCACGTGTGACACGGTGCAGGTTGGTAGTGCTCGGGCTGGATTGTGCCCTATTTGTTTTTAATGGAGGTCAAGGTGGCAGGACCCCCTTGAGCCCGGGGCCTGAGGCTGCAGCCGCTAAAGCCCCTTGGGTAATACACTCCTGCATAAGTAAGGGGGTTGAGGAAAAAGATATGGACCATTGCTCCCACCCCTCACCCTGGAAATGCCAGTTGCTTCCTGAGCCTCCCTTTAGAGCCTGAGGTCGCTCTACAGTATCCCTGCTTCAGTTTCCCCACTTTTCAGGGCTCTGTCAATTAAGCTATCAGCACATATTCTTCTCTGGGTCAGCAACATCCCTCCTAGGAACTGGATTTGTTACCATAACAACATCATTATCCAAAATCTAATTCTTAAATCTCCAGCCCATCCATGGTACTTATCTTTCTTGTGAACCTTTCTCAAGCCTGCCCAATCTAGAGCCTGTTGCTAGCATGAGCTGGGGCTGTCTCCCTGGAGACCCCAGGGCCAGGCAGAAGCTGGGTGGATGGGTGGAAAAGTTCCACCACCTGGGGAAGCCCCACAAGGTTGGGGGGAGTCAGACCCAACACCAGGAGGCCCCACAGGTAGTGGTGGAAAGCCCTGATCCTGGCCCTAGCCCTGGTCCAGAGCCCCAGAAGAAGCTGGGTAGGGAGTGGGGGGAAGCCCTGCAGGATGGGCTGGGGGAAGAAGCCAGACTGGGCATGCAGGGGGCAAGTCCTGGCAAAAGCTACAGAGGGAGGGGAGAAGCTTGATCCCTTGCCCATCATACCCAACCAAAGCTTGTGCCCCCCTTTCTGCAATATATCTTCTGGAGTTCTGGGTATCTCCAGCCTCACCTGAGCAAAGTGAAGATGTCAAGAAAAAAGGCTCTTAATCAGATTGACACCCACTGCCCCCATTAATGAAGTTTATTGTCAGATGGTCTCTAATCCTTTTAAATCCCACACAGCAGCGGGGAGAGCCAGGATTAGAGGAAGCCAGCATAATCCCAATGTATTTCTTACAGGTGGATTTAGCCAATACCAGGTTGAAAGATATATACATTTATGTTGAAATTCAACAGTGTGAAATCTTTGGGAATCCAAAATGCTTCAGCAAACAACAGTAGCATCTGATGCAACAGTGGACTATCTGAACTTGCTGCCAGTAATTTTGATACCAAAAAAAGCAAACAAAACACAATAGAAAAATGAGGCTAAAGAAGATCTTTTAAAGAGAGATGGGGGGAAAGTATAAATGGATAGACTGTAGTGCAAACAATCACAGAGCTGGACATCTCCCATCTACAAGTAGAGATGAAGAATTGTTAGCAGCCTTTGTGGACCCTGGGTTTTGTTCATGAAACAGAACATTAGAAAAATTTTCCTCTCACAACTGTGACATGTTCATGGGCATAGTTCAACAGAAAAATATAACAGTCTCCTGTTGAGGATGTTGTGTCGTTTTTAAAAACTGAAGGGAATGACCATTTGCACACTATTCTTCCAGAGGACTGCAAATTTATAAAAATCCTTTTCACTGCGTCTGTATCATCCTGCACTGCAGAACACTCATTCTCTAGCATCAGAAGACTTAAAAATTGTCTCCAGTCAACAACAGGACAGATATAACTGAATAATGTAGCTGTCCTTAACATGAATCAAGACCATGCCATGGAACTAAGTATAAATAAAATTGCTGACCATTTCATACAGAAAGCTACAGTGAAACATAATGTCTTTTAACAGGGACATTAGTGAAGACAGCTTGTAACTGAGTGCAATGATCTTACTCGGCTATAATTCATGATAATATAATTATGTAGTTCATTAGTATTTTAATAATAATTCAATTGTTAAGATACTAATGGGAGACACATTCAATAATTAGAATATGAAAGAAATGTATAAATATGCTGGAAAATATATGCTCCCTTCAAAACTGGCAGAGCCCTACTCCAAATACATATAACTTGCCCTTAAGGCAAGAGGGAGGTGCTCTGGAGAGAAAGTTGGGGGGGAGGGGCAGAGCAGGAAAGGGGTCTCTGGGTGGAGTGGGGGTAGGGCCTCGAGGAGGCAGGGGTGGGTCGGTACCCACCCACAAAACCAAAATACCCACCCACAAAACCAAAAGTCAACACCTATGCTTCTGAGTCACTGTAGTGACAGAAATTTTCTTAAACGTTTGCACTTTAGTTAAAAATAAAAAATGTTAAGGCCCCAAGACTGCAAATACAAGAAAAGGTCAGGGTGCAAATTGTGCTGGAAATTCAGTTGGAGCCATGTTTCTCTGTGAGTCAGCACTAAGCCAGTTCCCAGGCAGCCGGTTTAGGAGCACTATGCTCTACGCTGGGCTATAAAACCAACTTCCCCCAAATCTTCCTGGTCCCTAGGCCCTGCATTGTACTTCATGTAAAGTGAAGTGTCTTGGCCAAAGTCCAACTCAGATAATTACATCCTACTTAAATTTCTCGTCCATATTTAATTGCTTATTTGGTATAGAACTTATATCCCTATATGTTAACTTACCAACAAAATGCAGCTACCTCTGGTGACTAGCATCAGATGCAGCAGCTGATGAGCAGAACACTACACAACCTAAGATAGGAAATGTTTGTTCCCTTTAATAAATTTGTCAGGTGATCTTATTCTCTGGTGATGGGCATGGTATAAGACCATGTATATATAGATTAGATAAAAGAATATTAAGTAACCAGCTGAATCTGCAGGTGAAATTTAGGTCAAGTGTAATGAACTGAGTTGCAATGTATCCAGGACACCATCCTTACTTTTGCATATGTGGAACCTTCACTGATCATAATGGTCAAGACTTTGGCTTTAAATTTTACCCAAAAGATGGCACCTTTGAGAGCACTAGTGCCCCCTCCTCAATGTATTTGGCACTAGTCAGAGGAGCGCTGTGTTACTTACCTTCCAGGGATGCTGGGAGGATTAATTAATTAATGGTTTAAAGAGCTTTGAGTCTGCAAGTGAAACTGTTCATCAAAGTGCAAACTATTGTTTTTCAGTGCTGTTTGGTAACACTTCTAGATCGTCCTGCCCTGACTGTTTTTGAACATGTTTATATTAGCTCAGTTACTGATATATGTTGCAGGTAGGGACGCCCGGAGACGGGCCGGGGCCAGCAACAGTGGATTCGTTGCCTGGAGTGCGTAGCACCAATAACAACACCGGGGCGGAGAAGCACGCCAAGTTTATTTGAGATCTCAAGCAGGCACATGGAGACAGGCACATCTCAAATCATGCGCACCCCACCTCCGTTGCAGTAACCCTTATATAGACAGGTTGTTTACTTCAATACTTTTCTCCTTGTAAACGGTGGAAATACTCTCCCCTTTCTCTTAGAGAGCAAACTTTGACCGATTTCCACTGGTACTTTCAAGGCTTTTTATCTGCTTTACTTCCTGGAATTGAGTGATCTCCCTATATGGTCACTGGCTGTGTCTGAGTCTGGAGCAAAGGGGCTTCATTGGCACTCATGGCCTTCCACCCCCTTGAGTTACCCAGTGACAGATACCCAGATGCAGCCAGGGACACCCACTATAGGTCAGGTCACCAACATATATGCTGAAGAAGGCTGGTATTGTGGTTCTCCAAGCTACAACAAATTGCTTTGCATTCTATTTTATAGAGAAGATTAATAATAAGTCTTTGCATGATGAAACATTATTTATACACATCATTTAACATGCTTGGTGACTGGAGGGACATAATGTTGTGGTTTATAAACAGTTCTAGCAGCCGTGACAGTAGTGACATTTATAAAAAAGGACCACAGCAAACATCAAGGGAAAGTCATTTGATACAGCTTAGGTGTCAGCAGAATTCTGGTGCCAAATTCTTTTTTTCATGCTATGCTCCTTTCACACAATTTATCTTTTCTTAATAATCCATACAACTGAATTGGGCCTCTAAATTTCTCCCGTGTAGTTATTGTAAAGAAATTGGTGTCATTTGAATATTTAAAACGGAACAATTAAACCCTCTGATGAAACACTAGTCGTGCAATAGATATAGGATTACTTTCTGCAGAAACAAGCACCACTGTGTTACTATGTAATGAAGTTGTTCTTCGTAACCATTTCAGGATGTTGTTGCAGCAAATCTATACTAAGGGCTTGATTTTTACCATACTTCTGACGTTTTAAAATACAATGAGATTTAAAAGAGTGTGTTTGGAATATCTGGCATCTTACCACGTGGATTTTTGAGCATCAGCAAAATGTAAATTACTAATTACTGCGGAGAGGCACTGGAGATGATTTCTTGAACCTACTAGGATGCCCAACTGCTTTAAAAAGACCTTGTTTGCCTTGGCTTCTGCATTGAGTTTTGTGTCTTTTCTCTTGATTGTCATTGCGATGGGGACCCAGAAGTGGATGACTGGCAAAATCCTTTGTAAAACCGGAGCTGATTTGGTCAACGCCACAGATCCAGAGCTAGTCAAGTTCATTGGAGATATTTACTACGGACTCTTTCGGGGAGGCAAAATACGACAGTGTGGGTTGGGTGGGCGGCGTTCCAAATTCACAAGTAAGTAAAGATTTGGTTGAATATATAGAGAGCAAATGTATAAATAAATTCTAAGGGCCTTGTAAATTCTTTAGTTTGTAGTATCTATAGAATAGGAAGAGTTATTGAATTTACATCTATGGCTCTTTTTTCTTGGCGCTTTTATGGTTCTAGGACATGAGCGAGAATTTTAAAAACAAATGTTTTGTAGTGTTCTTTGGTAAACCTTCTATCACTGCTTAGGGAAGATAAGAAAAATATTCCTTAATTGTTATGGGGTAGACCAAAAGTTTCCTCTTAATTCTGAGTCAGGACCTGTTATAGCCGTGCCACTTCGGGGGGGGGTTCCAGGAAGGAACTGAGACTCAGATACACCCTACCCAGTCAGAAGTCTCTTGCAGCTAGTATTTTACATGGGGAAGGGGAGAAGTATGCTCTGTAGATTCACCCTGAGATATAATGAACTCCCTCCCTTGTTTCCAGCCATCTCCAAAGGCTGCAATATACGGAGTAGAGCCATGGCTGTGCCTGCTGTCCAACTCCTTGCTTCCACCATGGCCAGCTATTTGGGGGAGGGAGTATTAACATAGAGCTCCTGCTCACCCCACCCTCCCCCTGTTCCCCCATGCCTGAGCTCAATATCTGGGTAAATCCTGCATGGCTGTTTAGGGAAATGGAGGAGGGGGACCTTTATGCCTACTTAGTCCCCTGCCCAACCATGTAGGACTAAAATCCAGCCCTTAATAAATACAGATTTTCTTATTAATTACTGTGCAACCTAAAGGGGTGGCCTGTAATTCCCCTTACTGACTACTGGGTTGCACAGCCTGATCTGGCAATGTTTATGCAAACAAAACTGTCATTGAAAGAATCTGTCCTGCTAGGACAGCAATATTGGCTCTCAGACAGGACAGCAGGTGGCTGAGTTCTGTAAATGAAGATGGTATTGAGATTTCCTGTTCAAAAAATGTAGAAGTGCAAGATTTTTAGAGCTGAATGATGTGTGCTAAAGTCCAGCCTCCCATCGAGGCATTGCCTATGCTGTGTGTGGGGGTGTGGCCGCTACACAGGCACTCTGGAGCCATTTTGCAGGGTGCAGCATACATAGGTAGAACATCTTAACAGGGATGCTGGAATAATTTGTATAGTGGGGGCACAGAAAGCCATTGAACCAACTTGTAAATTCTGTATATAATGGAAACCACTTCAAGCCAGAGACTGCGGCAGCACCTCTCACACCCCTAGTTCCAGCACCTATGCACCAAAGGAGGCCCGAGGGGACCACACTTAATAAGGATTCTTATTTATGTTGCTTTAGAAATAGAGACTGAGCAGATCCCCAGACCCAGTGGCTTCAGAACACTGGTTGATGCATTATCTGCCCCAGCCCTTGATGAGGTGAAAAAGGACCTGTCTGCATCCTTTTTTCCTCCTCTGCACTCAAATCTGCAAGCTTAGTCAGAATTTTGTCCTGTATGTTTTGTCCTTATGCCACATCCCCTAATAAACTGCTTCATTATTAGTGCTCCCAGGATCACGATGACAATGTGGTGCCACAGTAGTCCCTACTCTAAATAATTATTCTCTAACAACAACAGATGCTAGTTTCTGTCTCCACACTTCTCAGGCATCCTCTTATCTCCCCTTCCGTCTGTCGGTCCTGTTCTTCCTCAGACTCCAACTTATAGCAAAGCCTGGCAGTGGGGTGATTACCTTTTAGTTTTTTTAACATAATTAACAACTCAAAATTAAATAGACTTTAAAAATACACATGCTTGAAAGCACTGAGTTTTTCAGAATAATCCTGTAGACTTGAATATAGGGAGGCGTGGGCACCTCAGAAAAGTGAAAGAGTTGCTAGGGGTCCAACATGTTACTTCACATAGAGACAAATAAAACGTAAGGCCAGCCCTGACTGGGATGCTCTGCAAACTTTATGCAAAATTTAACTAAAATTTGACTAGCTGCCCAGCAAAGCTAACTGTCCCCTAGAACAGTGGTTTTCAAACTGTGGATCGGGACCAGAACTGGGTCACAGGCCCTCAGGTGCTGGGTCGCAGCACCCACCTGCTGCTGCTGCCAAAAGACTGAAATGCATTGCTGAAAGATGTAATTGTTGGGGGGTGGGCATAAATGATTTTTTTTTCAACTGGGTCCCGAGGAAAAAGGTTTGAAAACCACTACCCTAGAATACAATTAAAAAAAAAGAAAGTAAAAAAGGGAAGCTAAAATGGTCAGTAATATACTGACCCAAATAAAAAGGCCTTAGACCATGCCTGGGAAACAGCCATTGAAGGTCTCTGGTGAGCATCTTTAAAGGAAACATTCTATAGATACGGTCCCTAAACAGCCCTAAAATGGCTGTCTCCTTGCCTCATTCAGAAGCAATCTGAGAAAGGAGACTTAGAAAACTCACCTGACCTCAGGTATCTTGGAGGGAACACTGAGGAAGAGAGAGATACTCAAGAACCTTGGGCCTAGATTATTACAAACTTTTTATAGGTGGGATTGGACCTGGGGACCCTGGAAGAAGCAGGCCAAGGAAATTGGGGAAAGGAGCTTGAAAAGGAAATTGAGATTGTGAGAGGGCCTGGGAGCAAGTGGATGTGGGGGAGACTGAGACTGGGCAGGCAAGGATACTGAGATTGACAACCATTGGGGCATGAGTGATGAGGGAAGACGGGAAGGGGAAAGAGATATCTGATATGCAATCAGGGAGCTGGGGGAGAACTGGTTCTGAAAAGGAACTGGGACAAGGAGCTGAGGGGGACACAGAGACTGGTTGAAAGGCCTGTAGAGAAAGATTGGGTGGAACTAGAAACAAATGGGGATAAGGCACTTGGCTGGGGAGGGGTGCAGTAACTACGGGCCAAGTGGGGATGGTAGGTGGCTGGGTTAGGAGCTAGGAGCGGCAGGGAACTAGCAGGCTGGGTGGAGGAGATGGGGACTGAGAAGGGGAGTTAGAAGGGGGTGGGATTAAGAACTTGATGGTTAAGGAGACTGGAACTGGGATGAGAAGCCTGAGAAACAGCAAATGGGACTGGCTGAGTGAGGAGAATGGGGCAGGGATGTGGAGCCAGGAGTGGGGAAAAGAAGGGACTGGGACATGTTAGAGGGAACATGGTAGAAGGGGTCATACTTAAGGGTAATGGGCAAAACAGCCTGTATCCATGGGAGCATGGAATGACACAGGGGTCCTGTGAAAAAAATAGTATGTGACCCTGTAATTAAAGACTTTATTATAAGTCAAACTCACATGGGGAACAGGCAAACTTAACTGTGGCATTTCCTAACTGCTGCATGTTGGACTTTCCAACCTTAATAATCTTCTTTTAATTACATGTATAGGTAGGTGGTCTCAACAGACAGAAGTATCCTGACTATTGGCCCTATCTATTGTGACTGTAGTAGCATATGCAGCCTGCTTAAAGCTGCCTGGGCTGTTGTAAAATCACCTTAGGGCCTGATTCAGCAAGGCTGAAATTTTGTACAATTACGATAAACGTACATAGCTATTAGAAATGAGCTCATGGCACCAGATTTGGATCTGAGACTGCCTCTATATTTGGAACTAGTTGTGTGAGTCCTAGCTCATATAGACATTGTTACACTAGCACTAATTAAGCTCACATGCTAAAAATAGTAATGTAGCTGCAGTAGCATAGGGAGCAAAAAGCAGAGGTAGGCCTAGCTGCAGGGCTGGCCCTAGGCCAAATTGGACCCCAGGCAAGCAGCATCTTTGGCACTCCACCCACCATTTGTTAATCTTTTGAATACCTTATTTTTATTGCATTTATAGCCCATTTCCATTTCACAACTATGTTCCATAATTAGCATGATTTATTCCTGCCATACAAGACAATACATTTGTATGCTAGGATGTGAAAATCTGTATTTATTCATGCCAAATATAAGCAAATAAAAAGATGTTTCTTCTAAACGTATAGAAACTTTTTAATTTTAAGAATATCTGAAATGTACTAATGAAAAAATTTAACTGTGCATCAGCACAGGGTGGGTGAGCATTAAATAGTGTTACAGTAGGAGACAGCCTTAGAATGTTAACCCTAGTACATTAGTTCAGAAAGTTGCTTTCCTCACCTGCACCTAAATCCAGCTCTGGCTAGCTTCCCTGAGTTCAAACACCCTAGAACACAGTTTCCAAAGGGGTAACCATGTCAGTGTAGTTCAGCAAAACAAACAAGGGGTCTTGTGGCACTTTTAAAGACTAACACATTTATTTATCGCATGAGCTTTTGTGGAAGAAAATCCCACTTTGTCAGATGCTTGAAGATGGAGAACTTACAGAATGGGAGGAAAATAAATGCAGGGAAGTGTAAGTCATAGGATCAGGTTAGACCGTTACAGCAAATCAAAGCAGTTGTTTAGATTCAAACAGTGGAGAACAGCATATTAGAGGGACGTGAGGTAAAAAGAAAGCAAAATCACCTGTTGCAATAAGAAAAAAACTCCAAATCCCTATTTAACCCTAAGGCAATGGTGTCAAATCTGTTGCATACTCAGGGTGGGTAGCCCAGGCTGCTGCTCACCACTATCCAAGCTGCTACAATAACTGTAGTACTGTTTTGAGCATACTAGCTCAATGACAAGTAGTGTGAATATGTCTACACAAGCTGAAGAATCACAGCTCAGAGCGTAGACATGCCTGATATCTGAATTTCCCCAAAGTTCAGGGGTGTTCCTGGGCAAAGTTCTGCTCTTCTGATGTAGTGAGCAGATCAATTCATCCATCATGAACTAAAACATATCTAAACAAGGAGTCCTGTGGCACTTTTAAAGATTAACAAATTTATTTATCTTATGAGCTTTCATGGGAGAAAATCCCACTCCATCACTTCAAAGCATCTAACGAAGTGGGATTTTCTCCCACAAAAGCTCATGCGATAAATAAATTTGTTAGTCTTTAAGGGTGCGTCTGCACTGGCAAGTTAGGTCGACTTAAGGAGGCTTAAGTCGACCTAAACAAAGCCACGTCCACACTGGGCTTTTATTAAGTCAACTTAAGCACTTCCTTAAGTTGACTTAAGGAAAGCTTAAGTTGACTTAATAGCACCTCCTTTTAGGTCGACTTAAGCCTTAAATCGACTTCTTAAGTTGATTTAAAGCCAGTGTAGACGCGGATTAACACTAAGTCGACTTTATTAAATTGACTTAAAACCAACATAATGGCTATCTCTGCTGTTAAGTCAACTTAACAAAGTCCACTTAAAGTGTAGTCAATTTGTTAAATCGACTTAACAAGGTCGATTTCAAGTCAACTTAAGAAAGTCGACTGAACTTTGTAAGTGTAGACTTAGCCTTAAAAGTGCCACAGGACTCCTTGTTTGTTTTGCTGACCTAGACTAACACAACTACCCCTTTGGAACTTAAAACATATCTGTATCTACTCAGAGTGATTCCTCCCGCAAATAATGCCTTTTGTTAATTTGAGTGAAAATCTATCAGTATAATGTGTATCTTGTAAATTTCACAAGGAAATATATACCTTGAATAACTGAATATTTGTTTCTTTCTAGTCTTTCCACATCTGTTGAAAAAACTGAATGCAGCTCTTCATGTAATGATTTTAATCTTCCTTTGTGTGGCCATTTCCTTTGCACTGGTCAGTTTCGGATTCTGCATTCTCAATGCTATCAAAGTTCCATACCGAGCTATTAAAGGTCCAGCAGGTATATGCCTATGGAATTTACTTGCAGGTAAAATAATGTTAAAACAATTTTTACTACTGACCCACATCTGAATAAAATGGTAAAAGTAAATGTGTACAAAAATGAAAGCATCTTCCTCTTGCCATATGCAAATTTCTCCTTGACTTCTATACTTGTGGCCAAAAAATAGTTAGCACTAAATTCTCCTGTATTAGAATAAAACTCTCAGAAGGCATTTTAGCCTTCAGCATATGGTAGATTGTTTTATATGACTAGCGAATTCACATTTGTAGCCTCCATATCACATACAAGTGAACTGTAATAGAAACATAACATTGGTGCAATCCTTGGTCACATAACTTTAATAAAGGCCCCAGTTCAGGAAAGCACTTAGCCACATCCTTAAATCCATCCCTAATCTGTACAATACTTAATTATGTGTTGAATTTTAAGCATGTGCTTGTATCATGGCTTCCTGAATCAGAGCCAAAATATCTAATTTCTTTTGAAAATGATAAAGTTATTTTTTCATTGTGTTGCAGGAGGGTTTACAGTACTGGCAGTCACTAGCTTTATAGCTGCTGTCAAACTTCATCGTCTCACAGAAAGAATTGCCAATTTCCAGGAAAATGTCTTTCGGTTTGTAATTCTGGAAGAATGGTACGAAAGCTCCTTTTGGCTTTGTGTGGCTAGTGCGACATCTCATTTAGTAAATTTGTTGCTAATAGCCATAAGTGGGGTTCATGTCCCTGAATTCAAGACTAAAACAGAAGAGGCAACTGTTACAGCAGAAGATATTATGTACTGATAACCTTCATCTATCTAAAACTAGTTCTACAAAGTGAACTGTCATCATAAAAACAGCGTCTAGGTTCTGCAACTTTCGGATGGAGATTGCTGATATCATGGATAGTAAAACTGCCACTTGCAGAAATGTACAGTATTTCTGAGGCCAGTTGTCAGTACCTGCAATTAAAATTCACTGATTGGAAGACAAACTACAGAAACCTCACTGCTTGAAAAACTAACCAATATGGACAGTAATAAAGTTATTTTCTAGAATATTTTTCATCTTAAATATTTTACTTATCTGAGTTAAAGTATATTTTTCCCAGAAGTTGAACCAAAAAGTCAGGTAAGGAAGAGAATACATAAATCACAATACTTTGGCCTCAAAGTTACTAGAATACATTTTTTACTTTCTAAGCAGGAAGAACAGACACTGGTTTTAAATTTTTATTAAGAGTTGCAAGTTATTTCCTCAGAATTCTCTAAGGCTATGTCTACACAATTTAGTTGGCAATTTGGCAATTTAGTTCAAATTAAGGAGGCTTAATTCGAACTAACTAAAGCCATGGCTACACTAGGCTTTAGTTAGTTCGAATTAAGGACTTCCTTAATTCGAACTAATAAGTTCGAATAGGGTATTCAAACTAAAGGGTTAATTCGAACTAACTAGTTCAAATTAACCAACATGGCCATGTTAATTCGAACTAATTTCTTACTTCAAATTAACCGGCCCTTGAAATGAATGGGGATTGCTAATTCGAACTAAGCAAGTGCTTGATTAGTTCAAACTAACATTCCAGTGTGGCCATGCTAGTTCGAATTAAGCTAATTCGAACTAACTAAAATTAGTTTGAATTATTTAGTTCGAACTAACTAATTCAAATTAATTTTAGTAAGTGTAGACATAGCCTAGGATATCTGAGAGGGCCATTACTCTTTGTTTATTGATGTGCTGTGGAACTGGAAAAATCAATTCTATTATCTGGAAAACTGAAATGTAAGAAGAAGCACAGTATTAAGGTGGAAACTTATTAACTCTGGTGGAAAGAGTTAGAAACTTAAAAACATACATCATTCACTAGAGTCTAGAGAAACAAACAAGGAATCTTATGGCAAATAAGATTTATTGCATGATAAATTTGTTAGTCTTTAAAAGTGCCACAAGACTCCTTGGCTGCCTCTACACTGGTAAATTAAGTCGACTTAAGCTTGCTTAAGTCGACTTAATTTACCCTGCATCTACACTACAGTTTCCTTAAGTCGACTTAAGCAGCTTGCTTAAGTCGACTTAAGGAAAATAAAGTTGACTTGATGAAAATTAAGTCAACTTTATAAAACCACCTTTTCATTGGATTTAAGGCTTAATTCGACTTTTTAAAGTCGAATTAAGCCAGTGTAGCCCTGGGGTAGCCCTAAGTTGACTTAGGGCTACCCCAGGACTACACCAGTGCCCTCCCTGCTGGGGGGGCACAGGGGGAGCCTGGCATGCCCCCCAAAGGGCAGGGCATGTGGGCAGGGTGTGACGCTGTCTGGATTTAGGGAAGCATTTATGATATTATTTTCTATGGATATCTCATAAATGCTATAATCCATAGGAACTATGTCATGTTTGGTATCAATAGAAAGGTAGTAATTTGCTGGGAATTATTATATACTTTATGTCTAGGAATTCTATTTCGACTAGAAGTTAGGAATTTGATGTTATATCTATACTTTAACTTGTGTCATTCTGGAGGAATGCCTTAGACAGGAGTGTGTGAACAACCATTGTATCCTTAATGTTAAGGAAGCTCCCACCTACAATGGGCCAAAGGGAGAAACCTGATGAGCCATTAAGGAGACAATGGTTGTTCACACCCTCCTGTCTAAGGCATTCCTCCAGAATGACACAAGTTAAAGTATAGATACAACATCAAATTCCTAACTTCTAATCGAAATAGAATTCCTAGACATAAAGTATATAATCATTCCCAGCAAATTACTACCTTTCTATTGATACCAAACATGACATATTTCCTATGGACTATAGCATTTATGAAATATCCATAGAAAATAATATCATAAATGCTTCCCTAAATCCAGACAGTGTCACACCCTGCCCACATGCCCTGCCAGGGTCCCTGTCCCCATTTGCCCCATTGCACACAAGGGGTGCCCCCCTGCCACCGTGGACCTGCTCAAGGTCCCCCTAGCTCCACAAAGTCGACCTAGAGCATCCAGTGTGGACGCTCTAGGTCGACTTTGTAAGTTCCCCTTTAAGTCGACTTTAATTTTAAGTGTAGATGCAGTAAGTCGACTTAACTAAGTTAAAGTCGACTTAGAAGTGCAAGTGTAGACATAGCCCTTGTTTGTTTTGCTGAACTAGACTGACACTGCTTCCTCTTTGGAACTAGACTCTAGTGAAGTGGACAGAAGAATAATATGTAATAAAAGAATAATAAGAAGAATATTATGCAAGAATAATAGGAACTAAAAAAAATTAATGGCTAGAAAGTGAAGAGCTCTGCAGTTCATGATGGGGAAAATGTTTGTACACTGACTCTAAATAATGACATTAAGATTTTTGTGATAACCTGAAGATTCATATCCTGACAGATTTATGGCCTTCAGGACTCTGCCAATTCTTGTTTTTATCTGAAATTAAATACAGAAATGTTGTATGATGAAACAGTATTAAAATAAAAAATGTTAGACTAAAATGGTAAGATACATGGAAAAGTTCAGTTGTGTGAAATCTAGCACTAGCACAAGGAGTGAATCAGCTGAGTCACAACTGATGCATCCTGCACTGAAAATTATCAGGCCTTAAAGTGAAATGAGATTTCTAGAGTTTAAAACAAAATAGAGTTTGAAACAAAATATATTCCTAAACGAGTTACAGATGACAGTTATGGAAAACTGGATGTAAAATATTTGTTTGAATTTATGAAAATCTCTTTTGGTAAAGCTACCATCTCAAATTAATTCTTAAAACACATTTTTTAGTCATGAGATTAATGGAAAACTGTTATTTTGTAAATTGCAAATACAAATCTTTATTTTAGTAAAAGCCTCTATCAAAAGAGATATGAAAATCTTTTAGAAGCCAGAGTTGATTAATTTTTATATTGCTGCGGGATATTTTAAGAAAATCCTTCATTTTTATGTGAAAATCCCTGTTTGCTGAAAAAAGAATTTTAAAAGCCAAGATCAACATTTGCAAACTTGGGTACTTAAATTTAGGTAAAATTCCATTTTAGATTCCAAACAGAGCAGCTGGTCAGTCACTTTCATGAGCATTCCACAAATTCACCATAAAGATTAAAAAATAGCATGGTAAGGAAAGCAGCTGGATTTTTTAATGCTTTTGGAGTGCTATTACTGTCATCTTCACATGAGAGAGAAGCTAGACTCAAAAAAGGAGATTTTTCCTAACCCATACATTATAACTGCCAATTTTGGTTTGTATTTGTTTTACTGTTGCTTTGTTGAACTTCCTTCCTTGAGTGAAGAGTACAGTGCAGTGGTATAGCGAGGGTGGCCGGAGCCTGGGGGCCAAGCCCACATTTGGGCTCTCCTGGGGGGTCCCATGCCTTGCAGGCCCCACCCCATGCATAGGGCAGGAGAGGATCTCAGCCCCACCCCCCAGGTTCCCCAGGGAGGGGGAATCTATAGAGGCCAGAGCCCCCTGGGCCCATCTGAGAGGCTGCAGGGGGGCGCCTGGCCAGCCCTGCACCAAGGCCGGATTAGAGGAGCATTGGCCCTAGGCTGCCTACTTTCGGGGAGCCACCTGGCACCCACACCCTCCCCTCACATGGGCCAGAACAGCAGGGGGCAGCCGCAGCCTCCAATGCTGGATGGGGGTAGGTCAGTTCAACACTGGTGGGCAGGGGGTCAGAGGCCACCCTCTAGGTATCCACTGCTCTCAGCGCAGCGTTCCACCCTGCCTCACTCCCGGCCAGCTGCTCTGCCAAGGGGGCAGGGCCACCTGCCCCCAGGACCTGGGGAACAGCGGCCACACGCCAGGCCACTCCACCCCCTGGGCAGAACAGCCAGCCAGGGACGGGGCGGAATGCTGCACGAAAGCAGGGGAGGCCAAGAGAGCAGTCTCTGGCCCTACCACCCCCTCTCCCCGCAGCATTGAATGCCTCTCCTCCAGTGCCGGGGGCCACAGTTGCCCCCCACCATTCTGGTCCTTGTGGGGCTAAGGGGGGACAGCAGGCAGTGCCCCAAAAGTGGGCAGTCTGAGGCTGGTGCCCCTGTTATCCAGCCCTGGTGCGGGGCTGGCCTGGCACCCTGCTGCAGCCTCTCAGATGGGCCCAGGGGTCTGGCCTCTATAGGTTCCTCCTCCCTGGGGCACCTAGGGGATGGGGCTGAGACCCCCTCCTGCCCTATGCCACCTCTGCCTCCCCTTGCTATGCCACTGCTACAGTGAGGAGGCAGTGGCCTGGTCTACACTACCGGCAAAATTCGGTGGCAGTCGATGGGAGTGACACCAGCAATGCAGAGTAGCTTGGGTAATTGCCATTGACGTTGTAACTTTTGGTTCTATGCGCCCTGTCCACTATGCTGTGGTGGTAGAAAATGCATTTCCATCAACGCAGCATTATGCCACCCAAGGAGATGGTTTTACTAAATCAACTTCTGAACTGATTGAGCATGTCTTTACCGATGCTTAATTGAATCGTATAAATCGATCTGATGGTTGTGAATGTATCACGATCAGTGTAGACATAGTCTTTAGCGGGACAGGGATTGCAGAAATCCAGCCCACAATATGAAGATGACTTAATAGCCCACTCTTGTCTATCAGTCCCCCTGGAAAGAATTCACCATTAGAGTTCCCAGCTTACACTCACCTCTCCAAAAAATTGTTATTGGCTCTGAATCTTGGGCATATGTCTCTGCTTTACTTCATAACTGCAGACCTCACTAGTGCTGCTGTAATGAAGGCTGAATTTAAGCACAAACTTAATTGCAAAACTTCTTTCCAGGTTGAAGCTTGGTACACAGCACAAGGCCTTACAATGAAGCATTTACTTATTTTAGACAGGTAAAATGAAGTATTTCTCGAATTCCGATGCTGTTCTGCAAGGATGTAACTTAAAAGCAACTTTAATATAGAAATAATAAAATCATGGCATGGAATCTATCTGTAACTAGCTATAACTGCATTAAGGAAAAAGGAAAGGCATTTAGAGACCTTTAATTTTGAGAAATAGCTATCAAAGTGTATAGAAGCTACTTTTCATGAGGATTTTTACCAGTCATTCCAACACATTTTAAAAACTGCTGACATAGTGCATAGTCCTGAAAACCCTTACTCACATGAGTAATCTACATTGGGACTACCTACCTATGTAAGTAAGTTACTGATCAGAGTATCTGTTACTGACCAAAGTGGAAGTTTGTTGGACTAGGCTCATAAATAGATCATAGTGGCTCTAAAGGTACAATTATGAGCCCTTGTGTAAATAATACTAGAGGAAAATGGCTCAGGTGATTGACTCAAAAACCTTTCACTTCTTGATTACCAGTTCAAATCGGGTCAATATCACACACACAAAAACTGATGCAACATTTTGCAGTAATAGTCCAGAATGATACAGCTTACAGTAAACTCATGGCTATCACTCTAGAAAGTTGCAGTATCATTTACACAGCGAGTACTGTGGTCAACTACCATCATCTGATGCCTGGGAAATGAGTTGGGGATCTCACTTCAGTTCCTGGTAGACAAGTCTTGTATCACAAAAACTACCCTGACAACTGGCACCTGATTTTAGAGGAAGTCACCTGGACAGACTATATTTTAGGTTGAATTTGCCTTTCATTCCTAGAGACATCTCTCCAGAATAGTATTGAGACGTGTTGATGGGACAGGGTTTTAAACACTTGCACTTTAGCTGCCTGTACTGTAACGTTCTGTGCAGTAAATCCAAATTCTGATTACAGTTAATCGTGTGCAAATCCTAAAAAACTCATCATTAATGTAAGTGGTTTACTCTGAATTCAAATTGGTGTAAACGATAAAAGAATTTGATCCATAATTTCAAATGGTTCAGATGCTAGGGGTTAATTAGCAGTTTGTGCTTTTAGATGTCCCTTATTACCAGCATAATGTGCCGCCCATATACTCTTGTGCTTTCAAATGATTTTTGTCATAAGGACTCATTCAGTTGTCAACAAATACTGCCATTACTTTAGTTTCCAGATATACATTTAGCTTTATTCTCCCCAGATTATGAATACTACTACTGCACTAGAATTATTTCACTCTTCTTTCTTAAAGCCCTTTTAGTGCCTTTACGCATTACTAATATTTGCCAGTGATTCAGATTAGTGATTATGATTACCAGTGACTGAATTTTATTACCTTAACGATATGAGACCTGGCAGTCTACTGCAATTATAGGTGGGACTGGTAGCACCATCTATTTTAAGGTTGCCCAATATTTCTTTTTATCAGACTCCATTTTCAGTTATTAAATTTTAATTGTTTGGTCTGAAATATTCAGTGCCAGGAGTTTGCCTCAGTTATTAATCACTCACTCACTCACTCACTCACTCACTCACTCACTCACTCACTCAATCAATTTCAGTCAACATAGTTTTGCTGTTTCTGAGAATGGATGGGGAAAATACGTTGTTTTGCCCATGTTAAAATAATTCTGGCAACTTTTTTTTTTTTTTAGAAGTTCTAGAGTGATTCAGGAGCCAAATTAGTGATCAATACCTAAAAGAGCCACAGTACTGTGAATTCATTGTATCATATATATATATATATATATATATATATATATATATATATATATATATATATAATTCTCACAGCAAAATGACTGACTAACTATTCTACAATTGATTAATAACATAGTAAAAGCATCCTGATTGGTTAATAACTTATACTGGTTAATAATTAAACCAGGCTGTTTTAATATCATGTGCTGCAAAGAGCTGTAAAAGACACATTAAAGAGCCAGTTGCAGCTCCCGATCCTCAGGCTGAGTACCACTGCTCTAGAGCTTTGTCACATGAAATTGGGAAAGGGTGTGACCTTTATGTGCCTTTTGCTGTTCCCGTGACAATCTGTCTATATTTGGCGAAATTATAATCCTTTGAAATATTGCAGTTCACCCAAGCTCATTAGAGTTTTCTTAGATTCAAGCAGCTAAATCCTTTGAAGATTCTGTCTGCACTGGTCATGCTCTAGCCTGAGTTTGAGCAAAAATTACTTGTAATTGCAGCTCCGTACTGCTGGACTGTGGTAGGTTTGGGCATCTGAGCAGAGTAAAGTGAGCCTCCTGGTCGGCCCAGAAATGTGGCAGAAGCAAGTGCCATATTCAAATACAGAGGGGACAGAGGGAAAAGGAGAGTGGGAGTTGGCATGGGATGGGGGAGGAAGACTGGGATGGGCTGCGCAAGGAAACTGTGATTGGGAACCAGGAAGAGCAATGGAAGAGCGGGACTGAGTGCTAGTAGATAGGGGATGATTGAGACCAGATGAGGAGTGGGGGGAAACTGGGACAAGGTGGGCAAGAAGATTGGGGTTGAGAACTGGTGGGACAGAGGGAAGGAGGTGAAGGGAGAGGGGAGGCAAATCTGACAAGAAGTGAGTGTCTGTGGGGAGAAATGGGACTGGATGGGCAAGGTGGAATCTTCACCCTTAGAGGTTTTTAAGGCCTAACTTGACAAAGCCCTGGCAGGCATGATTTAGTTGGGGTTGGTCTTGTTTGAGCAGGGGGAGGACAAGATGACCTCCTGGGTCCCTTCCAACCCTAATCGTCTATGATTCTAAAAGGCTTGGACAAGGAGATAGGAGAGGGAAGCTGAGGGATGCTGAGATGGGATGAGTAGCCTGGGGAGAGAGAATAGGACTGGGATCCAATGGGGGACATGGGTGGGAGAGGAGCCTGGAAGCCAGGGTAGGGGAGAGAGACAGATTAGACTGAGACAACAACTGAGGAAACTGGGACTAGATGGTCAAGGTGCTGAGGATAAGGAGTGGTAAGGGGACAAATGAGGAATGGGCATCCAAAAGGGTGAGACTAGGACTTATTGAGCAAAGAAAGTGGGATGCTGAGAAGCCTGAGAAATAGAGATGGGGACTGGCTAGGCTAGGAGAATGGGACTAACACAAGAAGCCTGGGCTGGGGAAGAGACAGGATGGAGGGAACTGCACAGAAAGGGTTGTGCTTAGGGGGAATAGAGAGAAGAGTCTGTACTAACTAGGGCACACTTCCCTCCAGTGTCTGGCATGGTACCCAAGATTACCAAGTCTCACCATTCCTTTGCTGTCAGCAAGTATCCATGAAACCCACCGGCAAAATGGCCCATCCCCCATGTGCATAAAGGGGCCCAGTTAAGGTTGCGGCCAT
Organism: Pelusios castaneus; assembly: GCA_007922175.1. Lineage (NCBI taxonomy): Eukaryota > Metazoa > Chordata > Testudines > Pelomedusidae > Pelusios > Pelusios castaneus. The sequence continues at coordinate 99,217 of ML685851.1, read as the reverse complement.
ACTTCTGGCATTTCCCAACTTCTAAGTGCTTAACTTTGAAACATAGGCATTGGCACCATGGTGCTTCAGGGCCTGCCTCTCAGCTGTTCGGCTGGGGCAATTCCTGCTCAACTGTTCGCCGACCTGCCCATTTTCCCAGACCTCACTAGGTGTTCACTGCCAATTGTTGCTTTGGTAGTCTGGGGCTGGCCACCAATCAGCTGTTTCGGATCTTGGTCCTCCGCCAGGTCCCACTTCCACTTGGCCCCAGAAAACGGTCCCCAACTGCCGCCTGCCCCCACCAGCAAAAATGAAAGTCAGCACATATGCTGGATAGCATTCTTTTCATTTACTTTTGTGTGTGTACATCAGCTGTGAGCCCCAACCTTTTCATTTCACTGAACTTAAGCTAAATCCTTGACCTTACTAAGGTTCCTTTGCGCTACAAGAGCAATCAAGTTTAAATATATCCCTCAAAGGGCCAAATTCCAGCCAGTGCAGATGAAGATTGTGCACCGTGGCAGCTGCTTTCCCTTCAACTGCAATGAAAACTGGGTTGCTCCAGATCCAAATGTCATGGTTGCTCAATATCCACTGCAGGTTAGGGTGTATGCAGCTGAATGGACGGTAGACAGTAGGGCATGATGACACATAGTACAGAAATTTGTTGAAAGTCAGGAGTCTAATCACAAAAGCCTGAGGTATCCCTAGTTGTGTACAGGCCAGTGGCTGAGAACTGTCATTTTTCTTTTGTACATTTTTCTGCTTAATATTAATTTCTTTACAAAAAGAAAAGAAAGAGGAAGTACCACGTACTCTCTACTTATGGCTACTTTGCTCAGAGCAAAGGAGGGAACCATGTAGACAAGGAAAATGCAAGTTTAAGTGTGGCATGTCAGTTTGAGAGGGCTGAACATCATCTTGCATTTAGAAGAAATGCAAAGCTGTGGCAACTGAAAATGGCTGAAACAACTTTTCTATGCAAAAGGAAGGCTCCTGAGGGATGGGAAACGTGGCTTTATGTGTGGTCAAATGTGCTATTAGGAAAAGGGAGAGCTTTGCTTTCTCGTCTCCCATCGTTAAGCTAACATTACTATACTCCCATGGAAGTCAGTAGAGGGTAGAGGAGGAACATTTCCATCCCTAATGCTGGACCTGCAGACTCTATGGCTGCGTCTACACTTGTAAATTAAGTCGACTTAAGCTTGCTTAAGTCGACTTAATTTACCCTGCGTCTACACTACAGTTTCCTTAAGTCGACTTAAGCAGCTTGCTTAAGTTGACTTAAGGAAAACAAAGTCGACAATGAAAATTAAGGTGACTTTATTAAACCTCCTTTAAATTCGACTTAAGGCTTTAGTCAACTCCCTAGAGTCGACTTAAGCCAGTGTAGATGTGGGGTAGCCCTAAATTGACTTAGGGCTACCCCAGGACTACACCAATGCCCTCCCTGCCGGGGAGGGGGGGCACAGCAGGAGCCTGGCATGCCCTGCCCACCCTGCCCCTATGCCCTGCCAGGGTCCCTGACCCCCTTTGCCCCATTGTACCTATGTACAATGGGGCAAAGGCTGAGCCCCCTGGCAGTGGGCAAGGGGTGCCCCCCTGCCCCCGTGGACCTACCTTAGGTCCCCCTAGCCCCACAAAGTCGACCTGGGCATCCAGTGTGGATGCTCTAGGTAGACTTTAAAAGGTCCCCCCCAAAGTCGACTTTAATTTTAAGTGTAGACTCATTAAGTGGACTTAACTAAGTTAAGTTTAACTAGTTAAAGTCGACTTAAAATTACAAGTGTAGACATAGCCTATGAGTCTGCTTTGACTTCCCCCTCTGTGAGCTAGCAGCACTCAGAGCCCCAGGAATTTGGGAAACCTCCTAGTGGAGTTGCAGATGCATATTTTCAACTCATAATACACAGCTGAGACATATAAATATTTAACTATCTTAACAAATCATCACTGTGAAATAGATATCTTGCAAATCATATTTAATCCAATATTTATTGCAGTGCAGGAAGATTGTTACAGGTAATATTACAAAAAGTCAAATATTTCAGTATCAAATTCTACATGCAAGCAACAATACATGAAAAAGCACTCAGTGCTGGAGTGAAATAACAGTTGCAAAAGGCAATCTTCATTGGTGGAACAATGGCAAAAGAAGTCTTGACAGCAAGACAAGCAATCAGCCAACCTGGAAAAATATAATGGAAGAAACTTGTGCTATACAAGTTTAAAGAGTTTGAATTGAGAATCACAGTAAGAACATCCCAAGTACAATATTAGGAACACAGATATCCCTGCTAAAAATATTACCACTTTTTTACTAATAAATATTTAGGGTATTTGCTATTAAAATAACTACTAGATAGCACAATGAGATGCATCCACACAGTGATAACAAAAGTAAATGATGATGAGGTAAGAGTAATAAGAGTAATTAAAATTCCATCACAAAAGAAGGAAAGCCCTTCTTAACATGGAGAAGAAAGATGTGTGATTCAGGAAATCACAGCACATAAGACAAATTTGTGTGTGTGCTCTCCTGAGACTTTATGTCACATATAAATTGAGAAGGGTGGTGACTATAAAAACCTTCCTGGAATCAAGTCTCCTGTTGTCCCCCAGCACGGTATCTCAGAAGAAGAACAGCTGCTGGCTTCAGGTATTGGGATTGCCTGTGCCTTTCAGAAGTCAGCATGGGAAGCCGGAGCTGAGCGTCTCCATGAAACATAAACTCCTGTAAGTAGGAAAACAAAAAAGCCCCTCCCCCCACATTTCTGCAAGCAGGGCAGGGGCCTCATACTATTGGGGTCACTATTGTACCCTCTGTGCGGTGGGTTTGTGCCCCCTGCCAGGTGCTGGCAGCCCTCGGCTAGACGCTGGCTTCTAGCCCCCCCGCCTGATTTGGCTCCTCACCCCTCTCCTAGCCCTGCTTCCAACTGCCTGCCCCCCCATGTCAGTCACATTCCGTCCCCTGCGCCCACCCTGCCCAGCCCCCACACTCAATTTGCCCCTTTTCCCCTCTAAAGAGCGGGCACCAAAACTGCAGCCAAGTAAGGGCAGGGCGATGGGCAGCGTCAGCAGAAAAGCGGCAGGGAATTTGGCTGCGCATGCTCAGTCGATGTGCGCATGCTCAGAACAGCCCAAGTAACCAGATCTGCGGGACATGCTGCTGCTCCCGCCGCTCAAGAGGCTTGTTCGCTGCAGCCCCAGCAGGGCGCCCCCCTTCTCCTCCTACAGCAGCAGCGCGGGGCGCAAGGTGAACAGGGCGGGCGGCCTGATCGGGGCTGGGGGCGCGACACACGCTGCAGACAGGCGCTGCCCGGGCGCCGCACGTGTTTGTGCTCGGAGGCGGAGCAGGGTACCAGTCGGGGGAGTGCGGCTCGGCTCCATGCGGGCATCCAGTGCGCGGCGGCGGGGAGGGTAGCTGGGCTGTTCCGGTAGCGTGCGCGCCCTTTGTCTGGCCAGGCTGCTCCGTGCCATCCCCGTCGCTTCTCCCGGGTCACCCGCGGCGCATGTTCTAGGCCCTCTGCGGCTCTTCCCGTCCCCCAGTTCCGCTGCTGCAAGAGGGCGATTGACCCGCGCCGCCGTCCTGTGCACAGAGCTGTGTCCACCAGGGCTGGCCGGGCCTGGCACGCTTGGGTAGGCGGCTTCCTACGGTTGGGGCTAGAGTCAGCCGCTTGGGACACTGAAGTTGGAGAAATACTCGCTAGGGGGCTGCTGGTCTACCACTGGTTGCCAAATGCCCGTGATTGTCCCCTGGTTTGGTGGTGGTTTCGTTTCCTTTTCATGCCCCCGTTTGTTTGTTCCCTTTGTTCTTGACTCAAGTCACAATCCAGGTCACTTTTTCATTTCTGCAAGACGTGCCTGCTCAGAGATCATGTTAGTTAGCAAACAAAATAGCCAGTATTTTAAATCACTATCTGGAAACTTCATTAGTAGACATAATTGGGCCAGTTTTTTTAAAGGTATGAGGTGCTTAAAGATTTAGGTGGGTGCCTGGGGGCATTTTTAAAAGCACCTATCTCCCATGGGAGTTAGGCACCTGGGCATTTTTGAAAAATCCTGCTATGTACCAATCTGTATCCTTACTTACCTAAATGTCTTTGAAAACCAGCACAATGATCTGAAGCACGGCATTATTTTTATTGTATCTCATTTCTGTCTCCTGTTTAGAGATTGTTACTTTTGGTCTTGGTGTGTATCCTGACTTATCTAATCATGATTTTATACTTTAGATTATTTTATAAACTGAGTCCACTACACCTATTTCATATAGTATTATGGTTATTTTCAGAAACAGTTATCAAATCTCAGTGTATATTAAGAAGAAAGAGTATCTTTGATTGGTATACTTTTTTTTTGGTATATTTTTTTTTTTAAAAGGGCCTCATCTTAGGAATCTATGCAAAAGAAAAAGAAGAAAGGACTCCTCAGTTTACTAATGCCGGCGAGATTTTTGATAGACGCCTATCCGGAAAGCTGACAGAGCTATTGTCTGTGTAAGTGTTTAGATCAGTTTCTTGTATTTTATGTGTTTACATACCTTAAAAATATATCTTTATTCATTGCTATAATTTGCAGCCCTACCACCTTGTGCATTGATGTTCGTGTCTCTGGCTAAACAGAATTGGGTTAAGTGAATAATCAGCTAGGAGGACCTCTAATGAAGAACCAGGAGCTGCAGGAAGTAATGATGGTGATTTTGTAGCTCAGTGTTTCTCAACCTTTAGTGGACGGGGGAACACCTAAAGGTATTAATTGCTTTAGGCAGAACACATGATGAAAACTTTCTTGAAAAAGCCAGTATGTACCGGCTGTAATGTTCATAATATCTGCGTAGTACGCATTTCTGCAAAAACAATTCAGGAAACCAAATTAAATACAATTTAAAAAATATAACTTGCATTTATTTTGAAAAAGTAGATACTTAATGATCATGCACACAACTTAAAACTGAAAATTATATTATTTAACTAATAGGAATTTTGGTCCTGCATGTTCGAACAAAGTTAATCTATTCTTGGAGTAAGGTTCATCAAAGAAAGTTTGACCGTGGAAGTTATGTCCAAGTGATTGTGATGTCAGCAGCAATAGAGGTAGGAAACGTAAAATACCCCAGCCACAGCAAAGGAGTGAGGTGGCAGCAGACGCCAACACATGACTGGAAGCTTTGCTGCGGCTGGGGCATTTAAATCTCCCAGGCACACCTCACCTTGTTGCTCCTTACCTCCTCCCCACTCAGCTCCCCCACTCCCCCCTCCGATTGGGGAGGGGGGGTCGGAATTGGTCACGGAACACCTTCTCTATATCCGCGGAGAAACACTACTATCTACTGTAGCTGGTATGTTTCCTTTTGAATCAATTTTGAGCTAGTGTCCCAGTGTAGAGTTAAGAGGTACTGCGTGGCTGGAGAATGAAATTTTTATCACAAAAATCAAGATCTCTGTTTTAAAAGCCCTTATAGCACTTTTTGTGTTCTAGATCTGGGCCTCCTCTGAAGAAAGGCAAAACACGCTTATTTCATGGTTTGTGTCAGGTATGAAACTTGAATTTTCATGAGAATTTGAGTCTTGGCGTTATTGTTATAAACTCATTCTGAATGCAGCGTATTATTACAGCAGAATATCGTACATCTATTAAATACTGTAATATTTGAATTTAACATGTTGCTAGACTGTTTTTGTGAGATTTCAAAGAAATACTTTCTTTGTGAATTGTGCCTTCACTATGTAAATTCCTCCTCAAGGGCCCAATCCAAGTAGGAAGACTCCCAGGGATTTCATTCGAAATTAGATCAAGTCCCAAGTTCCCAATTCTGTAAAATGTGGAACTCCCATTAAAGTAAGTGAGGATTCCTTTCAGGAAAAGGCTGCGGAATTGGACCCTGCACAGTTCTTTCCCAAGAGTATGAAAGACTGGTAACAGAAGAATACGTCTGAATCACTGTTGGCTATAGCAGTGCTGGAAAGCTTGTGCTAGATGTAGTCTCTTGTGAGCTAGATGTTGTGCAGTGCATCAATTAAAAAGCTGATTATAAACTGAAAAAAGCAAGTTTTGTGTAATAGACGTGTGAGGAGACATCAAGTTGAACGTTCTCTTAACTTCATGCTGTTCAGGAGGCGTGGGGATCCCTCCACCTCTGTATCTGTGGATGGAGATGCATCACATTTTAAAATAATTTTTCATCTATTCCTTTCACCACCTTGTCCTTTCAGTTATTCCTTTCACCTCCTCCTGGCTGATACACTATACTGATTGTGGCCTTCTGGGTTTCCTTATAGTACTGCTGTCTGTAGGTTGCCATAGCAGCACTAGAAAGAGCTCTCAGTACTGGCAAGGTGGGGAAAGACAGCTTGACCTTTTGAGATCTTTTTCTCTTTGGTCTCTGTAGTGCTCAAGAGCTAGGGATATGTCTGCGGAGAATCATTTACCCAGTGGCCTGCTGCCCTTGAACTGTGGAGTAGTAAAGAATGGAGGCATCCTTTCACTGTAAACTAATAGATGGGGACAGGGTGAAAAGTGCCCAGACCTTGTCATGGTATACTGAACAGAAAGCCCTAACCAATAAGAACAGTTCTATTACTTAGGTTGCTGTTTTGGGCAGACACCATCTTCTCAGTATTTGTGTAGAGGGCTTAGCACAGTGAGAGCTTTTTCAGGGTCCTCTAGACACCACAACAGTACAAATAAATAATAATAATTAGATAACAGTGAAGTTCTCCATCTGTTTATGCAAGTTTACTGAGCAGTAGTGATTGCTATCAAAGTGACATGCTAATGACAATGGAGTATTTTCAGGTTATGTTTGCCTTCGTTTAAAAATAATGTTCTATATAATTGATATTAACCTCCTTCCGTGTCCATCAGAGTGAAAAAATTAAATCTATTTGTGTATGGTTTTGCACAGGACTTTCCAAGTGTTGTAGCTGTCGGCTTGGGTAAGAAGGCTGCTGGAATAAATGATCAAGAAAACTGGAATGAGGACAAAGAAAATATTAGGACAGCTGTTGCAGGTTAATGTGTTTTCATTTAATATTTGTTCCAGTTGCAAGTATTTGTTTGGTCTATTGAAACCCTGCCATAATGTGATACATTCCATTTTTGGGGAAGCACATGAGCTTAAATCAAACAGGCCACAACATGTTTTGTTTTAAATCACAAGACTTAATGCATAGCTTGGTAAATTCACTCACTGCTGACAAGTGGGAAGCTTTCCATGGTGAGAAAAGGGCCTAGGCCTTTAATTTTTACAGAATATAATTTTTCATATTTAACCACCCTCCCTGCCCCAAAAAACAAACAAACTACAATCTTATGGTTGTGGTGATAACCTTCCACATACAAATCTATGAAGTGTAGTCTTCCTGAGTCTGTAGACAATTGACTTTTAGTTGTGTATATATAAGTCCTAGAAAGCATCTGCTTGTCATAGCTTTCCCAGGTAGCATGAAATTGAAAAGACTGTGTCACTTTCACTTCACCATGGGAGGCTCAGTGAAATTGACAAGACTTTAACATTGTGCCCTTAATCTCTGCATGTATGACAACCATAAATATTTCATTCTGTTGCTTAGGTGGTAATTAAGACTCGTTGATCTCCTTGACAATATAACACAGTATATTTTGTGTAGAGTGTTTCCTCCTCGGTTGGGGGTGAAGGCAGTTCCTTGTCTATTGTGCAGTCAGTGAAATTCAGCTGTGTGGGAATGGGGAATGCGTATGTGTATGTTTTGTCTTGGAATTAGGTAATTGCTTTCTGTAATTTTAATTGAGGGGGATGTTTCATTTAACCTGTCTTGATCCTTGTCACAAGGTGGCTGGCCCCAGGGCTCAGAGGCCCAGCCCAAGCTGCAACCCCCATTACTATGTGTGTGGGAGGGGGCCTGTGTTACAAGTTTGTACTGGGCCCCAAAAAATTATATTTGGGCTCTGGCTGGCCCCAGTAAATGAAATAGGTCCACCACCCCTGTGCTAGAACAGGTTCTCCTAATTGGCCAATTAAACAGGTGGGGCAGCACCTGGGAGCTGTAAAGGACCAGAGAGACTCAGATAGGAAGAGATCCAGTGAGTGGGAGAGAGCTGGTGAATTAGAGCTGCCTATGTGGAAGTAAGGGGTAGGTGAGAGCTGCCAGAGACTGTTTGGGACCTGAAAGAAAGATGAAGGCAGGAGAAAAGCAAGACGGGTTTGCTGACTGGTATCCCCAAGCCAGAGAGTTAGGGTTGAGGAGAGGCAGCAGCAGAGAGAGTTGCTTGCTTGCTGGCTGTCACCTAGAGAGCCAGAGTCAAGGGCCAAAGTGGGTTGAAGGTATAAGAACAATGGAGGAGCTTAACCACTGACATCGCCAGACTCAGAGAGCTGGTCCTAGAGAAATCATGAGAGGGCCAGGAGGAGTGAAGGATGTTCCCCAGCAGAGAGACTGGCAGGGGTTCCTTCTGGGAAGGGCTGGGGTGGCTGTTCTGGTACAAAGCCAGGAAGGACTGATAGAGAGTCTGGGCATGGATGAAGGAGGTGTGTGGTATGTGGGGCATCATGGGATAAGATGTCATGTGATCTTAACTGCACTGGGTTGAGAAATGGTCTCGAGTTTGGGGGCCTGTGTTTTGGACTACATACCTTACGTTGTTCTACTAAACCCGCACCAGGAAGGGGATATTACTGAGACAAAAAAGCCTGAGTGGAGTTACTGGGAATATTGAAAGGGAGAAACTGAGGCAAGTGTTCCTGTCATACCACAACCTGAAGCAGGAGGGTGCTCCCAGACAGGGCTGCTATATGACAATTCCTCTTCAACAAAGCATCTCTTTATGGAATACATTTTGTATTTTCAGCTGCTCATAAATACGCCTTTTGAATCAAACCTATAATATAGCTGTTGTAGCTTCAGAAAACTAACTGCTACTTAAGCTTTCCTAGCAACACACTATATAACAACTTCATTTTTTATGACTACAGGCTTTGATCACCTCAAGCACTCTAAAGTTATGTAATCAGCTCTTTGCTTGAGGGGATCGTAAGAACTTTGGTCTTGTTTTTCAACTCTTGCTGGGTTGCTTACTTGATAACTTACTTTCAAAGCTCACTGTTGCATGATGAATAACAATACACTGTTTTTTTTAAAATGGCTGCTATAGGCCTTGAGTTTGTCTGAGTGGTTTTTTTTGTTCAGCTGGTTATGCCTGAATCTACCAGGGTTCAATAGAACTGGGTTCTTTCCTTGAAAAGTCATATTAATTGCTTCAGGAATCCATCCTGCTGCTGTAATCAGTACTCAGTCTTGTTGATGTACTTGTATTTTCCAGTTGGATGCAGACAAATTCAGGACCTGGAGGTCCCTTGTATTGAAGTAGACCCCTGTGGAGATCCTCAGTCTGCAGCAGAAGGAGCTGTTCTTGGGCTATATGAATACCATGAACTTAAGCAAAAAAAGAAACCTGTAGTTACTGCCCAGCTACATGGAAGGTGATGACAAACTGAGGTTTTACTTTATGGAACATTTTGATACTTAAAAAAATATGGCCCCACAATATGCAAATATTTTTTGGCTGACTTAGAACAATGCTTCCTCAGCTCTCATCCCCAAGTGCCACTCCTCTACTTAACATCCACCCTCTGGAATTTTGATACCTAGCTCTCCCTTTTCCCCCCCCCCCCCCCCCCCACACTTCCCTTTTAATTGGTGTTGCATAAAATATCTTGCCAGTTGTACCATCTGTTCAGCATGTGCTTTGCATTACCATTGCTGGTGTGTCATGTTGTTTGTTCTTTCTCTCATAAGTGCATTTCTGTAGCAGTAAAAAGTATAGGATTAAGAAAGAAAGGACAAAAGCAATTCAGTCTGTTTTATGGTGTGTGAAGTGTTTTTAATGGTATCAGCCCCCCAAAATCAGAAGTATCGGAGTTCTCTCTCTAAATCAACAAATCCTTGTCAGACACAAGAAATGCTATTGCACATGAGGCCCCACCTGATGTCTTGTCTCTTGTAGCAGCCAGTACCAAGTATGTCAGAAGACATTTACTCCTGGAGGAATTCAATGCCAAAAAATGAACAAATCTGCACACACTATTTTAAAATTCTTCATATTTTATTTGTCAGCGTAACACAATATAATCATGCCAGTTTCAATTGTTTTGGGAATTTATTTCAAAATACCCCATAGCAAATATGTCTGTAACAATACAGACAACAAAAAAGAGTCAGAAAATATTTTTTAACAAAGAAATTTACTAGGCATATTAATTCAGAACTTAAAGTAATAATTCATTTAAACTACAACATAGAAATGTATTTCCCACACCTCTCAGAAGCAGTGCAAAGGCTTGGGGGAGTCAGGAGTAAAGGAGGAGCTGAAGCAGAGGGGAACAATTGCTGGGAAGGACCTGAGAGCGAATCTGGAGAATTGTTGGGGGTGGGTGGAAGAATTATGGAACAGTTTTTGGTTCGATTTGTTTTGTTTTGGGTTTTTTTGTGTGAGGGAGGGATTGTTAGGAAGTTGGGGATCCTCCCCTATGCAGACCTTGAGTGATCACTAGCCTCTCCCATTCAATCAGGCATATGTATACCTACACCACTACTCGGCCACTCCTTCTTCCCATGTGGCCTCGTACCTCACTTCTATTCAGCCCCTGCCTTAGTCTATCCAACCCCACTAGCCCTTCTGAACTCCAGGCTATGTGACCCCACACCCCCATATCCCATGCCTTCTCACCTGACTTGTGGGCAGATGCTGTGAAGAACACAGCCTCTCTTCCTCGCTATTCACTGCTGACTGTTACGGCCAGTGAGCTGGTTGCCCTCTGTTCTGGTGCCACAACAGCCCTTGGGAGGCAAAAGGTGTGACTGGAGGCCTCTCAGCACAATGTATTTTTTTGTGGAGGAAAAAAATATGAGAGACAAGAATTCTGCACATGCAAAGGCACAGAATTCTCCGAGGAGCAGAAGTTGCAAGAAGCCCCATAGTGCAAAATTATAATATTGGATCCATAGAGGAAGGCACTTCTTAAACTTTGTCAGTTAGAGGCTGGTTTGTGTCTTGAAATGTATGAATTTATATCTCCTCTGTTTGTTGTTCAGCTGTGCCTGGTCTTTTTTTGAGTACTCATAAGCTCTTGAATCCCAGCATGTCTTACATAGATCACTAGGTACACTATGATAGGCAGCATATTATGCAACAAGCAAAGAGAAACAAACTCCTTTTGGCTTCTGAATGTCATTGGCCTCTCCTTAGGAGCTGAAACATATAACAGAACTCAGTAATATAGCGCTTCCCCAGCAAAGTTGAATGACTCCTTCTTATACCGTCTCCCATGCCAGCTTCGCACATCTTCCCTATTCCTAGGGAATGAGTCCCTGATCGCCAGTGTACAGCTCTTCCCTTGAGAGAAAAGCTGTACCCTCCTAAGTAGTAGTCTAGGAAAATCTCTTAACCTAACCGATAAACCTCAGTGTCACACTCATCCACTTCCCAGGGTGGGAGATACCTTGAGTGACTCAGGATTACTCGTCTTTATGAGATAACTGTCTTCTCAGACAAGGGTGGTTTTGTGCGTAATGCACTTGAGTATGATTAAGAAGAATTGGGTTCAGTTCCACTTCTGCCACAGACTTCATGTGTAACTTTGGGCCAATCACTTATTTTCTGCGTGTCTCCTATCCCCATCTGTAGAACAGAGTAATAATACTTCCTTTCCTCACAGCGAGCACCTAAATAGCACAGCATGCATAAGATTTGGGGCTGTCCGTCTATGTACATCTTACTGAGACTACTAATAGTTCAGCAACCAGAGCTACATTGTGAAGCAGGGAATCTCAATATCCAAGCTCTGCGTTTATTATCTAATAATCACAATTTTAGTAAGATTCAAAAAAGTGGTGTTATAGTTACTATGAACATACAGTTTCGAAGATAAATTAAAACTCGTGCTTCAGGGCTTAAGCCAATGGTTCCCAACATTTTTGGCTCGAGGGCCACAAATATAATTTTTACAATTACCCTGAAGGGCCACCAGTCTATTTAATTAAAATTAACTATTAAAGATCAGGACAAGACCCAGTGTCGGGCAGAGAGTGTCTTTTACTGCAGGGCTTATGCACCTTCCTCTGAAACATCTAGTGCTGACCACTGCCAGAGACTAGATTAAGTGGATTTTAGATCTAACCCAGTATGGCAGTTTCCATGTTCTTTTAATAAGAGAGCTAATGTAATATTCCTTGTTGTCTTCCATCAGTGGGGTGCTTTTCTTCTCAAAATGTAGATAACAGATGAATACTGGCAATCTGATTTTTGCAAGGATCGTGGTGGTAATTATGTGGTGTTTTTTTAGTGATGGAATGGAAGCCTGGCAGAAAGGTGTCATCTTTGCTGAGGGTCAGAACTTGGCTCGCTATTTGATGGAGGCCCCAGCTAACTATATAACACCAATCAAATTTGCTGAGGTTATTGAACAGAAACTCAGAAATGTCAATAGCAGTGTGAAGGTCCATATAAGGTAAGTTCAGTTTAAATCATTCCTTCTCTGTAAGTGGTAGTTAAGATGCAGCATGTAAAACATTTCTGGGGCGTGCAGTGAACTTTCTTATTTTCACCTTTTTGTCGTTCAAGATGACAAATTCAAGGAAAGTATTTATGTAACTGTCTGCAAACTTTGAATAAATAAAAGTTGTGTTGGTGCCCAGAAATCACAAATTAGTCTCAGTATCAAGAGCAGGGCTTCAGTCACTGCAGTAGGCGGAGGTAGGCTACTGAAATAAAAATAAAGAAACAAGATGAAAATGTGAACTACTTTCGTAATGTGACAGGCCTTCTAAAAGACTGCAGAAGACGAAGCCTGACATCAGATCAGTGACAAGATTACAAACACGCTCTTTTTAAAAAATTGTGTTACTTCCTAGCTACTATATACCCTTTCTTCCTGTTTTTTAATTCCTCATCCATTGGAGGGGGTAAGCAAACTCTGATTACATGTTCCTATTAATTTGACCATAACTGTAGCTGGGGGTTGGGTTTTTTTGGTACTGTAGAGCCAGACTGTGCACTTCTATTTTGTGGCTGCACTCTCATGTCACATTACTGTTCAGGTCCTCCAAAGATCTTAGCACATACCTCCAGCTAAGAGAGTAAAGAGGTAAAATATGATATTTGTAATGTGGAAAATCAGGAAAAAATAGTTTTAAAAGGAAAACAAAATAACTATGAGAGAGAATTTCTCAAAGTAGTAGTAATGAATGAAAAACTGTCTACTTTGCAATCTGTTATTTAGGAAAAAGAATTATTTGCAGATATGGTAAAGCTCTTAAGAGTTAGAATCTCTTGTATTTGGTTTTTCTAGTCACTTTTGTAATGGATCTAATTAAAATCTTATTTTATTATAGATCAAAGGCATGGATAGAAGAACAACAGATGGGAGCATTCCTGAGTGTAGCTAAAGGCTCAGATGAGCCTCCAGTCTTCTTGGAGATTCACTATTCAGGCAGTGCTAATGCAAACGATGCTCCATTAGTGTTTGTTGGAAAAGGAGTTACATTTGATAGGTATGTTTGCTAATATTTTAATGAGGGAAACAAAAACTACAATTCAATTGTGAAGGAATTGAGATGCCTATAAGAAAGACAGTACTGCAAAAATATTTGCCATTCTGCCACATGCTCTTTTTTTCTCCCATAACAGGCAGATAAGCTAACATTTTACCAGTCTATTGTGTATTATTAGATCATAGAATGTGTCCTAAAAATACAGGGGTGAGGAATAAATTAGGAGCAAAGATACCAACAAATTAAAGAACTTATCAAAATTTATTAATAAACCTCTTGATATTTCCATTGAAAAATCAACAGTACTTGAAACCTGAACCCTTAACAATCACACATATTAATGACCGTTAAGTGTTCTATTGCAAATAACTGGAAGAAAACATTCTCCAATCAGAACATCTTGCTTTAACAAAATTACGGAAATACCAAAAAGAGTTTGGCAGTTTCTTTTATTTTATTTAGGAAATAATCTATTATGCCCACTTCTGCTTAATGCTCATGACAAATAGCATTTCAGAAGAAATTCATGAAACAAGAACTAGTATTTGGTATGTAAAATAATATGAGAAACACGGCAGAATAAAATTTTACAGGTTGTGCAAAACTTTGTCACTGAAAATCTCAAACCCATAGCAAAATATATGGAGACCAAATTTTGCAAAGCAATGCATTTAAAACAAGATATTTGAAAGCCTCAAGCTCAGAGATGAGGATCCTGTTTCTCTTGTACAATTTGGCTACGTCTACGGGCGCACTGCTTTATCAACTGTTTCAGTGGAAATGAAGCCATATCCGTTTGTGGTTTGTCAGGAGAATGAAAAATTGGATTTTAAACGACCTTTTTCTAAAATACATTTAATGGTAATTTGAAGGCTTCATGTGCCAATCTTGTTGTCTTGGTCTGCGATTTTAATGAGAAGTTTTTAAAAATTTGTTTGCAAAAGCTTTGCATTTCACCTTTAAAGTAACTTTCAGAAAATCCAAATGGGAATCCCAGGTACTGCAGAAAGTCAGATGCATTGGCTATGCTGTGGGCCAACCACTCTAGAGGAAAATCTAACTTTTGCTTAAAAGCACAATTGCAGCAAGCCACAGAGTGTCTTGTTTTATGTGCAGCTGTTCAGGAGTGGGACAAGGAGTACTCTCTAGCGTGAACTCTGTACCTCCTGTACAGCACAGTGCCCATCCTTTAACCATCTGTCTCCTGGTGGAGGCCAAGGAAGCTACTGCAACCCCCGTGCATAGGGCTCTGCAGTGAAGAGAAACTGATGAGTCCTAATATCAGTAGTGATTTTGTTTTATATAAATGTTTGTTTACTCTACATCGTAATAAGATGATGAGTTGGAACTCTTCCACCCCAACTGCTGTTGTGTGACCTCTAACATCCCTGTCATTCTGGAGAGACAAAGGTCTCCTGATCTAGGTAAAGAGGCACCCTGCTTTTTACCCTCCCCTTTTTTCTCAGTAACTTTGGTGGTGTTGGGCAGGAGGGAAGGTAGGGCGCTTTGGATCAGATCTGCTAGTTCTGTAGTTCTGCCAGGGCGAGAAACGGACTACCATATCAGAAATTAGTTAACATTTATTCTTAAACTGCTGATCTCAGCCAGGCAAAGATAAATTCTTGCCAGTTTCCCTCTAATAATATGATATACGAGGAGATGCTTTTATTATGCTTAATGTATCTTCTGTATCATTGCCACGAACTCTGCCACTCCATCTGGGTACACGGTAGGGTTGAATGTCTGAATAAAGTATTGACATTACTGGGCGGACTACAGCTGTAAATGAGGTATTGCTTCTTAAGGTCTGTAGTCACCCATGAAGCATCTGCTTTGTTTCTGTAGTTTGTTTTGGCAGAGTTAAAACAAGTTTGGGGTTTTTATTTCCCCTCTTACAGAATTTCCTCTTAAATCTTGCACCTGAAAGTACTTACTTATTTATTAATCTAATACACTTTATTTAATCATATTTACAAGGACTACCATTTTCACTTATTTTAAATCCAGTTGTTTTATGACGATTGAAATACATTTAGGAAAGCTATGTGTTTTCCTTATTACATTTTAGCATGTTGCAGATCATATAGGAGATATTTTATTGTGTCAGATAGCTTTTACTAAAACCAAATAGATTGCTTTTTAGAATACTAGAAAATTCAAAAACAATAAACTTGATATTGTCATAACCTGTTTTATCCATCTGTAATGTTTATTTTAAAGCATGTAGTGTGAGGCTCCTTTGTATTGAATGAGATTTTCCATTAACATCTCTTTTTGTTCTACGCGTCTCCAGTGGTGGCATTTCACTTAAGCCTTCTTCAGGTATGGATGCAATGAGAGCCGATATGGGAGGAGCAGCAACTGTGTGTTCAGCCATTGTGACGGCAGCAACACTAAATCTACCTCTTAACATAATTGGTAAGTTGGGTGTGGTGAGGAGAACATCAAAAATTATTATTTAAAATGTTACATTAGGGCAAAGCTATTTTAATTTCCATAATGGAAATGGCTGCTCAAAATTTTCATGGACATTTATTGGGCGAATCATATCACCTACTCGTTTTTAGAATGATGCAAAAAAATCCCAATATTTTACTCGCCTGTCTAAAATTACCTCGCCTGGGAGAGAAGAGTTTTGCAAACTTGGATAAACTATTACAAGGGGAATGCATGACTCAAAGAACTGGATGGATACTTTTGTCTCTGTCTCACTGACTAGAATCCTGGTCCAGAGCAACAGGAGCTGCATGTTTAAAAGACCTGTACATTAATCTGAGCACCATTCGCTTCGTATTTGAGACCTACAGATTAAGGAAAGTTAAGGTTAAATTAGTGTCAATACATTGTTACAAAGAATAGAATAGGGTATATCTATTAATATAAATAATTGGGGAATCTCTTATGGTGGGTGGTGTCTCATAAACGGTATAGATGACCAGTTCGGACACCCACACTCAGCTTGATTCTGTGAGGTGCTTTACCCTTCTTTAGGCTCATTGGGGCTGGGAGACTTGCAGGAAGTGGCTGCATCCTTATAGGATTGGGCCCATATGTGGGGCACTCCCGGTGGCTAGAATTGATGGACAGATACTTACTGTCTTTGTTTGAAGAGAGAACTCGCCTACCATAAGAGAGACCATTTGATGTAGATAAGTCAATCAAAGAAGGTCTCGAGATCTTAGAATGGCATGATGCATCCCCGAAAAGGACTGGAAACAAAATTATATACTGTCAAAAAGAGTGACATTTTTACAGTATGTTAGTATATGAATAAAACGGATGGAAAAAATGTTAGTCTCAAGGATGTATACCGTATATGGTTTAAAACTGATATTACTGGTGTCTGATGCTGTAAATCACAGGAATGCCATTTGTGGGTCAGAAATATTGAGTTTGTATCTTGTTAACCATGAAAACATTAGTATGGGACAGAAGTATCCAGTGTGGCAGGAAGAGAGGATATGAACCTGATGTGCAAAGTAGCAATGCATACCTAAACATATATGATCTGCTGACTGCTCAGAAATCCGGTATTGGGAATAGAACTTTCAGTCTTTGGTTCCAGAATAACAAGCCCCAGGCTGCTGAGGTAAAGGAGCAATTCCACTAGTTCAATCAGTGTTAGTACAAGGGAGCACTTGCAGATGGTCTATGGAGAGCTGGAAGATCTTGTTTCCAGCTGTTTTTGGAGTCCTGGCCCTTCTTTGTAAAGATATTTGCAAAAGCAGCTGGAAATGAAAAGGACACAACCTACTTGCCTCCACTAATAGCCATTGCTGCAGAACAGAGAGAAAGGAAATAGGAGCCATTCTTAGGGATGGGATGTGGATAACTTTATATTTCCCCATATAAGCAATAGTGTTGTAGTTGCCATAGGATGTTGTGCAGCTGTGAATAAATGAGTTGGTTCATGCAATGGCAGCAGTGGATCTCCAGCAGAAGGGAATTAAAAATGTTTAGCAGTTCTGTTACGTTTTGTCCACTAGAGAGCAGTGTAACACACACATACACAAGCAGTTCCTCATCTGTGTTCATGGCTAACTTCAAACCTAATTAGAAATGTATTGATGCAAATTATCTGTGTACACAACTCCATTGAAAACAACTTCATGGCAGCCCGTCATTGTCTTTAGTGTGCTCTGTCCAGAACACAGGATCATCGGCTTCTCCTGGGTATGGCTGGTGGACTGCCATTTTCCTTATCACTATAACCACGGTTGGAGCATTGACTTGATCTCTTTTTATTGACATTGGAATGGGAAGCTCTTGAAATTGCCCAGAGAGCTTTAGAATTCCAGAAGGAAACAGAGCCCTTTATTAGCACGTGACATATGCACATAATGGCACATGTTGTAGGTGTAACTTATTGACAGTGAGCCTTGAGGAGCTCACTACACTCTTTCAAGACCATGTGCCTGATTCTGACACCATTTGGTGTCAATCAGGCATAACACATGGTATAAAAAATGGCACAGATTGAATGAAGTGTATTAAAGATAAACATACAAACTTAATATGTAATGCAGAAGTGGCAATAATGGAGAAATCTGGATTGTATGATATGCTTCAGTCAGGAAACTTCAGGTGTAAATCTAGAAATTGTAAGTAAATTCCAGATGAGAATGCTACCCTCCTGTTACAAGTTATTTTAGTGTAGAGTCTTCTTTCAAGTACTAGGGTTTTTCTGTAGCTACTAAATTTAGAAGTTCATGATACACTGCAATAATTCTTTCTTTTCCCTCTCAGGTTTGGCACCTCTTTGTGAAAATATGCCGAGTGGTAGGGCAAACAAGCCTGGAGATGTTGTTAGGGCCAAGAATGGAAAAACAATCCAGGTATAGATCTGCTTAAATTGGTTTTACACACATGCATTCCAATTAAGTTTTATTGTTTAAACTAGCAAAACAAACAAGGAGTCCTGTGGCACTTTTAAAGACTAACACATTTTTATTTATTTATTTATTTATTTATAAATTTTAGTCTTTAAAAGTGCCACAGGACTCCTTGTTTGTTTTGCTGAACTAGACTAAAATGGCTACCCCTTTGGAACTTGTTTAAAACTAGTGTTATAGTAAATGCACAAAAAGCCTATTTCTTAAAAAACCATTGAACATGCATGAGAAATACATGTGATGTGTCAAGATTTAACCAAATGTCTCCTCCTTCAGGTGCAATCTGGGCAGTTAATTGACCTGCCTAGCCACTTCAGCTCCTCCAGGCCTCATGTGGGATGGGAACCCCATCACACCAGGGCTCTCCATAGGCATAGAGCCTAAAATACATAGTTTGTATTTGATCTGAAATACATAACAGTTCCCCTTTTGATTAAATCTTAACGCATGTCCTAATGCTTCATAGCCTGTTATTTCCCTTCAGGAATTGATGGACAAATCAATATTTCTCTTTCCAGAGCTTCTGTGTAGTTCTGTTGTGACTTTGACATTTGGAACCTTTCAGTTCCTTGAGGTTTCACCAAACTATACACATGACTGAGTTTAAAACCACTGTGCTTCTGAGGGCCTCATCACCCATTGACACTGAGAAACCCATGGGAAAGAACCAGAAAATCACCACCAGGGTTACAATGTTGAGTTCACCATAAAGCATCTCTTCAAACAGGAGGAGCTATAGGGGTCATAGTTGGTGTTTTTTTTTTTTTTTTTTTGTTAGAAGAAAGCCTCAAGAGCCAAGGAAAAGGGATTTCTCCCATTTATAGGGATGCCTCTTTGCTGCTCTATAATTTCCTTTCCATCCTGGCAGTATAGTTCCAGCAGGAATTATGTTTCTGCCAGCTAAGTCCCCCTAGCAGCTGCTCGATAAGAGGTTTGGATTTCCATGGACTTTGCAGGGAAAACTGACCAGTCTTCTGTACGCCGCCTGCCCTGCTCTATCCTGCATGGGATGTTTGGGGGCAGTGCTGTGAGTTTCCCTGCTTTTATATTTAAAATATGCTTTTCGGAATACTTGCCAGCTCCATTCACTTTCAGCTGATTTTCAGCATCCTGCTCCAGGGCACTTACCTCAGATCACTTTGAGAATAACTGCTGATCATCAAAATGACTTTGTATTTGTAGTGGAAAATAAATTTCAACTTCTTGCAGTTGTTACACATTCTGTAATACAGGGATCACTTACAGCCTGATATCTGAAAAACCCAGATGATCTTTTTAAAAAAGAATTTGTAAGAAGCAAATCAAGCAAAGACGAATTTGAGTAGATGACTTTTTATTTTTACTTCTGTTGTACCTACAGATTGATAACACAGATGCAGAGGGAAGGTTGCTATTAGCTGATGCTCTCTGTTATGCCCATAATTTTAATGCAAGGGCCATTGTGAATGCTGCAACTTTAACAGGTAACTAATTTCCTTTTCTTGCTTCACATTTAAAATAGGGGTAGCCATGTTAGTCTATTGCAAAGAAAAAAAACAGAGTCCTGTGGCACTTTTAAAGACTAACAGATTTATTTATTGCATGAGCTTTCATGGGAGAAAATCCCACTTCTCTCCCACGAAAGGTCATGCGATAAATAAATCTGTTAGTCTTTAAAAGTGCCACAGGACTCTGTTTGTTACATTGTAAAATAGTTTCTCATAATGAAAAACTAACTCCTTAAACCCATTTCTTAGAAGAGGAGTTTCCCTAACAAATGAGAACTTTGTCACCTGTGTTTTTGAGCTCATTGTTTATACATGAATTATGTTGTACTTTCAGTTTTAAAAATATTAACTAAAAGATAACTTTTATGATGCTCACATATATCACAGTAAAGCAGTTGTCCTAAAATAAAAAGGAAGGCTGTAGTTTACAAACAGGATTTCATTGGATTAAAAATCCATATATGAAGCAAAAGAATTCTTTGCCTATATATGCAAGAGTGTCTTAAATTATATTTGTTTAGTCACCTATGCTACTACACACACACACACACACACACACACACACACACACACACACACACACACACACACATGTATGTGCCAGCTTTTGCAGTGAAAGAGGAAACTGATTCCAATGTTAGTGGCTTATACAAAACTGCATTCCACTTCAGGTGCTTGCCAAGTCAGAGAAGGTAGGGGTCACCACCATGGTGCCTGGCTTGTTTAGGTGCCAGGCAGATGAAGAGGAGCCAGAGCTCTGCATGCTTCTGGTCTGTGCAGGCTCCTGCAGAGCTCTCAATTTTGGTGGGCTCTGTTGTTAAAATGGGCCTCCTCTTTACTCCCTGGGCACTAAGAGTATGTCTACACTGCAGTTAGATGCCCATTCCTTTCTGTGCCAGCTGATTTGGCTCTCCCTTTTAATATGCCCCAAATGGTAACTATAGAGCTGAAATACAAAGAACTTATAGAAGAGATGGGGTAAAAACGCCATATTGAGGTTATCCCCTCTCCCCCCCTCCCCCCCTTCTATGCTAAAATCCATGGAAGGTAAGTTATAACTGGGGGGAAAGTATGTAAATTTACACCCAGATTGTTGAGTGTGAACTAGGGAACAGGTGTTCGATGATTTGTGCAAGGGATCTATAGGAGATTAGGGCCATATACCACCCTATCATGGGTGGCTCGCCTTTTGTCAGTTTCATTCTACCTCTGCTACCAGGGTAAGCCAGCTAATGATTGGATCCTGTTGAAAGGGGAATTCATGTTGCCAAAAGACCTGGATTGTGCTTCTTTTTCTACCCAATGATCATGGTATAGTGGGACACAGTGGTGTCAGCCTGCTCCCTTTCATCCAGGCAGCCTTCTGCAGGGTCCTCGATAATGGGGAATGCTGTTGTGTAGATGTCTGCCCCTCCCTTTCCATGTAGCAGGGATGACATTTCCTCTCTGGGTAGACGATGCCGTACGACTGAGCCCATTATTTACTACATACTAATTAATACTCAGAAGCAGATTTTCAATAATACTTTTTCAAATAATGCAAGAATACCAAGACTTCTAGTGTCCATGGTAGGAATTGGGGGGAGGGGGGGGAGAAAGGACAGGAAATCATCTTATTTTAAAAAAAGCAAGCAAATGAATAACAATTGGAAGGTAGAATGAAAAAGAAATGCTCTGCTCCATCACCAAGAACAAGAGATACAGCTTACAGGGCGGTATTTTATAGGTGCCATGGATGTAGCATTAGGATCTGCTGCAACTGGAGTTTTTACCAATTCATCTTGGCTTTGGAATCACCTTTATGAGGTAGGCCATACAATGGAATGATTTTTTTTTAAGTTATAAAGTTAAAGTTTTTTTTAAAGTTTAAAGTATATGTTCCTGAAGGTCTCTTTTATATAAGTGAGATGGGTATTGTATTAAGTTTTAAAATACAGGGGTTTTATTTGGTCCATTTTTTTAACATTACATGTAATTGAGAAGCAGAAGTTGTACGAGTAGGTGAATTGCTGGCCTATTGATATACTTCTTGGGTAGCTTACAGCATTCTGATGGCTCAAAGATACACAGCTGTCTGTGGCTTATTGCTTAATCATAAACGTTAGGATTACTGGTTACCAGTAACTTGTGTTAAAAAGTGAATTGGTCTTGATTATCAGTCATTAAATCCTTAAAAATCCCTTAATATGTGGTCAAACTGCAATTTGAGAGAAGTCTCCAGAGGATGTGGTTTATGAAAATCTGTGTTGCCAGCAGAGAAATGAGTCTTGCAGAAAGTTGGCTCTTTTTAATCATAATCACAGAAGGCAACACTTAAGAGTTCAAAATTGTGTTTCATCTGTTATTTTTCAAGCGTATTTTTTCAGAAGCCAGAAGTTATTTTGTGTTATATTTTCTGAAGGGGTTTCATAACTAACAAGTCCACCCAAAGCTAAGATTGACTGTGCAAGTACTATAACGTGTACTTCAATCTGAATAAAGGAAAATCATCTCCATTTTGTCCCAAGCATAACAATTGTTTCTTCTGCAGGCCAGTATTTTGACGGGGGACCGTGTTTGGAGAATGCCTCTCTTTGAACATTACACAAAACAGGTTATTGAGAGTCCACTTGCAGACCTCAATAACGTTGGAAAATATAGCAGGTACTTCATTTAATGGAAATGCAGCAACCCTTATCATAACTGATGTACCTGTTTATCATTACAGTGCTATTGTTTTAGAAATAGCCAATGTTTCCACTGTTATTGGAATGCTTTGAACATGCAATAATGTGCACTCGTACATTTAGATCTTAAAACAGAAGGTGGGATTTCAGTATTTTTACTTACAAAAAAATTACTAAAATGTAGAGCCAAATCTTTATTTGCCAGTTTAGGACCAAATAGTGGCAATGGCTCTTGTTCAATGGGTGAGCACACTATGCACTCCCCTCCCCACTCTGTTTTCTGCCCAAGGGTGTGTAACAGTCCAGTTCTTACATGGGGAGTTCTCCATTTGTGCGCCTAGGGGATGCATCTCAGCAAAGAGGGGTGAGAGTGGACCAGCTGCACTAAAGTAAACCAGCTCTGCCATTCTAAAATGATGCAATCATCATAGCGTGAAGCTGGGGAACAGAACAGCAATATACTCACTGTACATGTCTGAGAGATTATATTACATTGAAACAGGTGTGGGGCTCCTTAATTCTACCAAACACTGACCATTATTGTGTTCAGGTGTGTATCAGCATGAATCCCAATGTTGGAGTGCATGTCCTCATGTCACAAGATTACAGTCTTCTGAAAATTGAGGACCACACATGCACCCTGACCTGCCTCATGCTCCTGTCTGAAGGCATAAAGGGCAGCCTTGACTCCCTCAGTTCTCTCAAAGGCCTACTGCATACTCACCCACCTGTCAGAGAGCCAACTCTTGCATTGCAGCTCATGGAGCCGCCTTTTCAGCCGCTATCAGATTGCTTCGTACACCTTCTTACCCTCAAGTTAGTTTTTTCCAGTGTCCATTATCTCGGAACAGAAGGCTAATGAGCTCCAAGTTCTCATGGCTGGACCTCCTTACACCTTCTTTCACAGGGACACGGTGGTGCTGAGACTGCACCATAAGTTCATTGTTGAAGTGGTCTAGGAATTTCACTTAAATTAGTCAATTAATTTCAGTCTTGTTCCTGAAACCACATTCAGCATAGGGAGAAAAGCTATACACTAGATATTTCCAGAGCCTTGTTCTATTGTCTGAAAAGGAGCAAATGTTTTTAGGAAGACCCCCAAAGACAATGTGGCCTATCAAAGAACAGGACATTTTGTTACAGAGGACTTCTTATAGTGGACCAAGTTATGTATTTTCACCTGCTATCTGGTGAAAAGCCTCTCCCAGTAAGTACCAGGGCGCACTCTACATCATGCACAGACAATATTGTCAGCTTGCTTCAGAACATGTTAGTATGTGAGACCTGCAGGTAGAAATGTTGAACAACCCGTTGGCTTTTGTTAAACGTAATCTCCTTAACATGGCATTCAGATCTGATGCCAAGTTCAGAAGAGAAGTGCTGTCATTATTTAACTAATTAAGCTAGGACTTCTCATTCCCACCATCCTGTGGCAATATTGCTTGCCACTCACTTACGGTGGGATCCACCCTGATACATACTCAAAGAAGGAAGAATGGCTTCCTATTTTAAAGAAACTGTGTGTCTTTGATATGTTACAGTTCATTGTGGATCTGACCTGCCCTCCATCCCCACTTTTTGGAATCCTCCACTTCTAACTATGAGAGAACTGAAGGAGGATTCCAGCTGTTCCACCCTTTATGCCTGTGTGTAGAAGCATTAGGGGTCATAGGGTGAGCTACAGCCCTGATAGACACAGCTATGCAGATGCCTCCAGTCTCACACACCTGATGTGCATGCACATTTAGTTGAATCCATGCTGATTATAACATCCTGAAGAACCATAATTGCTGTAAAGCAGCTAACCATTCTGTGTGAATTTTATTTTTGACTTATGACTTTAAAGTTTTTAAAAGATCCATTTTTTCTTTCTCTTCCCTCTCTTTTCCCAACAGAGCTGGGGGCGCATGCACAGCTGCTGCCTTCTTGAAAGAATTTGTGACTGCCACTAACTGGGCTCACTTAGATATTGCTGGTGTGATGTCAAATAAAGATGAGGTTCCTTATCTTCGAAAAGGCATGACAGGACGACCCACACGAACATTAGTAGAGTTTGCTACACGATTGAGCCAAGACAAGCAAAGTGTCTAGTAAAATACTAATTTTCTAATCTTTCCACTCTGCCTTAAATCCATCTACTTCAATTAATCTTCAAATGTATTTTATAACAAGATAATGGCCTATAGCATGCATACACTCTAATAAAATGCCAAATGTGGAAGTTGAAATGCAGTCCAAGAATACTTCCCATGATCTAAAAAGATAAAGTGATGAAAGACAAATGTATTTTATAAACAGCTCTTACTGGGTAAGAATATCCCATAGTTGAGGTTCTGTCTTTTCATTTTATGCTGTTGAAGATGAGGAGTTGTCTGAACTATTTTTAAACAATACTTAAGCAATCATTGTAAACATCTGAACTTTCATTCAGATGTAAGAAGTAGTGATCTGTATAATAGTTACAAATAATAAATCTACCTTTTTAGTTGCTTTAGAAACTTCTGTCTAAACAGTGTAATGTGGCCTCGACTATAAAGCCATTCACCTGGAATCATGGCCCTGCCTCTATGTTTGGATGTATCATACATGATGGGGTATATTTACAGAAATTTTGTCAGGGAATGTAAGGGAGAAGCTAGAAGTATTGTTACCATCTGTTTAATCAACTAATACAACTGTAATGCTTTATTAGGTATTGGGAGACTCCATTGCTAGAGGTATCCTGGACTAGACAAAGAATCAGAAAATAAACTGTAAAGAACTGTCCTACGTTGAGAGGGCAATGGATTATTTTGTCAATTTGCTATATGAGATGTCAATTGCAAGTTAAACCATTTCCTGCAGTTTTTTATAATGCTTCTCAAAAACCTTGACGTAAAAATTGTCTGCCTGACAATTGGTTTGGTTTTTTTTCATTATGCCTACATTGGTTTCTTTTTTGTCTTCTCTCAGTAAAGCTGAAATTAACATGACTATTTTTGATTTGGCTAGCTTCCTCGGTTGTGTAATACCATAATCATCTGGGCACAGGTTAGGAGAGGGATGGTTAAAGAAAAATTTTTTCTTGGAGGGTGTGTGAGAGAAGGACAACTTTTCTAATGTACAGTAAATTAGTATTATTTAAACAGATGTTTATAGGGACTAAAACAATTGTGTTGGTTTTATTTTTTACTGATCAGTCTGCACCATCCTATGACACCAGATGAAAGATCATAGTTGAGGGTTGAAAGGGACTGTAGGAAGTCATCTAGTCTAATCCCCTACTCAAAGCAGGACCATCCCCAACTAAATCATCCCAACCTGGGCTTTGTCAAGCCAGGCCTTAAAATTCTCTAAGGGTGGAGATTCCACCACCTTCCGATGTAATCCATTCAAGTGAATCACCATCTTCCCAGTAAAAAAGTTTTTCCTAATATCCAACCTCTGCCTTCCACGCTGCAACTTGAGACCATTGCTCCTTGTTCTGTCATCTGCCACCACTGAGAACAGCCTACCTCCATCCTCCCTGGAACCCCTCTTCAGGTAGTTGAGGGCTGCTATCAAATCCCCCTGCATTCTTTTCTACAGACTAAATAAACTTAGTTCCCACAATTTGTCCTCATAAATCATGTGTGTCAACCCTCCTAACCATTTTTGTTGCCATCCAGTGGACTCTCTTCAATTTGTCCATGTCCTTCCTGTGGTTGAGGAGTGGGAGCAACACTGGACAGAATATTCTAAATGTGGTGTCACCAGTGCTTAATAGAGATTTGATCTGCTGGCAGTGCTCCTACTAATACAGCCCAATATGCCATTAGCCTTCTTCACAAGGGCATTCTGTCATATCCAGTTTCTTGTCCACTATCACCCCCAGGTCATTTTCTGCAGAACTGCATCTTAGTCAGTCCCCACACAGTAACAATGCATAGGATTCTTCAGTTGTAAGTGCAGAACTTTGCCCGTGTCCTTTTTGAACATCACTTCTTTTGGCCAAACCCCCAATTGGCCTAAATCTCTCTGTATCTGATCCCTACTCTCAAGCCTATCTACCACTCCACCACATCTTAGTGTTACTGGTAAACTTGCTGAGGGTGCAATCCACGCCATCCCCAGGCTTTACATCTAATCAATGGTAGAGATGGAACTGAAATTCGGATCTTCTGACTCTCAGTATGCTGCTTTAAACACTAGATGATCCATATGCAAATAGTTGTCTGAAATGTAATGTTACCTGTGCATCATTTTGCAAAAGCATATCTCTCAAGACATACTGCTAATTCCATTTATAAACTGGATCCGTTACTTGTGCTGCCTTTCTTTTTATCACCTACTGTAGCATTAAATCTTGCCTTAAACTTTGTTGATGGACAATGAAAAGGCAGTAGTGTTTAAAAAAAAAAGTTTTACCCAATTTAAACGACTACCTGTAGACTAAGGAGAAAAGGGCTATGATCATAGATGCTAAGAAAGAGGTTTTTTTCCTCTGATGGAGTATAGTCATTTGAAGCTAGAAACTGCAGCTTCAATCTTCTGAGCTCAGAAATGCCAGGTCAGGACTTTAGTCACTAAAGGAGAAGGGGGGAGACTTGGACCCCAGCTTTGGGGGTGGGGGGGTAGCTACACAAAACACTCGGTGCAGCGTGCCTTGTCAGGACATCGCCTTGATGCTCCCGCTGCTGTGCCCTGCCGGCCTCCCTCCACTTTCCACCGCGCGCTTCCAGAGGGCACCGCCCGGACCGCTTCCCGGGAGTGGTTTAGCTCGTGGCAGCGCTGGTACACACAGCGTTCCACCTACAGTCAGTGCCGGGGGCGGGCAAAGCAACAGGCCACGCCCACCACATAGCTCCGCCCCGACATTCCGCACCAATCCCCCGCCAACTTGCCCCGCCCACTACTGAGCCCCGCCCCCTGTATTCGAGACCGCTTTCCCGTTTCATCGCCCCACCCCCTCCGCCCTGTCTCGTTTTCGCGAGTCGTCCGGCCCTCGCGCAGGCGCAGTTCGCTCTTGAGCCGGGGTGTCATGGCGGCGGCTCTGAGCGGGATGTTTACAAACCAGCCGCCAGGGCCGCCTCCCCCTCCGCTTCCCCCTGGCGGTCCCGGGCCAGCCGGTCTCCTCCCCGCTGCAGCGGGAGCGCGCAACCCAAACACCACGCTGGTTGACGAGCTCGAAGCGTCCTTTGAGGTCAGCGGGGGGAGGGTCGGGTCACCCTAGCCACGAGCTGCGGAGAGCGAAGGCCTGGGGTTGCCCTGGCCACGAGCTGGGGGGAGGGGCAGGGGTTGCCCTGGCCACGA